>BLKR01000675.1:0-431075 GCA_011170035.1 Teleogryllus occipitalis | reverse complement strand
GTCTCTGCCATCACTACTTCCACCTCCCTCCCCACTCCGTCTCCCTCCATCCACTGCTCCACCGTTCACTCCCCGATCCGCTCCGTACCTCAACCCCCGCCCTGCCTCGCCATCACACATCCCTTCCTCCACGACTCCCCTGTCACCACTCTATCCCTTCCACTCCCCCGCCTCCCTCCCGCACCAGTGTCGAAGGCTCCCTGGTCCATCTTCCTTCACATTTTGCTTCGCCGTTCCCTCCTCGCTCCGCTCCACCCCACCCGGCCCCTCCCACACATATCTCTTCGATCCTCTCCCCCCACACTACTCCATCTTTCTCGCTCCTCCACTTCCCACCCCACAACGCCTCCCATCGCTCACTGCTCCTCCATTCCATCTCCGCCCCTCCCACATACATCCGTTCCTCCTCCTCTCGCCACCACCACCATTCTATTCCTTTCATTCTCCCACTTCTCACCTCACTATGACTCTCTCCACTCACTACTTCTGTGTTCTCTCCCCACCCCGCCTCTCCCACACATCTCTTCCTCCACCTCTCCCCCCATCCCCACCTCCATTCCATCCCTCTCACTTCTCCTCCTCCCTTCCAACCCCTGCGGCGATGCCTCCTCGCTCCGCCCAGCTCCCCGCCACGCGCCTCCCCGCCCCACTCCACCCGCGTTGCGCTCGCGCGGGCTGCGCGCCGCGCTAATTCCCTTCCCGGAAATTGAGCCTTCGCCGCTCGCACGCTCTCGATTTCGCCCGCGACGAGAGGCGGCCCCTGACCCCAGCAGGCGATAGCTCCCCCTGGGCGAAGAAGTCCACCAACAGCAGCCAAGAGAGGACCGGGAACGGTGGCTCAGTGCATCAACCGATGTCGCAGCAGCGCATCTGACCGGGAGGTCCTAGGTTCGAGTCCTGGCGGCGGTAGGACTTTCAGCACTAACTTTTCGGCTACGTCGAATTCACTCGCTGTCTGGAGGAGAATTCTAGCGGCCGGCTGCTCTGATCGGTGGTTTCTCCGATCAACACCAGGCAAATGCCGGAGCAGTTCCCGAACAAACGGGCCACGGACCGCTCGCGATCTTTCGTTCCTCTTCCATGTCCTACCTCTCCCCTTACATACACAAATACTTACACTAACATGCACTACACTAGCACATATTCCGAGAGACCGGTCGTGAGCTTGGAGCTTGTCCCGGCTGGAGCGGTGCCCCGCTGGTGGGAGAGCCCTGGTTAGGGGGAAACCCGTCTAGCCGACGGTAGGTCGGAGCCGGATCTCGCCATCCAGCGGGGTAAGATCACTGCCATATCCCGAGGAAAAACATGCACTACACTTACGGGAATAATGACTTAAGCTGTGGACGTGCTCGGAATCACTAACAACAAACCAACCAACCAGCAGCAAAGACATTTGCAATGCCCATGTTTCGACCCTTACTGCATGTATTGGACAGCCTTTCTATGTTGTTGTTTTTTTTTGTTTGTAAAAGGCGTAAATTAGATTTCGCTTCAAGAACGGTCACATTTTGTAGATTTAGCTTTCTATGGAGATACGTTTCAGAAATAAGAATTATTTATTGAAAGTATGAAATATTTGCTTGAAAAGGCTTAGGCACCTTTTTAATTATAAAAACATTAATATCAATATTCATATATTCTTATTATTACTAATATTATGATTATTATTTGCATTATATAAATATTTATAAATATATAATTTTATATAGCAAATCAAATTTGCTCAGGTTTTATTACCTTTTGTCAATGTAAGCTTTATTATTTTCTCTTCACTACGAAGAACCAAAAGGAATTAACATTGTTAAAATAATAATGATAATAATAATAATGATAATAATGATAATAATAATAATGTCGTATAAAATTAATATTCGAATAAATGGCGAGGAACCATATTTGGAAATATTATTTAGATTAGGAATGAGATCCGTTATTATTATAATTGCAAAATAATACATCAATATTAGGAAATGAGTCGATGCATTCATCTCAGGTGAACTGATAGGCGAGTGTAATTTATACGGAACATGCTAAGCAGTCATCATTCGGTGAACTTATTTAAGAATTTGATAGAATTATGTGTTATTTTTATTCAGTAATATTCTTCAGACAGTAACGCCTAGATAATAGAAATAAAATTAGGTGGTAATTATGCGACACCAGAACATAGAAGACACCATAGGACTTTCTACATTTTCCTATGATCTGCATCATCAGACAAGCTATCAAGAGGGCGGGAAAAAGATAAAATATTGTGATCTTTTTCAAAACACATACTTCATAATTTATACGTCAGTAATTTATTTTATTTAACGTTTCCATTCCCATTGTTTTTAATTATATCATGAGACCACAAATGTAAAAGACTTTTTTTTATTTTTAAAAAAATTTGTTAACCTTGATACATTTTTGAAAACTACAGAGAGTTCGCTGAAAATGGGATCAGAACCAATTATTTTACAAAAAATGAATTTACAAATCCTACGCTCTCAATTATTTTACCTTCCTTTGTCACCTACGAGGAAAAAATGTAGTGAAAAAAATTGAAGCCGTTTATGAGAAAATAATTGTTTAAAAATTCCCTACATTTCGCGCAAAATTACACATGAGACCACTTGAACGCAAGAAAAATTGTACATGACTTTATTTCAAAATCTATCTTTGAGCAAAAGATTTAAAAAAGCAGAAAATATTTATTAATATGGTAATTGTAGGAAGATGCCGAAAAAATTTCGTTCCTTTCCAGTTTTCGAAAATTCAAATACTTTCACAATAATTACACTTGCGTAATTTTTAAAAAATCCTTTATGCTACCTGAAGATAAAGTTTATTAAAAATATTTGGAACTGTTTTTGAGAAAATAATTAAAATGATATTGAGGAATTCTGGAAAGTACTTTCAAATATTAAAATTGCCGTTTCAAACTCGCAAAGTGTCAAATCGTTCAAATCGACCGGAGAATATTCATGGAGATAAAAACGTCTGAACGGTAAGTCCTAGCGGGGAGGGACACAGATGGACGGACAGACGGAAGACGCACGGGCGGACAGATTGACGATCGGACTGACCGACATCGACAGTCGGACAGGCTGACGGTTGAACAGGTACGAACGGCCAGAAGGACAGACGGTCAGGAGAACCACGCGGACGGAAGGACAGACAGGCGGGCGGAAGAATAGACGAACGGAGAAACGGGCGGACTGACGGACAAACGGATGAACAGAATGAAGAACAAACGGACGGACAACGTCTGGTCGTGTAAACGGGGAACAGACAGACGTTCAGATAAATGGACTAAAATATAGCTGGACAGATCGACGAACGGACGGACGGGCGGACGGACGAAGGGACGAACTGACTTTTTGTCGCCAATCCATTTTTCGGTATCAAGGAAAGTTAGATGCCGACCACGCAATGTGTTACAGGAAGTAATTTACTACTATGAAAAAATAACTATCCTCATTTTTGTCAACAAGGCCCGATAATATACGTTTTTCTGTCAAAAAATCTCCGGATTTTGAATTCAGCATTACAATACTTTCTTTTTACATCGAATGTAGTATGTAGTAAGACGAGAAAGTGAAACATATGCGAGGAACAAAATGTTTGGGGTCATTTCCTCATAAAACTATTTCCAAGAGAAGAAAACATCTGGAAGACTTTGACAATAATCCAGAGAGGAAATTGGATCTGAAGTACAGAAATAACGCTCATACATTTCGCAAAATGCAAAACGCAGTACCGCTAGAAGGCGTTCTCAGTAGCAAGGGACGCTGAGCTTCGCAGCCAATAGAATAGGCCCCTCCAGGAAGACGCGTCTGACGCCAGCGCAGAGGAAATCAGGAAATGAAGTTACCGAGCGAAGGAAACCAATTTAGACGTTTGGTTATTCGTTTACACATGAGCATATTTCAGCTTCGTTGTGCCTGAGAAGCATCTATACTTGAAATATTTTTGTCATTTGTTATAGATAGTCCTTTCAGTCGTTGTTAAAAATCATTTATAATGTCAAATGGATTTAAAAGTTGTAATAACTTCTGAGGATAGAAGTTATTTAGCTGTTTTGTTCTTTCACAGTCTCAGTGGAGTTGTTCTTGATGTCTGACAGATAGAAAACTGCTGCTTAAACTTCGATTTTTTAACATAGATATTAATCTACAATATTTTGTAAATAACATGGAAATTTTAAATGTTCAGTTGTTCCTAATATTAATATTTTCCGCGATCTAATTTTTTCTTAGCCCTAAAAAGAGACTATTTTATACCAGGCTCATGTTTTATTTTCGAGAAAGGTGTATTTTCTTTGTAATTTCATGTAAATATTTATATTAAGAGAACTA
Source organism: Teleogryllus occipitalis (assembly GCA_011170035.1). Classification (NCBI taxonomy): domain Eukaryota; kingdom Metazoa; phylum Arthropoda; class Insecta; order Orthoptera; family Gryllidae; genus Teleogryllus; species Teleogryllus occipitalis. Next base: position 426,735 of record BLKR01000675.1, on the reverse strand, counting down.
TAAATCTTATTAATATTAATAACATATAAATATATTTAAGAGTAATATCACATTTAACGATAGACGTGTGATAATAATTAAGAGAAAGTGACCCACTTCTACTCATTATTTTTTGCAATAATGAACGAGGAATTTACTCTGATTAGTAAATAATGAAAAAATATTGTAGTTTTATTTTTCTCGAGCATTTAAATACTTACATTTGTTATTTGTAGACATAATGTTCTTTTAATTATTCATTTTTGGAGAGGAATGTTTAGAAAAGGTGAGTTTTATTTTTGTTGTGTATTTCTGATCCGTGCAATATTAATGAATTACCATATTTTTAAAAGTTTTATCGAAAATGTTACACTTCCAAAAAACTTTACACATGTGATTTTTTCTCAAAGAAATTTTGTTCTTTGTGTATGTCCAATAAAATTGACTTAGATTAGACGTTATTATCCATTGCTTTGGGAACATTCACTATGCAATTCATTTAAAATATTTTTAAGAATAGTTAAATCCCCAGAATTATACATCCATTCTCCTTACGTTGTATTATTTTGTTGCCAATCTTCAATTATAATTAATATAAATATAAGTGAATTACACTCGACTCCGGCTATAGTAAACTTCTGGGGACTAACATGTTTGGTTTACTATATCAGAGGTTGATTATATCCGATGATGTCAAAAATAAATAGAATTCTCCCCAATGATTGATTTTATTAATATAAAGATACAGTAAAATATGTTAAAAGCACCAACTTAAAATCTCAATATATTTATTTGTACATTAAAAAACAATAATTTTCAATTGTTTCCATCGTACATGTTTCATTAGGTCGTTCTTAAGAGTTCGTCCTCAGTCCATACTTGATTCTGCTTGGTAACCTGACCCTAAGTATGGTAATGTAGTCTTGACACATTTCAATGCCTGTTGAACTGTTGAAACGCCATCGCACTCTCCGAAGACCCTTTTAATCTTCTAATAACATAAGAGATCCAATTAATTTCCAGTATTTATTTCCTAGGTTCATTTTAGCCGAGGTTCAGGTTCACTGTAGCCGAATCTTCTTTTGATTATTTGTATTGTAAGTGAAACGGTACCAGTGACAAACGTTCACTATAACCGAGGGTTCACTATATCCGAGTTCACTATAACCGGAGTCAACGGTATATGAAAACAATGGATTGAAACAATGAAACTGTATTGTTGGAAAGAAACTGAAAAAGTAATCATCTTTCACTACAGTACGACATTTGACTTAACACACCACAACAGTAAATGGCCGTCTGTAGAGCTTTGGCCGCCATTCCCACATTCCGGAAAGGGTGTCACAAGCGCCCGGATTCCCAGGAACAAACTCCTGGACCGCCATCGATCAACTGCCTCTGACCGAAAACACTTTGCGCCTCGCAGTACTACAGTAAGTTGTGAGCGTCAAAGCATGTTTTGTTCTCCTCAAAGAGAGCCCACAGTCGGACTCAAACGGTCCTTCTTCCCAGTTCCGAAAACCCCGAGAAAGACGTAGATAAGGGAGACTTCAAGAACTTCGGGAATTGCTGTAATTTTTCGTCCGAGGCGAAAAACGAATCGAGGCCACTGAAAGCAGTGTTCTCTCGCGATGTTTGGTCGTTGTCGCTTGCATAATGGCTTTCTGCAGATGCAGGATTCGCGCTCCATTAGCCTTTGATTGCGCGACGGGACGGGTGGTGCAAGGACTTGGCTTTCAGTGAGCCTCTCTTTAATTTTAAGACCACGAAGTTCCCTGGTGGCCGAGATGGCCCAGTGATGGGATCGAGTATTTCACCATCGAGAAGAGAAATTGCGTCTGTTTGGGAAGCGTATTAAAAACGCAGGCTATTTCTTTTCTGACGAGAAGTCAGAAAAATGCAAAAAAACACACAATTAATGTAAAAATACTGCATGACATCAAATTGCGAATGTTGTTCTTTGAAACAAAATTGATTCCGAATTTCACAAAGGAAATGCAAACAGCCGTATCAAATCTTTCATACGAATAATTATTGGTTTTGCTCCTCTATTGGCAATTTTTAGAGCAAAAGCCTACGTTTTTGGTACATTTTGAGGAACAAATTTAATAATAAAGTATAATAGAAAATCACTCTCCGCGCTGTTAATATTTTAGAAAATGATGCAGTTACGTTCTTTGATCGAAGTTACTGCTCTGAGAATTTTTGAAATGTTCGTGAGTAAAATATTAATGGGACAACAACAAAATGACAAATGAGTAAAAAAATGCCTCTACGAACATTAAATATTGATTCATAATTTCGTGTTTCCGGGCACGTCAATTGACCCTTTCCGTAAGTGTAGTTCATGTTTTTATGACGGGGTGGGTATCTTCTTATATTTCTTCGATGGTATGATCCGGCGCCAACCTACACCTTGGCTAGCGGGGTTTTTCCTGTCTAAGTATCCCCCACCAGTGGGGAATTGTCCCAACCGGGAAATGCTCTAAGCCTCCGACATGGGTGATAATGCAGTGCATGTGTGTGCATGTAAAAGGTGGGGATAGGACGAGGAAGGAAATATCATGCGCGGTCCGTGGCCCGTTTGTTAAGATATTTCTCTGGCCTTTGCCTGGTGTTGATCGGAGAAACCACGAAAAACTACTGATCAGAGCAGCCGACCGCTAGAAATCTCTCCCAGACTGCGACTGTAATCGACCTAACTATTAAGCTAAGGTCGAAAATACACCCACTATCTGGACTCCCTAGGACATCCTGGCCAGAGGCACTGAAGTAACATTAATTGATGCCCTAAACCACCTCAACAGGTATCACAACGTATTAAAAGAATTTGGAACCTTCACATCGTTTCAAACAAGAAGCTTATCTGAATCTAGAGCTTTGACTCTTTGTGGGAAATGATATATGTCAAAAAAATGCTTGCACTTCAAGTATCAGATTTTTCTTTAGCTTCTTTCCTACACCACCCCCGCTCGGTTTTTAATGATGTCATCTCCATCACACGCCATGTTTCGATGCTCGCGTCACCTTGGTGACATTCTACTTTTTATCTGCTATGTTCCTAATATTTTGCAATCGTATAATGTGTCCTTATTTATTGTTATTTTATAATGTTTAATTTTAACTGCTACTAAACCCCCCGTTGCATTTCAATTTTCGTAATTTTATCTGATATCTGTAACTAAAATTTAAATGTATCTATTAATTGTAATTTAATTTCCTATCTTATTTTGTATTTTATTTATAATTTTGTTATATTTTTCTGCACCTTGTAGACTGACAATGACGGCAAAGCAGTCGAAAGCCGGCTATCTTAATAAAAATAATACGTTGACGAAGATGACCTCTTTTATTTCTTCTCATAAGAACGTCAACAACACCACATCAGAATTCCCACAATTCTGCTACGTTGCTACCGACGCTGTTGCTTCCGCAGCTGCCTGCGCCACTTTCGCTCCCATTTCCACCAGCGCAAGAGGGCGACAGGGGACGGCAATAACTGTACACAAGAAAAACGAAACAAAAACCAACCGATGATAAGACTACCTCCGCAATCTGTTGACTTTGACGGAAGGCCCTTCCTAACGGCACCTTGGAGCCAGTATGAAACATTTTAGGGACTTAGACGTGTGTAGCCAAAAGCAAAATGGCCGACTATATTTTTGGATCCTCTTTTTCCATTTTTTTAAATTTATTTTTGGCTATATTTTACAGGAAAATAAAGAAAACGTTGTACAAGTACCATTTACCAGAAATTACCATTTCATTGGTACAATTACCGAACGCAATTTACTAATATATCCCGTGTATACCGATTAACTGGATTGCCATATATCTTAGAGAGTGTCTACTCCCAGTGTCGTAGAAAAACACAAAAAATTGTCTGGTTACAGAAGAGAAATATTCGGAATGAAACATATTAACGGAAGTGAAGTGTTTTATTACACATTATTTATTTGTAGGTACCTTTCAAAAATTTTAAAGGAGAGACCACGATACCCTGATACACCGGTAAATATAGCTTTTATATTACCGCTTTATAAACGACCATTTTGTTACAGAATCGTTCATGAAATGGCGTCTTATGGCACAGATCTTTTGCCGTTTATGGCGCAAATAATTGCGACATGACATTTTAAGCCAATTGTAGCAAGAGAATGGTGGGGAGGTAGCGGTAAATCGAATTGCTGCGAAAGTTGACACATTTCGCAAAAGTGTAAACTTTCTGGCGTCACAATAAAGTGTTTTCCAAAAGTTAACATTGATTATCTTACAAATTATAACTCTGTTATACAAAAAATAGCGTATGAAACGATTTCTTAATTTGCTTTATTACGTTCTTACAAATTTGAAAACTCGCTTAATGTCCTTCGTTTTCCAAACATATACTCATGCAATTAAACTTAACATTATACACTAGTTGCATAATATACTATTACATTCTGGATCAAATTTTTTTCTTCTTTTCAGCTGATTTATAACCACTTTGAGAGCCTCTTCGTCAGTATTTTTAATGTTCAAAAGCTTTCAAAAGTTTTTGAACGCATTGTCAACCGCAGTTTAAATTTTATACTGTATTTTGATAGTTTTGACTACATCTCTAGATTATTTGACGTAATTTTGGGTACAATTGGACCGGATTCTTGTACGCAATTTTTCAAGGCGACATCTTTCCAAGCCGGTCGTGGCACCCAAGCTCTTGCTCCGCCGGCTGCCGGCGTTGCCGAACAAAGGAAGTGGGGGAGCCCGGCTTTCTTCCGTGCTGCAGATTGCGAGTTGGTCGGCTCATCCCGTAAACAAAACCAAATTAGTGGCGCAGCCGACGCCTCATCTCTGTCAAGAGCGGGCGGCCCAAGAAGGCGGCGCGGGCGGGAGACAGGTCGAAGGCGGAGGCGCCCGCTCGCGGCTTAAAGGGGACCGGCCTCGCCCCGCCACGCATTCGCGGCATAAAATTCGCATTTTATGTATATATTAATAAATAGATACATACATAAAAATATAAATAAATAAAGAATATTAGAAACAAAGAAAAACAGAAGCAAAGAAAGACATAAACAAAGAAAGACAGAAGGAAAGAAAGACAGAAACAAAGAAAGATAGAAACAAAGAAAAACAGAAACAAAGAAATATAGAAACAAGGAAAGACAGAAGCAAAGAAAGATGGAAACAAACAAACAAACAAATAAATAAATAAATAAATAGAAACAAAGAAATAAATGTCTTTATTGGTGGCGATGCTCAGGCCATTTAGCATCACCTTCCCCCTGACCAATTTCAATTTCTTTTGTTAAAATGGTGCATACTAAAAGAAGTCATTCAATAAAAGAATACGTACGCACGGGTTTCTCACATAGAAGATTGATTGATTGATTTTTTCGTGTTTCCAGGCACGTCAACTGCTTTGGTCATTAGTCCCGTTAGTGTAGTGCATGTTTTTTTTTCTCGGGAGACGGCGGTGATCTTCCCCCCGCCGGTTGGCGAGATCCGGCGCCGACCTACCGTCGGCTAGTGAGGTTTCCCCTAATCAGGACTCTCCCACCAGCGGGGCACCGCCCCAGCCGGGACAAGCTCTAAGCTCCCGACCAGTCTCCCGGAATGTATGCATGAATGAGTGCATGTAGTGCATGTTAGTGTGTGTGTGTGTGTGTGTAAGGGGAGAGGATAGGACAAGGAAGAGGAAGGACAGATCGCGCGCGGTCCGTGGCCCGTTTGTTAGGTTACTGCTCCGGCATTCGCCTGGTGTTGATCGGAGAAACCACGCAAAACTACCGATCAGAGCAGCCGGCCGCTAGAATTCTTCTCCTGACAGCGACTGAATTCGACCTAGCTGAAAAGCTAGTGTCAAAGATCCTGCCGCCGTCAGGACTCGACCCTAGGACCTCCCGGTCAGAGGCGCTGCAGCGACATCAGTTGACGCACTGAGCTACCGCTCCCGGTCACATCGAAGACAGAAGTGAGTGCGAGAGAAGAAGAGTTTGATAGAAAAAGCATGCTCACACAGCACTTGTTACATTTATTAATTTCGAGCTAGGGATGTATCACAAACTTAATCACATATCAGGTTGAACACAGATTTTACTTAAATTTAGAGAAATTATCTTTTTATGGCTCAACAAGTTAGGTATAGAAGAGGATCGAGAAAAAATAAGCCTTTACGAAGCTCCCGATTGAATGACATTGTCCCCCTCTCCGTCTAGCTTGTGACCTAGCAATGCTACAATGTTTAAATCGGAGCAGGCCTTCGTCGGGCCCTCGCGGCTTAGCTCGTAAGTCAGCATGCTCGGTTTCAATGACGCGATCCCGGGTTTGTCTGTACATCTGTATGTCTTTATGTCTAGCCCGTAGGCGGGCTGTCGCGCCAAGTACAAAGCTTACCAGCAGCGTCCCGGCCTCGCGGCCATGGATATGTATGGTTAGCAAGAAGACATGCCCATGCCGTATTCTGGCCTTCTTAACCTGAGAAGTGAGTTTTCTCGTCGTGACACAGCAACATATATTGAGACATTGCAAAGAAAACGCATATTAAAATCTTACCCGACCGAGAATCGAACCCGGGGTCGTGTCATGGAAAGCGCGTTTTGCAGTGCCGCAAGGTCACGAGCTAGACGGAGAGGGGGACACTGTCATCCAATCGGGAGCTTCGTAAAGGCTTATTTTTTCCATACAAAAACTCTTATTGCCGGGTCTTTGCAACGACAAAGTAGAGAAATCTTTTTCCTATGTATAGTACATGACTTACTCTAACTTTTTGTGTAGTTAAAAACAACAATGTGTGAGTCTTTGATTACCGAAAAATCGATTTCAGCAAAACGTTTACCCGTTCGTCTATCCGCTCTACCATGTGTGTGTGTGTGTGTGTGTGTGTGTGTGTGTGTGTGTGTGTGTGTGTTTGTGCCTGTCTGTCTGTCCACGGTGAAAATTGGCGCCAAAACCGTTCAGCCAATTTTCTTGAAAATTGATATTCCTCGAACGATTTAAAGGAACACGAAGCTTTTTGAGTTTGAAAACAAAATGTTTATTTTGGAGTATATTACGTAAAGCCTCATTAACATATTCAAACTTTTGTCAAAAATGGCTCCAAATATTTTCATTGAAGTTTTTCCTGAGTAAAGAACGCTAAGGAGAACCGTCCAGGTCTTATTTTCGTTAAAATGTCTGATTTTGCGAAAATTGTACAAGTTTAATTTTTTCAGCGTCTTACTACAAGAACAATATTGAAGATAGAGATTTTTACTTCATGAAATATGTTCTTTAAAGAAAGATCATGATATAAGTTCATGTCCAACTTTTCGAAAATATGAGTAATTTTCGCGAACTTTTTGGGGAAACATAGCCAATTTTTAAAATTAACAGCTAGAATAATTTTCTTACAATTTTCTGTTCATATGTATTAAAGAATGATAAAAACGTGGTGCTAGTCACATTTTTCGCGAACTCTCTGTATTCTCGGAAATTGCAAACATATAACAATTCAAAACTACAAAATTGAAGATAAAGTTTTTGGCCTTAAATTCTGTTCCAAACATCAGCTATTTAAAAAAGTCATGTACAGTTTTCTGAAAGGAAAAAGTTGTTTTCGCGTAATTTCTACTTTAAATAAATGAAATTTATTAAAAACCATTTTTTCAATAACCACTGCAAATTTTTCCTTTAAATTTTTTTCAGGGATAAAAGAAGGAACGTTTAAAATTATGACTCAGATTTTATCTATCTTTCTGAATTTTTGAAAATTGCAAATTGAAAATAATAACAGAAAGTATGTGTTGTAGCACTACTCGTTAAATTTGAAAAGTGGTTTTAGCTCTATCTCCTGAGTAGTACATTACAAACTATCCATTGAAGGTGTTTATTTCAGCCATTGAAAACTCACAGAAAGAAAAAAAAACCTGATGCCATCCTTTACAAGTGACGCCGTCAGAAATCTGGACTGACACGTAAAACACGCTGCGCTTTAAAAGAGCGTCAGTACACGGGTTTTGCCGCGGTATCCGACGTCATGCCATCGACCGTTTTCGGCGGCCGCCCCGCGCTCGCTCCAGCAATTTCTCTAACCGCACCCCCTCCCTTTCGCCCCCCTCGCCCCATACCCCTCGTTTTCTCTACTCCCCCTGCCGACGTTTCCCCTCTCCCTTCACTGTCCCATCTTCCCCCTTTACTTTCCATCCACCCCCTCTCTCTCTCCCACCGTCGCTCTCTCTCTTCCACTGTCCTCCTTCGCGCTCGTTCCCACTCTCTCTTTCCTCCTCTAACGCGTAGGCCTAACCTTCGTTCCCTCTTCGTCTCTCCTTTATTACAGATTCCAGACAATCTTCTGTTGTGGCATCTCTCCGCTCTTGATAATATAAAGCTACTGCTGAGCGTCGCATCACCACAAGTCGAGTTTTATTACTCTCTTGTGGTTTCCACCGTCAAATTCGCCGTTTCATGCAGCTCATTCACCACGTTTCTGAAGAAAGTAAACAGTCTGTGCGTGGCATTTGAATTCGAAGATTACACAGTTGTTTAATTTCTATCGTATGTTTATAATTTTTCTTTTCCTTTTGCTTTCAAGATACATTCGTTTTCATTAATCTTCTGTCCAATCCGTGCCTTCTAGTCTTGCTTTCCATCTATATTTCACTATGTATTCCTTCACTAACATTTACATTCTTGTTCGATTCCTATTCCCATATGCTTTCAGTCTTTCGATATATATATATATATATATATATATATATATATATATATATATATATATACATATATTCTACCTAAGCATTACTGGCAACAAAATATTGATGATTGGTATGGAAGGCAGTTATAATCCCATCACTTCCCATGGTGTTTTTTATTAGATTTAAAGATCTTCGTTAATGTGGGTGTCTTTAGTTCTCAAATACAAAAGTGCTGGATGTTTAAACATGTGAGATCTGTTTCCATTAAAATAAAATAACGTGTACAAATGTGACACTGTTAGGCAGCTCTTTGTGCATTGGTATTCGGAAGGTGACGTTCTGTCGCAGGAAACGACATTTTGCGTTTCTACCGAACATCATCGCAGGCATTTATACTGACGAGGAAATAGCATAACTGATTACATGGTATATATGCACAGTATTCAATACACTTCGCTTTTAATTGCAGATTGTTCATAATAAATTATAGATATAGATGTCTAGGGAATGTAGAATAGTTGAAAATGATTACTATTTGTCGAAATTTCATATAACGAAGTTACCCTTATGACCTTCACGCCTGACTATTAGGCACTGGTTTGACATGTACACAAACTCTCACGGGTCGACCCGAATACTGGCGATGACGATTTTTGCCTTTATTGCTCAGCTTCGACTGCGTTTGCACATGAATTGACTTTACCACGCACGCATCGAAAGAAATGTCTGTCAAATTGAAAAATTTCTGTATTCAGAATACTAATTACATTTCATTCCCCTACATGATAGTCATATTTATTTTGAATGATCCTTTATAACCACATTAATACATGAGTGTTATATTTCCAATGATGGTAAGTTGAACTTACTAAAATATTAAATTTGCATATCAAAATTTTGAAATTTATAGTTTGCAATAGAATGAAACAGACAGATTAATTATTGGTTCAAATTGCATAGTAGAAATACATGCCTCTCTCACTGGCTTGTTGGTTAGCGTGCTCGCTTTCCATGGCGCAACCCCAGGTTCGATTCCCTGGCGATGCAAATTATACCTGTGTGCTTTCCTTACAAATGTCCCCCAGTATCTATTGATCTATAGCTGTGTGACAATAAGAAACCCCACCTTAAGGTTATGAAGACCAGTATATATGGTGAAGGGATGTCTTTGTGCTAACCACACGAACCCCGTACCCATGGTTGTGAGGCTGGGACACCGCTGGTTGGCCAAGGCTCGCAGTGGGCTGTCAAGACAAAGAACAGGAACAATGTAAATATATTTGATTTTCTACTTAGCGAGCTGTAGGTGAATGGAAAACGAGCATTCGAATGCATACTTTCATCATGCGCCACCTCCTAATTAATTAAATCGACGGACCTGATCTTCCTCCATCTTGACTCCGTCTTCCGCTCGCGCCAGGCATTTTTTTCGCTTTCGTTTGCAGCCGCCTTCTCCACAGTTTACGTCCAAGCCGCTGTCACCAGCGCACCCCGCTGCCACTCACTGGGCCAAAAGCTACAAAACATTCGCTTTTCCAGCGGGGAAAAACTGCCACCTCCTCTCAGGTTATAACATTCCCTACACATGGATCTAATTACCTTCGTAGTGAATATGACTGGTATTAATAGACTCACCAAACCGAATCACTCAATGACACGACTGACATCAAGGCACGACCCTTTCCGTGGACGACTTATCTCAAGACGACTATTTTCCAAACAACAATGCTGTTTCCATCTCAATAAATCTGACGCTTACAATTCTGTAACATAAATGGTAACATTGGTAACATCAATGGTAACACTGAAATCATGGAAGAACTCGCAACCAAACATGAGTTACCTTATGAGTAGGTACTGAATTTATATGCACAAAAACGTCTGTGAACTATGTATGAATTTATGCAGTAAAAACTTCGAAAACATTCACTAAAATATGTCTAAAAAGTAATTATCTTCTCATAATAGTTTCTCTCGTATTTTTTATGCAAAATACTTTCATCCGGCACCTGGAACTGGAACACTTGGAATCCTGAAAAAAATTGAAAACATTCCAGGGGCTTTATGAAAAGTAACATTTAAATATTTCGTTTCAAAACTTCGCAGGACCTCAAGTCCAGCAACATCATATTCATTTTCAGAAACGTTGCTAGTTTTGTTCACAAACGGACGGACGATTTGAAGAAGAAGAAGAAGAAGAAGAAGAAGAAGGTATCAGGGATCCCGAGAGGTGAATTTTTTATCTGGAAATCAATTTTCTGCATCAGAACTTAAGTTTGTCTAATACTATGTATATTACTCCGTATATATAATTATATGCGAAAGTAAAATTACTTCTACACTCCCTTCTTAGTAGAGTAATATTTACGTGTGCACTCTTTCCGTTTTCCGCAAATATCTCGAAAATACATTCAGCAAAGTGAATTAAACATATCTGACACCCCTAATAATTTCCTACTTAATGCGTTTTTATTCCGCAAGTACAATTGATGAGCAAAACATTCAAAAGATAACATATCTATTTGGCAAAAATGAAGTTCTGTTGCTTTAATAAATTGCAATAAATTAAGTATAGTACTCTATTCGTTGAGTTACATACGATGTAGAAAAGTGTAACATTTTTTTTATATTTTTAGTTTTATTGGGAAAGAATGAAGTAGACCTGCCATGTTTTGAATGTTTTGTCGTCAATTATGTTCAAAATAATGGTCAAAGTTGCTACTAAACGGTTGCCGGAAGACTGAAATAAAGCATCAGTTTACAGCTGCTCATAGCAACGATGGTGGTAGACAGTCTCTTAGTCAATAAAATGGTGTTCAACAATGCTACTTATTACAGTAGGGAAGAAGACGTAAAGGGTAGAAGAATGAGTAGAATAAGTTATGGCTCTTAAGGCCGGGTACAGTTTTCGTGGAGATTGGACATGCTGAAACGTTTTCATGCAGACTGCACGTTTTGTGCATGTTCGTAAATTTTCATGCAGGAAGCTTACAGGTTGGCTCAAGCGTCTCTAGCGATATAATTGTTCACTAACGGATTCGTTTACCTGACTCGACGGTAATTGATTTCGATTTTGTGGTTCGGTGCGTCAAGGTATGAATGTGTGAAGATATATTGTGATGATCTACCTCTTTCACTATTCCCGCCTTCCTATTTTCTTTTCTATGCCCCTCATAATTAATTAATTCTTAATAAAGATCACAGCCAGAATGCACGCACAGAAATACCGCCACTGAAAGTACTCGGAAGGCGTAATTCAGTTGTTTCCCAGTCGACCGCCTTGGGGCGACTTGAGTTTAATGCAGAATTCCAACAAAAAACTTACAGTCCATGTATGTGCAACGTTTTGCTTTTATACTTCTAGTTTGGGATCTAAAAGTTTCTGTACAGAAACTGTATGAGAATCTGTATCTCAAAAAGATTTCGTAGTAATGTGCAAGAATGTAATTTGTCAACTGCTAACAGTATTCTTGATCAACTCAATTACAAAGCATTTTAATAGGATTTCCTGAAGTAATCAAAAATATAATATGTCGATACTCTTTACATAGGATGACTACAGTGTTTTGAATTCACACGAAGCCAAATTCTCAATTTTGTTACTTACAGAAATTCGAAGTATGTTCTATCCACAAACGTTCGTCTGTCGAACATTCGACATGCATTTCATTCTTCGTGCAACACAACGGCATTCAGAACGCATCGCATTCCCGTGTAACGTAAACCGATTAGTTTACTTTTCTTTCGAGTGTCATTGATTCCCTCCATCATCTTTCGACCTTGGAGCAGAAATGGACTTCGATAACCGATGCGTTCTCTATTCTTCGGGGAGATCTGTAATTCCAGCCAGAAACCAGGAGGGATCTTTTATTCGCTCTCGTCCCGCTGACACACAATCTCCTTCCACATTCGGTTGGCTCAGCTCAATCTGTCGTTTGAATTCTCATTCCCAATGCACATCGGACGACTTCGTTTGCCTTTCTGGAGAAGAGTGACTTTGTTGGAGACGACCCAGAACCGCCAGTGATGAGGTAGCTGAGTTGAAATGTGTCGTGTGTTTCCTTTCTTAATTCATCGGAACATTACTTCTTTAATATACCGAGCATCCACTAGTATGTAAGTGATAAATATAATTATAACTAGATAACTAGAAAATTATAACTAGAAAAATTACATTTTAAAATATTTTCGAGTAACAAAAAGGTACTTCATAATCACAAAGTACGTACTTCGTATAAAATGTAAACTGGAAGAATGGATGATTTAATTCTATAGATTGCTGAATCTTATAATTTCATAAAAGGCCAGATGGCAATCATATGAAGACTGTTGGTTATTTTCGAACAGATTGTATTCTGTCTTAAATAAAGGAATCATTTAGCAAGATACTATTTTTAACTTATGATCTGGTTAGACAAATATGTCAGATTATGGTAAATTTGTTTTGGGCCGGAATATGTAATAGCTGAGAAAGCAAAGAAAATGGTGTTTTCTCTCTACTGGATTATTGCACAAAAACAAATAAAAGACCCTCTTTTAATAAATCATAAACAGTGTGCTATATTAACTCTAAGTTCCAATACGTTGTAGTAATATTTTATAAAAAAATTACTTTTCAATGGCTTGGCGGAATTCTCACAGAATTTGATTGTGTATTTTTTTAAACAAAATTCCTTAAAGATCAAATACCTCACAGTCGTCATAAATTGATTACTGCGTGCGTTCAGAGTTTTCGTTTATTGAATTTCCTTGTCAGCAAATTTATCAATATGATCACATTGATCAATGTTAACGAACACATTCTTGAATTTTATGAGGAATAGAGCGCAGATTTTAATGAAATGTCACTTTTTTATTTTCACTTTAGAACAATGCTGTTTAGTATACGAATTCATTGTATGTTATAACAAAAGGAAGGGGCCCATTTTTATGGGTCATTAGTTTGCATTTTTGTCGATTTTGACTAAGTCATTTTTTTAACATTGCCCTTTTTAAGCATTTTTTGCTGATTTCATTGATTTTCAAGTCATTTTAATGGTACTTGCTTCAAATGATATTTAAGAAATGCAAAAAATGTTCTTCACCGAATTACTCAGTAGCCTATTCAATTTGTCCGCTGAGAAATTGTTTTGACAGCCATTGTGTCTGTAATTCTTGTGACGTATATCAGTGCCATTGCTGCTTCGGCCGATTTCAGGGTAACTAAAGACAGAGATTTCCTGGTAAAGAACAGTGCAAACCAAAAGTTTGCAAGCTGAGTTCACTCGAACGAATGATTACATCATTTACATCAGTAACATATCCATCAGCTTGAGTGGTTCATTCGAACTGGTTTTGATAAGATTTTTAATGTCATTTTTCTTTGGTTTTAGGGCATTTTAAAGCATTTTATGAGCTTTTTATGATTTTTTGCGATGTTTTAGATAATCAAAATCCACCCCCTAATGATGAAATACCCCACAATGGAATAGGAGCCCGATAATTGAGTTTTTGAGAACAAGGGACTTCTCCGCATCATTCCATTATCCGCACGTGGGAGGAACAGGAAATTAGGAGGAAGTGTTGGTTGGAGAGTCGCACTGTAAAGTATTCGTTTTTCAGTTGACTAAGTCGACAAAATACTTTAACATATTTAGACGAGACAGATTAATTGAAACCAGTTTGTACGACGTTTATATTGTCAATTATTGTATTGATTTGAAAGTTTTCTTTTCGAGTTGTACGTATAAAATGTTTTGGTACAAATTATGCGGGAGCATCAGAGATTTTTGTTAAATTCTATGATTATTAAGGATCAAAGAGAAATCAACCACAAAAGTTGTTTTGGTACAAAGTTGATATCTCTTTGATCGTTAATCGTTTTGGGATAGTAATTAACATCACAAAATACAAGGAATTTTCTAACTTTTAAATTATTTTTTTCACTTCTATTATTTCCATTAGCATTATTTCCATCAAGCAATTTGTATTAGTAATTTTATAAAATATAATATTTTGTTGTCTACATATCTAGTAGCTAACGGGTTTTAAATTCCTGCTCAAGGATTCAGAATGGGTCATTAAGGAAGAATGTATTTTTTACAGAATAAGTAGAATTTGAAAACAATAACTAATTCATTAATTTTTCAACTTAGAAACTTGATAACACGTTATGAGGTGTTAACTCAAGTACAAAAAATCAAAATTAAATGTGGAGATAAGAAATGTAAAAATAATAAAATATAAAAATTAAAAAGAGAAAAGAAAACAAAATAGAAAATAATTGATAAAAAAATGAAAAGAAAAGGGAGTAGAAAAGTTTTAATATTACAGAGAGTGAGCAAGAGTGCACGTATGTTCCCAATTGCATTGACAGAGATAAATTAAAAATGCATTATGGAACTGCTACATTTTAAGTACTTGAAAATCCTGGACTATCTTGAGAGCAAACTTTGCCATGTATCCAATTAACTTGTACTATACAAGATAGTTGAAATGACAATCTAATAAATGTATGTTTGCTTGATTGAGAAGGAGATATTTTCACACTTTTTTATGCATTTGCCTGTAGACTAAAATTCTACTTTTGATCAACATTAACGATGAGTGAGATGTCAACTCTCTAAGAAAAGAAATAAAATTACAAGAGACGAACAAAGGAACGTACATTAATGAAATTATCAACATTAATAATTTCCTCATGAAACTGTATTTTTGTCATTTCAACGACGAAAAATTGTATTTTAATAAAATAATTTCCAAAAATTGAAATTGTGTGTATTCATGAATAACTACATAATCAATGATGAACAATTGTATAAACATAGTAAACAGCGGATTTCAATTTAGTTAACCAGATAAGAGAGCATTAACAGCTTTCCCTACCCGTCTCAACTACTACAAGAGTGCACATGAAAGGCTTGACATTGAAGGCTGCTGGGGCTTCAGCGAGAGATTTTCTCCTCGGCAGCAGCGAAGTTAGTGAAGGCTTCGCTGGAGAAGACGAATAGTGATGGCAGAGATAGCAAGATAGTGCAAGGAGCTGCGCGAAGTGTGCACTGGCGCCGATCCAACAGATAGGCGCGTCACCAGCGCACTGACAGGATTCCTGGCCGGAGGCCCGCCGTCGCCCCCCGCCCCCGCCCCCGCCCCCGCCCCCACCCGGCGCCATCAGCAGCGCCACACACTGGTCCGAAATGGGCAAAACTCCTGCGTAAGAACCAGGAGCGGTAGCTTAGTGCATCAACTGATGTCACAGCAGCGCCTCTGACCAAGAGGTCCTAGGTTCGTGTCCTGACAGCGGGAGGATTTTCGACACTAGCTATTCAGCTAGGTCGAATTCTGTCGCTGTTTGGAGGAGAATTCTAGCGGCCAGCTACTCTGATCGGTAGTTTTTCCGTGGTTTCTCCGACCAATACCAGGCGAATGCCGGAGCAGTACCCTAACAAACAGGCCACGGGCCGCGCGCGATCTGTCCTTCCGCTTCCTTGTCCTATCCTCTCCCCTTACGCACATACTTACACTAACATGCACTACACTACCACATATTCCGGGAGACCGGTCGGGAGTTTAGAGTCTATCCCCGGCTGGGGCGGTGCCTCGCTGCTGGAAGAGTCCTGATTAGGGGGAAACTCCGTTAGACGACGGTAGGTCGGCGCCGGATCTCGCCATCCTGCGGGGGAAGATCACCGCCATCTCCCGCGAAAAAAACATGCACTACACTAACAAGACTAATAACCAAAGCAGTTGACGCGCCCGGAAACATAAAAAAATCAACCAATAAATCATGCGTTGAGAATCGATACAATTTTTTTAAAGTAGCTTTTTAACAGCTTGGTGATATATCGACCACTGTGATTGTTTTAATCATAGTGTAGGAAGAACACGTACGGACATCATGAACACGCAAACACGCCTGAGGCGGGATTCGAACCCGCGACCTTTAAGCCGAGGCAGCTACAGCCTTAGCTACTTCGGCTCTCCAGGTTGGCGCGGCGATACAAAATATTATGAATGCAGGCTTGGGTGCAAAATGATGCTATGGTAGATACGACGGATCACTTTGGTCTGATGAGTGGTTTGGTTGAATACAGGTACATTGCGTTTCCGGGCACGTCAACTGCTGAGGCCATTAGCCCCGAAAGTATAGTGCGCTTTAAATCTGGGCAGGCGATGGTGTTCCTTCCCCGAAAGAAAATGAGAGCCCGCGCCAATCAATGTCAACTTTCAGGCTTTCCTCTTTTCTTCCAGGCGGATCAACATCTAATTTCCCGACATGAGTGGTAATGCAATGAATGTAGCCATGTAACAGAGAAGAGGAGACAAAGACGACGAAAAAACGATTCTGTGCAGCCCGTGCCGCGTTTGTTAAAATTCACATTCGCCAGATCTGACAAACCACGGAATTCCATAATGGAGACATTCCATAATTTAAAAAAACAGTCAATTTTAAATCTTTTATGACTTACACCTTCTTCTCTTTCAGTCCTCCCCCCCTTCTACCGCACTTGGGTGGGCTTCCATTTCCCACCATTTTAGGAGGTGGCGGCCAACTTTGTGGTTCATCTCTGTATTTTATCCCATTTTGTGGTAAATGTTTAGGTGTGATCCACCTTGTTTGGAGAGTAAGTTATTTTAATTTTTTTAAATTTTATCATTGTATTATTTCTTGTACTCGATGTGTCAATTTTATTTTTGTCATATTTTTTATGTTAATCTCCCAATTTTTTCCTTTTTTTGTTAGAGGCCAACTGAAGGCATTGTTGTTTCCGAAAGTCAACTTTGGGCATGAAATAAGTATATATTATATATTGTTATTGTTGTGGATGATTATCGCTATTTCTATAATGGATTACCATCACTAGAATTCTTCTCCATACTTGTAGAATTCGAACTAACAATATAATTTGTGTACGAGTCCCATTTCTTGTTCTATCCTCTCCCCTTACACACACACACACACACACTTATACTGACATGCACTACACTAACACACATGCCGGGAGACCGGCCGGGAGCTTTTAACGTGTCCTGGCTGGGGCGATGTGAACTGCTGGGAGATACCTGGTTGGGGAAATCCGCGATAGCCGCCGGTGGGTCGGCGCCGGATCTCACCATCCAGCGGAGGTAGATCACTACCACCACCGTTCGGGAAAAGTATGCACTACATTTACGGGACTAATGAGCTTAGCAGTTGACGCATCCAAAATCACTAATCAATCGACTCAAAATCAAATCAAGAAACCAAAACATCTTCTAGATTTGGGGGAAAATCCCTATCTTGGCAACACTGTCGACGAGTGGGCCCACTGTCCGGCGCCGCCCTCGCCGCCTGCGCTGGTGTTCCGGGCGAGCGGAAGCGCCCGCGCGCAGGCCGCCCTTTGTCGGAGGTCCATCCATCTTGCGCCCGCGAGACACCCCCCCTCCCCCCCCCCCGCCTGCCCCCTCCACCGCCTTCGAGCTGCAGCCCACCAGCCCCTCTCCTGCGAGCGTTCAGGGTCAGGTCTCTAAACACACGGCGGGGATATGACGGGCAAGGATAGCCGAATATTTTCCGAAAAGCTTCACTCCTCCTCGTGGCGTCACACAGCGTACAAGAACTCATCTGTTGTATTCCGATTTAAATCCCTTCAAGTTGACTTCCTTCCCAGATTTAAATCTCCCGATTTAAGTCCCTTCAAGGGCATGTGTTGGAAGAAGAGGGGAGGCCATCACCCAATGAGGAGATTCTTTGCGACGTAATTATTTGCTAATGTTGTCCCCGATTTGATGACAGTGTCTTCATTTCCTTCCAGCACGTGATCTTGACGGGGCACTACATTTAAATCGGAATATAACAGATAAGTTTTTGTTGTGCGACGTGACGAAGTTTGCCTTCAACGTCGTTCATTTTATGTTGTGTGGCCATTTTAACAAACGGTGCGTAATTTCAAAAATGTCTTGTTAAATAAGTTATGTTAGTGTTAAAGAGATGCAAGATATAAATAAGCATTTGAACAATGTCGAAAGCAAATTTAAATCATATTCAAATAGCGTTTAAATTACTCTGCATTTCGGAAGTTCTGGCCTCTCTATTCCAAAGGTTCATCATAAATACTCTCACTATGAATACTTTGTTTTCTGCCAACGCAAGGTTGATTCAGCCCCCTCCCCAGGATGCATTCATCTCTATCATAGCCAGAGTAGAAGCTATTTTTCAGGGGCCTTTTCTCAGCCTCAATTGATTTCTTCCAACTCCCCTAAAAGCTACATGAACAATGGACTAATTATACTCTAATTTAAAAATAGTGGCACTTCAAGGTCACGACCTGTAAGGAGACGGGGGACATTGCCATCCAATTGGAAGTTTCAATGCCAAAAATGCAAGTCGTAACCAAGCTCCGGATTAAATGGCCGTATCCTTCTCACCACCCAGCTCGTGGCCTGGAAGTACCACTGTGTCGGACTACATTGTGGTGTATCGGCGCTCCCAACGCCGCATTAAGGTTCAGGAGTGTTGCTGGCCTCCAGACTCGGCCAGACTGCCCTGCCGTGAGAGTTTCACGGGCGCTCCGTGAGGGTGGGACCCGTATGCGGCCTGCCTGCTGCAGCAGCCACAAAATAGGTACTACACAGAAAGGAAAGTAGAGGGAAGCTCCTTTGATCTTCAGTGAGCCACCGCGCAGCGCGAACCGCCATCTTGAAACTGTGCAAAGGAGCAGCCAGAGCCAACTCAAACCCCATTTTGTCATACACGGCTCCAAAATTTTTCTTGTAACTTTTCCAATGGGTAGTGCTAATTGCACTGTTAAAAATTACATAAAATTCATTTTGGTGTATTATTTTTTTTTTTTCAAAAATTACATAAATGTAATGTTTTTGAAATATCTCTCACGTCGTTAATATGCACATTTCCTGAGATTTGTAAACACTGTTGAATTTTTAGGTGCTTTAAATTACTTCAAATAAAGTTTTTCGAAAGCTCAAAAATGTTCTGTAAAAAAGAACTTCAATTTCGCTTTTGTAGTAATGCTTAAACGATTCTTTTTAAACGGCTCCAATTTTTTAAAATGAAAATTGTCCTTTTAAATTTTACTCTTCTTTAATATTCTTAAAGTAATATTTCGGTTTTACAAGTAGGAACCAGAAGAATTGAGATTTTTTTTTAAAAAAATGTACTTTGGACGGAGATAAATGGAAGCTGGCTAGAAGATGTGCAAGTACGATAAACTGTTCCACACCAAAGAAAATAGAAAGCTAATACGAGAAAGCCTGTGCCATTCTGAAGGACTAGCAGTTATGTATTTATAATTCTGTACTGCTTATCTATATTTTTATTAATATTTGCCTATGTACGATAATAATATTTGCCTATACGAAGCAAATATCCCCTCGGGTTACGTATGTTTCTTCTAGGAAATGTACTTCTGCTACACACACCAAATACGAGTAAAACGGAAATAAAATGCACCTTCATCGCCGTACACCACACAAATGCCGAGTCGTACAACTGTTTACACACTTTCAATATGGCGACCATGCGCACGGATTGTGGGTAGCTTTCCTTTCTGTGTAGTACCTAGTCTGTGGCAGAGAGGTGCAGCAGCCCTCGACCAAGCGCACTGTGGGGAATGGAGCAATTCCCCTCCCAATTTTCGGGTGTGAGGTGGCGGCGGTGAAGGTCGTTGTCCTTCCGTGTAGTCGATGTAAGGGCTGCAGTGTGCTGCCCTCGATTCTACGTCTTTACCGTCATTCTACATTGCTTCGTCGTCATTCTACTCATGACTGAACTGTTTGGCTTAACGATTTGACTCTGCTTAATATTGAATGCATTTGGCTCTCAATTACTCGCTCAAAATTTATGATGTCACTATATTGTGAAATTCTTATAACACTAAATTATTAAATTTACTTTCAACTGTATATTTCAACTGTATGGGTTCGACATACAACATATTACTCCTTACCTGTTGCATGCGGACGTGTAATTCTATACAGAATCACGATTCCTGGAAGTTCTATTGATTGGAACTAATTATTAGATTCATAGAAAACTACTATAAATTATCAGCCTTTTTCAACAATAGAAATTTAACATTTATTCTTATATGAATAATACTTTCTTTCTATCTCATGACAATTACTTTTTGATATAAAACGTTAAAACACTATAGGGTTTGACTATATTTTGTAAGCTTACTACAATATTTTAAGAGACTGCTTCTCGTCTAACTAGCAGAATGTGGTCCATGGAATCCTTGTTACACCAATCCATGTGTTTTTGCCTAAATTAAAAATGTTCCAAATGTCCTCAACGATGTGCCATTAATAGGATTTAATATTTCCCACAAAATGAATACGAACTCCCGACTTTCCCTATCTGTGTTTCGTACGAAACATCTACTCGCAACTGACTATATTCAGCTACTGATTGAAAAGTTTCCATTTACGAAGCTACCCTAATGTATATCCCCTCGAAACATGGACTCTAGTTTTCCAAAACTCCAGTCTACATTAATAAAATTTCTAATTACAATTTAATACTACTTAAACAATAACAAGCTCTAAAACCTAAAAATAATCATAAATTCCCGCCTTTCTATAATTTGCACAATACCCGGCCGATACTGAAAATCCGTCCACACCTTACCAACCGCTTATGTGCGTTCTCTTCAGTGTTTTTCTAGAGAATGATCCCATGCGTCCTTCCACAAGATCATCGCTTCTAACGCCTCCACAACTTCTGCACATAATGTGTTCGGTGTCCGTCCATCTGCACAGCGTTATGACACCAATCATGGAATAATAAACTTTGTTGGTCGGTTGTATTAACAACACATATTCTTTGACATCTGATTTTGCAAACAATGCTGCTGGATTCCGATTCTATCATTAAAATTAACCCCAGGGTTCTAGGCTTATCAAAATATTCGTTATTTGAGTGTTACCTTTAATTTGTTTACTGTCTCCTAACAAACCAGATCATATATATACACATACGATCATCATGTACAAATTAATCATCAGATCCTTCCTCCGCTATACGTTTCTAATATGGACTAATGCGATCAAATATAACATTCACAAAATATAAGTCATCAAAAAATCCTAAGATTAATCACCAAGTCCCTTTATTCGTCTCTAGAAACCAAACACACACTGAGTTAAACATCAAACCAATCCCTTACCGTATAGCCCATCTCTCCGGTAACTTTTATTTAAAGCTCCACTTGATCAAACAAATGAGAAATCTCAAACAGGGTAAATAGAACGCCAAAGTCAAATAAAAAATAGATATCCTGTACATGCACTCTTGAACATTTTCAGCAACGTAAATTAGATAAAGTTAGAATGTAAGCCTATACCTATAAATGTAAAGTTAAGAATTAACTGAACTTTATAAAGCCTTCCAAAAATAAATAAAATAAAAAATACTCACACAAGTGTCTATTTTTGTAGTCATTTCAACTGTTAGCGAACTGCATTAAACTACAACACTAGTCCCGAAATAACACGAGCACACATACGTCTAGCCACATGCGCACACACCCAATGACGAGTGGGATTTTGATTATACGCCCTTAAGCAATTAGGAACTGGTTTAATACTGCCCCTGTCCATCCAGACTAGTACGAACAATTAAACAAACAATTATCCTTGTATTCATTTTATAGCTGATAGATCTCGTCATCGTCAGTGCGCCATTACTACTCATCTTTGCTACTTCCTAATTATATCTAATTTGGCGGGCATGATTGTCATTTATTTTTGGTAAATGCTTTTTCCTCTTGCTCTTCACATTTTTCTGAACTGTCGTAACAACCATCTTTAACTAAAGATTTTAAATTCAAACAATTTAACATGTGAAATAATTTGTGAAAATCAAATGTAAATGTTAACTTGCACTGACATTCCCACTACGGCATCTCCGATGTACGGAAACACCTCCTGTAAATTTAAACTTCACAATTGGCACGAATGCGTTCTCCTGACAGAACCAATCCTCAATACTCAACGAGTGTTCAGCAAGCAACTTGTCCGACCCATTTCCATATTCCGGCTTCAAAACGCAATCCCTTTCATCTTCTCCCCTGTCATCGCGGCTACGTCCGCTCGCCATCACTGTCACCGCCAGGAGAGCCACTATTTGCCCTCCCCTGGGCTCTCAGCCGACGATTCGACGCCGCGCCGCCGCCACCGCCGCCTACTCTCAAGCCCCGTCCTCGCGCTGCCGCTACCTCCGTCAGCACCTCCTTCACTGCTGCTGTCAACTGGAACGCATCCACCATTTTCGCTACCGCTGCCGCCGCAGTCGCCGCCACCGCCACCGCCACCGCTACCGCCACCGCCACCGCCACCGCCACCGCCACCGCCACCGCCACCGCCACCGCCACCGCCACCGCCACCGCCACCGCCACCGCCGCCACCACCGCCGCTACCATCGCTACCACCGCCGCCACCATCGCCACCACTGCCGCCATCGCCGTCACTGTCTCCTCTGCCTCCTCCGTCTCCACATTCACCGCCGCTAACGCCGCAATTTCCTCCTCCTCACGAACTCCGTCCTCGCCCTTGCCATTACCACCTCCCCCATCAATGCCACCGCTACCTCCACCCCCACATCCACTTCCACCGCCACCTCGATCATCTCCAACTCCATCACCGCCGCCGCCATCGTCACAGCCGTCTCCGCCCCAACGCCGTCTCGCAGCCACCATTTTTACCGCCGTCGCTTTCGCTTCCATCACTCCTGCCACCAGCACCGCTAATCCGCCTATATCCCCACTGTCCCCGGCGCCATGGCCACCACCGCCATCAATATTCTTCTGTCATCACCACCATCACCACCGTTCTCCTCACCTCTGTTTCCAACGATGACCAAAAGCGCCACCATCGCTTCGGCCCCCGCGACATGATTGATGTATTGTGATTTTGGGCGCGTCAACTACGATGGTCATTAGTGCCGTAAGTGTAGTGCGTGTTATTGCTCGGGAGGTGGCGGTGGTCTTCTCCGCGCCGACCAACCGAAGGCAAACGGGTTTTCCCCAATCAGGTATCTCCCACCAGTGGGGCACCGCCCCAGCCGGGACAAGTTCCCGACCGATCTCCCGGCATGTGTGGTAGTGCAGTGCATGTTAGTGTGTGTATAAGGTATATATATATATATATATATATATATATATATATATATATATATATATATATATATAAGGGGATAGGACAACGAAGACGGAGGGATGATCGCGCACAGTCCGTGGCCCGTTTGTTAGGGTACTGCTCCAGCATTCTCCTAGTGTTATTCGGAGAATCCACGCAAAATTATCGATCAGAGCAGCCAACGGCTAGTATTCTCCTCCAGACAGCGACTGAATTAGACTTATCTGAAAAGCTAACTAATGTCGAAAATCCTGCCGCCGTTGGAACTCGAACCTAGGACCTCCCGGCCAGAAACTCTGCAGTGACATCAGTTGATGCACTGATCCACCACCGCTCCCGGTCCAGCCCCCGTCACTACCTCTCCGCCCCCTACTTTCTCCATTTATTCCATCTTCGATCACCCGCATCCTCCGGCCCAGAAGCCGCCTCCATCTCCACCCCGTCCCGTGGTCGCGCCGCCGCGCCGTGCCGCGCCGGGGTCTTTCCATGGACTCGGCCCTCGCTCAGCCGCCGTCAGCGCCGTCGCCGCCCGCGCAACTTCTTATGGAACTGTCAGTCGCCGCAGGCGCCCTCGCCGATCGCGCAGCCGACGATTTGTCACGGCAGCCGGCGCCCGCGGACGCGCCCACACAGTGGGTCGCATCGCCCCCGAACATTGCAAAGTCCTTTTCGTCTCCCTAGCAAGCGTTTCAAGGGGCAAAAGTTTTAAGACCCATTCACAATGCAAACATAAGAATAACACATTGACATTAACATAAGTGATGGACTGAAGTATTCACAATGTCGAACATAAACGTACGAACGAAATAAGAGTTTCTATTGGCTGTGAGACATTCTAGTTTAGTATTGGTGGGATGTGAGAATGGTTTTCGGGTTGTCGTCTGTGTCCATGACGGGAAGAGGGTTCTTGCCATGGATCGACTTCGTTTATCGACATGTTAACTCCATGCTTATGTTTATGTTTGCATTGTGAATGGGCCTTTACAGTCTGTATAAATGCATTTTTCAACCCCCATTGTATAATGCTGTCTTTTGTTGGCTGCAACCCGTTACGTAATGATACTCATTACGATATAGATTTCAATATGATTGAAGTGCTTTACTAATCACAAAGAAGTGTTCAAACCAAGTACTGACAATTAATCATTGAGAAATGTATCGTTCGAATATGCACATTTAAATTGCATTTGATATTATATTATGCTTGGCTGTTTTAATTTATTTTATTAGTAGTAATGTTTTCGTGGAATACTATTTAAAATAAATTGAATCGTAATTTCACTTTGATCCTGTTTGGTTAGCGCAATACTCTCTCGCAGGTGGACTGGGAACCACACCTGAGGCAGCATGCGAGGATAGGGTTAGGGAGCTGTCTGCTAGGAGGCCATGGCTGAATCCTGCATGTCAACGGACACGAAACGATTCAATGTAAACGTTAAACGTATAGAAGTCTTAGAAAATGTACCGTATGAAACTCGATGTAATGGGTATTAATACACTCTCTGTAATGCAATATACACTAACTATAATGTGTATATATATATATATATATATATATATATATAATATATATATATATATATAATGTATACATTACTGTGGATACTGATGGAGAAATATATAAAGAGTACTTACAGTTCCACCGTCCACAATATAGCACAAAGTTTTTTAGTCCACTAGGATTACTGATCTTAACTATTAAGTTCTTTAATCCTGAAAGAAGAGAACATCCATTTCAGAAAAAAATGCTTGAAATACAATTTCCAAATAATAAATTAATCAATTCTCTCTCACCTCTTTAATGCTTTCCGTAGATATCACATGAAAGTTATATAAGAAAGTACATTGAATATTTACAATTCATAGTTAAAAATAATCATTTTAATGATCATATAACACGATGTTCTTATGCAGGAGAAACTACTGTTCCATTCCCCGCGAATTTTCCAAGTTACTCATGATGTCATTTTCCCGTTTCCATTGTAGCCATGCATTTCAAACTACGCAAATGTCGTAGCTTTTTATTAATAAAGGAAAGCTGTGATCTATTCTATATATAGTGATCTTCACTCCTAATTTTTCCCCCTTTTTTGGCACTTCAGTTGTTTAAAAATATTCCCCGGGAGCCGATTGAGAGAGACATTAAAAAAACTCTTTTTAAAGCTTTTTTTATTTAGTTAACTAAATATGATCACTAATTCTATGAAAAATCGTTGATTATCTCTATGTTAATAGCATACGTGCAAATAAAATTCAAACGCGCGATTAATACGACACCCCTACCAATCAGAATTCAGAAACGGAGCCAAATCGTGTAATTAAGAAAATATAACCAAGATATTTGCATTTGGCCATGAAACATGAACAAAAATCTTCATCACATATTACATACCTACGACCACTACATTTACTGATCGAATGGATAAAACTGAATTGGAGACGTAAACGTTAAGCTAGCTGACTTACGGAACAACATAAAATATTTAACGTGAATAAATTAAAATTTTTACGTGTAAAACATTTGGTCTTAAGATTATGAATGTAAAAAATGTAAACGTCAGTTGTGTTAACCGGTTCTGAATGCTACAGCAAAATTGTGTCAGAGGTAACTGTTTTTCCCCCAATATTTATACATGTTGTATTCTCTTTCATACCGGTTTTTACTTTTCGCGGGAAGTAATGTTTTCTTGCTTCGGTTGCTTTTAATATTTTATCGGCAATGCTTAGCATTATCCGCTCACGTTTTCTTCAGCTCTCGTTTCGTTAGTGACGAGAGGAGTGGGGAGTTTAGTTATTTTGACAAAAGGAACATATAAAATTTGTAGCTGGTTTTCGATGCAAAATTATTTCCATTTCAGGACCCGGATATTTCTGGTTATCAGATTTTGTCTATAACGCTCGTTGCTATCATTTATTCTTAATTCAATTAATTTTAGCAAAGGAGCGGTGGTAGATATTCCGGGACTCAAGAAAACGCGCGGGAATAGTACCTTCCATTTGCAAGGCCCACTAAAATAGATTACGTTAAAATGCATAATGTTAACAAATGTGACATCTGATTTGAGTTCAGTAATTGCAATTTATAATAATTTATTCAGGTCTTTACATCATCATTCTATGAAATAATGAGAATGCTGGAGCCAAATACGTCCACTACAGAAACCATTCGTTAATAAGGGTCTGAAATGCAGTCCAGAATTTAGAAGACATATTGCCACCTCGTGACTGTAAGGTATAGGTGGAAGAGCAGTAACTGTGTACCTCACCATATCTACTAATTCATTATTCAGCCCTGCGTTATAAAATCAAATTTTCTTTTACTCTGCTCGGTCAGTCTCACTTTGTTTTCACAGAGAAAAAAGTACATTTAACATTATTTTAGAAATGTTTTTACATTTACATTAAAGACTAATGTAGTTTCGGAACAAAACAAATTAAATAATACGTAAAGGAAATGGAAAATAATGAGTCCTTCAATACGTTTTTATCCCCCTCAAAACAGAGTTGCAAAATGTTCGTTCGTCAGTTGACCAAATCATCTGTTGTTCAAACCTGTTAAAGACGATTGTAAACTATCAGATATTGTAATCGTATAATTATAACCTCGCAAGGATTATATACTTTTTATACAGGTTTATTTAGATAGTCATATACATATTGGAAACGAAAAAATTATAAAAGACTATAAATTATATTGAAATTTTATTAAAATGTGTTAATTTTTGAAACATTTTTCATCAATGAACGTTTCGAGAAGCATTTTTCCTTTTCTTCAGGAGGCTTAATAAAATCGGTAATTCTTTTTTGAAATCTATTTTTAATGTATGTAAAATTACTGTACCAAGGTAGCAAATCCTTAACAACTTCCATGGTCTCTGACTCCATGGAGAATATTTACAGTACTTTAGGCACACTACCTCCAAGCATTTCACGTACATGCACGAATCATCCTCTTACCAGAGCAATTGAGGCCTCAAACCAATGCACTGGCGTGAAACAACTAAAAAGACATTCCCGATTACTGAAATTAGACACACAATCATTCTCCAAAATTGTACTTTTTTAACATAAAGTGATTTCATCGTACTGTCCTTAACATTGATTCTATCCCTTGGTGTCATTATTTCATTCAATTTCTTCTTTGTACATCTCTGTGGATTGTTAATTAGAAAAATTCAATATTTTCATCCTAACTATACACACACACACACACGAGAGAGAGAGAGAGAGAGAGAGAGAGAGAGAGAGAGAGAGAGAGAGAGCAGTAACAAATACTTTCTTTTCATAAAACAGTACATTCGTTGGGCATATTTGTCTTAAAAATATGACTTTACACTTCACTAATTATAATGAACATCGAACTTGGTTTGAAGCAACACTCACTACAGCGTCAGGAATTTTTCATGACGCTTTGGCAACAGACGATGACTTAAAAGGAAAGGTGTGGAATATTAAAGTTTTACATCCCAAGTAATCGATTGGAAGTAAATGATCTTAACAGAATCTTTGACGATACGAGAAAGCAAAAACACACGAAAGGAACGTTAGGATAAATTTCTGTGTGATTTTGCTTCTAGCAATGTCAACAGTAGCTCGCATTTCCTGTTAAAGCAGTATTTTGGAGAGACTTAGTTTTGGGATTCAAGTTTAAAATTGTTTTTCCAGGTATTTGAAGTATTAAAATACTTAATCTCTCAGTGATTGTGTTGAATTACTAAGACATGCATTCAAGTATAAAGTAGAGTTATTCTCTCTCCCTCTTTGTTCCACGTTCCGGAAATCCATTATATTACTCCATTATCCAATAGATTTGCGCACATCCCTCTGAAATGAAGATTATTAGTAAACTGGATGTTGCAGTGTGTCCGATAGAAGTCATAGCCGACAAAATACAATTACAAACTTGAAGGAAGCATTACTGAAAAAGGATTATTTTCCGAGATATAATTTATGTTGAGAATATACATTGATTTATGGAAATAAAATAAATTCAT
Organism: Teleogryllus occipitalis; assembly: GCA_011170035.1. Taxonomy (NCBI): domain Eukaryota; kingdom Metazoa; phylum Arthropoda; class Insecta; order Orthoptera; family Gryllidae; genus Teleogryllus; species Teleogryllus occipitalis. The sequence goes on along the minus strand of BLKR01000675.1, from coordinate 397,994 downwards.
TACATTCAAAATTTGCTCTTCATCTGTTGATGCTATTTAACGAGTGCATCATTCTTGACGTTTTCCAAATATGCTTCTGATCGATTATATATCTGAGACGATTATAACTATAGCAGAGAAACTGCACGAATCATTCCAACTCCGACTGCATCATAATAAAACTCCCTGGTTGTTAATATTTTAAAGAAATTCTGATCGTTATATCCATGTGTTTATCACATCTTAAAAAATATATTAAAACGTTTCCACGTTCACTAGAACCTATATTAGGCTTGCGTCGGCTTCTGGCAAAATTGTCGTAAAAGTAGAAAAAATTAGTAATAATATAAAATTCTTTAATTAAGTAGTGATATAAAGATGGTGATAAAAATGAACTTAAGCATAATATCAAAGCAGCGGTCACCAAGACGGAACTGCATATCCATAGGTCGCTGGGTCCGGTTTTTGCGTTTTTGTACATCTTAATACATACAGTTCGATGTACTCTGTGCATATTTATTGCAGCATAACGCTTGAGGGCGTGGAGTAATACTAATCATTTCTGAATAAATATATATGAGAAAAAAATGTTTGCAAATGAAAAATGTAACCCTCATTTTTTTAACTCCAACATTTAGTTCAATGCAACCCTGCAATGCACGTACGTATTTAGGGCCCGTGTTGCAGCGGTACGGACTGGAGACATAATCGGGTCGGAGCCGGGATGCGCAAGGAATGCGGGTGGCTGAGCGGGCGGGGGCGGGCGAAGGCACGTGAGGCGAGACGGATCGAATCGAATCGAATCGAATCGACTCGAACCGAACAGGGACGGGACGGGACAGAGAGGAAAAGCCGAGGCGTGATGGGGATGTAAATAAAAGTACTTCAACTTGACACGAAATAAAATGCATTATTCCCTCTAGTAAGAAATGATTGTGATAAATAAGTATCCAGAAATTACGAATTACTTCAACTTCTTTCACAAGTTACCTCTTATGTCCCGTAATTCACCTCTATGGATTACAACTCTAGACTATTAAAGAGTATACGCCGTGGGCGACTGAGAAAAATGTTTGCGACTCAGTGCCATGGGGATTGCCGTGTCACGTGGTTTCAAATGATTTTAAAATTTGATAATAATAATAATAATAATAATAATAATAATAATAATAATAATAATAATAATAATAATAATAATAATAATAAAGTTCAAAATAAGATACTTTTACAGGGTAAACGCAACAACTTTCGCGCAGAACCAATAAACTGCGGGAATTCCGGGAAAGCTTAGCTCTCGAACGTCGCAAAGCAGGCAGAGGCTCCCGTGAGCGAAAGTCAGGCGCCGGCGCCCGATTCGCGAGCGAAGAAGATTGGCGAGTGAGCGAGCGCGCACGCCGAGTGACCCAGTTCGGGGGCGGCGCGGGGTGGAGCGGGGCGTGGGGTGTGGGCAAGGGGCGTGGAGCGCTGTTGTCCTCGCCACCACCGCCACCGCCACCGCCGCTCAAGGGCTTCCGCGATATGTGACGGAATCCGAGCAGGGCCACTAACGGTGCTCCGCCACCGCGCTGCGCCGCGCTGCGTCGCGACAAATACGTTGCGGCTGCCGCGCCGACTCCGAGGCTGTGACCTGGACGCTACGTCACCGGCTGCTCAGGGCGGCACAAACGTTTTAACGGAATCTAAGAGGGACCAGACTTAATATGTTTTAATGAACCAAAGCAATCAATACAAACGTGAAAATAAAATACGATATTGGCAATTTTAAAAATTAATATTAAAATATATTCAAAATTTTTGAACAAATAAAAAAATGGTTTACAAAATTATTCGGGGTTCCCCAAGCACATGCTTGGCCTGCTAATCCCGCCATGATGTCGCTGTCCCAGCAGACGAAACATTCTACCTAGGATCCTAAAATTCCATTCGAAATATATCTTGTCATCTGCGTGTATTGTCTATGGATGAATCGTTCAAAATGATCACCGCCCATCGATATCAATTCAGCAAATACACTTTTGTATTGTCCGTGAACCGATGATTAACACACTCTTCCACCATTTGCTTGAAACATAAAAAATACGGAAACGGTCAGTCAGAGTAGTCTTTCCTTCGCGTCCACACGGTGGCAGTGAACGTGAGGAAATAAAAGCAATGTTACTTGCAAGGAATGACGTTCGATTGACAATGAACACATTCAAACATTATTTTCGTCTAATAAAGGTAGTGAATGAAACAGCGACGGCAGAAGTGATATTTTCGTCATCGATAAGCATCTTAAATTGATGTGTAAAGTTCACAATGATAAATATCTCATATGATAAAAAGCAGGCGCGTTTTTGTTTTGTTTATGAAGTACTTTTCGTTGGAAAGAAGGGTGTGTCTTTTTTGGTAGAATACTGATTATACGTTCATTATTTCTCTTCTATATAAAAAAGAAGTGCCAGATTGATATTTCGTGTTTCCGGGTACGTCAACGTCATTAGTGACGCAAGTGTGATGCATGTTTTGTCACGTGATCCTTCCCCTGCTGGATTATGAGATCCAGCGCCGACCTTCACGTCGGCTTGCGGAGTTTTCCCCAACCAGTTATCTCCCAACAGCGGGGCACCACCCAAGGCGGGACAATACGTTCCTGACTGATTTCCCAACATGCATGGTAGTGTAGTTCAATTAGTGACAGTGAGTGTAAGTAAGGGGTGAGGATAAGACAGGGAAAAGGTAGGAAAGATCACGTGCGGTTTGTGGCCTATTTGTTAGGGTACTGCTTCGGCATTCGCTGGTGTTGCTCCGAGAAACCACGGAAAAGTACCAATGAGAGCAGCCGGCCGCTAGAATTCGCATCCAGAAAGTGGCTGAACTCGACCTAGCTTTGTAGCTAGTCCCCTGTCACCGACGGGACTCGAACACAAAGACCTGCCGATCAGAGGGAAATCAGTTGATTCCCTGAGCCACCTAAGCCAGTACAATTACCAGAGAGAAGAGTTCCCAGTTAATCCAGAGAATATATTCCAAACGGTTAAATATTCTAGAAAAGTTGTGATCACTACAACGAATATAAAATATTTTCCCAAATACTGTAATGAAAAAGTATACAACAGGAAAATTCGAGAAGAGGAGGATTACAGATTCATTCACATTTATTTATTTATTTATTTATCACACACAATGACAAAAGTATTCTATAAGAAAATGCAATATTTCGTTCATACCGCACCATTAAAAAATATCCGAAAAAAAATCACGAAAAAATGTTACAAAACAGCATACATACAGAACTACATTACTGGTATTACTGGTATTTAATAGTTCCGCAAAGAATCAATGTTATCTTTTCTATTCTTGTATGGACGTGCATTATGTTCAGAAAGAATACTCAAATCAACTGTATTAAGCATCAATAATAACGCTGTTATGGTCAATTAATTCAAAATAATTGAAAATATTCCAGCATTTCTTTGGTGCGAGCGCAATCAAGTGTTTCCCTCCGCTGTCTTCGCCACTAAAGAAGAATGTTCGAAATATTGATTAGCAGAGACCTCCATAAGTGCGTCCAATTCATTTGGGATTCGTATCGGAGAACGAAATTGGGTCATTCATGCGCAACTACGATTGCGTTGCTATCAACAAAAGTGGTGTTTTTTCTTCTTCTTTTGAATCTCCCGTAAAACACATTCTAAAATAATAAAGCCTATGGTAAATGCAATCTGACATACAATGCACGTATATAATAATTTCGGATCGTTTCATTAACAACAAAGCAATCTATTTGTGTTAAAAAAAATAAGAAAGCGGGACTTTCCGCAAATTAAGTTGATGATGTTGTGGCTAATAAGTTACATTTAATTATGTACGTCTAGTGATTGCACTTTGTTTTTCTCCCTCCCATTAACTGTGCTCTGAACACGAAAGAACACAGACATTTCATTGCCACCGTTCAGATCACACAAGTAGAACAATGGCAACCTACCAACAAGCGTTCCGGTGCCCGCGGTTCAAAACCAGAAACGGCAGATAGAAATTGTGTAGCAAATGTCTAAGGTCGCACACCATATCCGAGTGTGATATCACAGCGAAAATTCCCGGTTTATTATTGACACGTTTTCGTATATGTGAACTACTAAGGGTTTTTTATTATAGGTTTAATGCCATTAATTGGTTATTTTTAATTTGAATAAAATAAGAGTCCACCCACAAACTTCATAAATTGCAACCAATCAGTACTGGCCACATAAAGTACAATTATAACGATTTACCAACACCGTACGTTAAAAACGAACATGATAGTACATAAAAAGAAGATGAAGACCAGCACTCATAAATAAAAGAGTAAATAAAAGTGTAAATAAAATATTGCTTTTCCGTACGCCGCAATTCCACCAGCTTGCTTTTTACATCAATGTAATCATTCACCATACATAATAGTTTAGGTTTGTCAATCTCAATATATTGTATTAAGTACTACTGTCTTTAATCGTATTCTTCCTGCAAATAAAGCTCTCTCTCCTCGAAAATCCCCAAACCCAATCAACAGTCCGATAACTCATAAAAAAGAATCTAATAAACTTTTATGCGAGTCACCATCAAATGTTTGTTTAAGAGCGCGCGTCGCGCATGCGGCAAGCCAGGCATAAAATGAACCAGTTGTTTATCTGCGTGCACAATGGAAGTTTCCGCGAGGCGCGTGGGCGCGAGGCGGCGAGCGAGCCGCGGGCGTCGCGCCGGGCCCGACGGCAGGACCCACGAATCCGCTCCGGAGGGGGGTCATCACATCGGATCGACTCGCGAGCGACCGGAGAGGAGCGGGACACGAGGTATTGACGTTGGGTGACCGGGCGCCTATTAATAACGGCGGGAAGCGGTAGAAAGTTAGTTGCTGTCACAAAAACACCGAGCACAACATTTGTCAACGAATCGCTTTCGTGATCAGACAAGCCGGCCATTAGCTATGTCGTCGTTTTCAAATCCAACAAAACAAACGATATATAACAATTATGTCACAATATACATGTTATTTGCTCTAAATGTGCGTCATTTTCCTGATTTTCACATTTACTAAGTTCTGCATTTTGCAATTTTTAAACCCTAATTTTGACTAGTTTTGTGTCACGGTGTTATCACAAACTAACACTCTGTGAGTAGTTTCAAGATTCGACTTTAAGGAAAAGCGTGTAGAGTGTTCTTGTTTTTGGTAGAGACTGGATTTTCCAGGTGGTGTTTGGATTCGTACGGCAATTGGTAGTCTCCACAGATTTCCTTGACAACTAAGTCAAGTGTAGCACTACAACATGACACATTAAATATCGCAATCGCTGGAACCAAATGTATGCCGTGACTGACGACAATTACAATCGGATTGGGAGCACGAACAGTCACGTATCAGTGAAGGGCATCAGTACCTTCAAACATGCTGAAGTGTAGTTTCTACAGTACTTATCCCTTTGTCGCCGCTGGCATCAAAAAGGTGCAAAATCAACTAACACAATTTAATTTTCAATACGTTCACAAAAGATAGAAAATCTTTACCCTTCACCCTGTTCCAGAAACTTCAATCTAAGCCGTTGTGCTTTAAACGAATGGCCATAATAGATTTTTATTTCATAAATTCTTAAACGTACTTTTCATAGATCATGAAAATATAGGAGATAACATGGAAGATTTTGAATCCTTCATAAAAAAGGACATTCTCATACATTATAATCAATTTCGAAAGTCCTAGTTTATTATAATTATTTGTTAAAATCAAAAATAAGATTTACTTTTCACAGATTTATTGATTTTGTTTCAACCCAAACCCATTAATTTGTGAAATACATTTAGTAGTGTAAAATCAATTACACAGACACAAAAATAATCAAGCTTGTATGAAAATATGCTGGCTAAATAGTCCGGATGCGCCGAGGAACTGTGTGCCAAGCTCGCTTCGAAGAGGCGGGCAGTGTCCGCGGACCGCATCGGCCACGAAGCGGAGCGTGCGATCAAGTCACGCAGCATACTACACGCAGCGTGTGCGTGCGTGCGGCCGGCGGGCAAGAGGGCGGGCAGGAGAGCGGGCAGGAGGGCGGGCAGGAGAGCGGGCAGGAGGGCGAGAGGGCGGGCAAGACGGCGGGCAAGACGGCGGGCAAGACGGCGGGCAAGACGGCGGGCAAGACGGCGGGCAAGACGGCGGGCAAGACGGCGGGCAAGACGGCGGGCAAGACGGCGGGCAAGACGGCGGGCAAGAGGGCGGGCAAGAGGGCGAGCAAGAGGGCGGGCAAGAGGGCGGGCAAGAGGGCGGGCAAGAGGGCGGGCAAGAGGGCGGGCAAGAGGGCGGGCAAGAGGGCGGGCAAGAGGGCGGGCAAGAGGGCGGGCAAGAGGGCGGGCAAGAGGGCGGGCAAGAGGGCGGGCAAGAGGGCGGGCAAGAGGGCGGGCAAGAGAGCGGGCAAGAGGACGGGCAAGAGGGCGGGCAAGAGGGCGGGCAAGAGGGCGGGCAAGAGGGCGGGCAAGAGGGCGGGCAAGAGAGCGGGCAGAGGGCAGCCCAAAGAGGGCGGGCAGAGGGCGGGCAGAGGGCGGGCAAGGAGGGCGGAGCGGGACGGTGGATAGGAAGGCAGGCAGGACGGTGGATAGGAAGGCGGGCAGGACGGTGGGCAGGACGGTGGAGGCGGGAAGGCGGGCAAGGAAGCCAAGACCAAGAGAGCGAGGGCAGGAGGGCGGGCAGGAGGGCGGGCAGGAGGGCGGGCAGGAGGGCGGGCAGGAGGGCGGGCAGGAGGGCGGGCAGGAGGGCGGCTAGCTCGGCAACCTGCCACTTGCAGGCGCGGGTGCGGGCGCCGATGCAGACGCGGTCGCTGGCTGAGAGACTGAGCTGCACCCCGCCCACGCTGCTTATTATCGCCACGCGGGTGAGCGGGACGGCGATGTGACTCACCGCGGCGCGGCGATTGACTGCCCTACGCTATCCCTATGCTTCAGCGGATCGATCGGACAAACCGAAACAGACCATCGCGAAATTGCTGACGTTCATAAAACGTTTCTTCCGTTTGCTTGTTCATTAGTTTTTCAATGGAGCGTCACCGCTTAAACTACTTGTATTGGGTTGGTTATGACATTGAGCAAAAAGACGCAGGTAAGTAATACGTAATGGTGTGTCGACTCCTTTGTGGTTGAAAAACAATAATAGATTTGTCCTTTATTTTTATCGAAACCGTATCACCAGCTCAGCTGGTTCAGGGCATCAATTAATGTCACTGCAGTGCTTCTGGCCGGGGAGGTCCAAGGGTTCGAGTCCCAACGATGACATAGATTTTCGACACTCGACCTAGCTAGGTCGAATTCAGCCGCTGTCTGGAGAATTCTAGCGGCCAGCTGCTCTGATCGGTAATATGCCGTGGTTTCACCGTTCAACTCCAGGCGAATGCTGGAGAAGTATCCTAACAAACGGGCCACGGACCGCGAACTTTCCTTCCTTTCTCCTCCTTGTCCTATCTTCACCCTTTCTTACACACACTCACACTCAAGAGCACTACACTACACAACCAAGTACACCGGGAGTTTATTCAGGAGCTTAGAGCCTGTCCCGGATAGGGCGTAGCAGATAGTGGCTGGTGAGAGGAGGTCGCTGGTGGGAGATACCTGGTTGGGGAAAATTCTCCGCAAGCCGACGAAGGTCGACGCCGGATCTCGCCAACCCGCACGGAAAGATAATCGCCAACTCCCACGATAAAACATGCACTACACTTAACAGAAGTAATGACCTTAGACGCACCAGCAATCACCAATCAATATTCCCCACCAGTCAATTATCAGCAGCCCAACCACCCTCTGATTGGACAGTTCCGTTGGAAATACCGTGATCTGTTAGCGGGGCGGCGGCGGCGGAGGCGACCGGTCTCGCGAGTGTCGTAACCGCGTGGCCGCCGAGCGGGGCTCGGTACCGCCCCGGAGGAAAGCAGCGGCGAGTCCTCCTCCTCCTCCTCCTCCTCCTCCTCCTCCTCCTCCGCCACCGTCGCCGCCTTGACCTCCGCCGGTTTCACTGCCGGGTCGGCGGCGGGCGGCGGCGGCGGCGGCGACCGGCGCGCGGCGGCTACGCGAAACGTCCCCGCGGCGACGAGCGACGGCATCGGCAAAGGCAAAGGCGTTGCGGGCTGCGGGCGCGGCCCCGGGGGCTGTATTTAGCCCGGCCCGGGCCACGTCGCCCTTGCAGCCTCCGTCGCCACTCTCTGCGACCGCTGCTGCCGCGACGGCCAACGCCTCCGCTTCCACTTTCGTCACCGTCGTCCGCGTGACACTCGTCGCCGCTGACCGCGCGCCAGGCGCTGCTACATCAAGAGGCGGCGGTGGATACAGGGCGACAAATGAACCGGGGGAACTTCGCGCGAAGACAGGGCAGAATGAATACAAAATGCAACAATAATAAACAACCAAATACACCAATTGGAAGAAAAATATCATGGGCGGGGGGAGGGGCAAGTCATGAACGTTTTCTAATAATGACACTCATAAATAGGAGTCAAAAGAAAAAATACGAGCTTATAGGTATGAGTTTCCTTTTGGTATTTTCTAACCATTATCTGACTGGGTAATGAGCAATTGCAAAATAGTTTGAGTATTAAAATTGCTGAAAAGGCGTACAGTTAACGTCATGTTTTCAGCCGCGGGCACCGCCACACGTCAACCGTCCACCGCTACTTCCACTTTCGTCACCGTCTCCGGCGCGACACTCGTCGACGAGCGCGTCGCGAGCGTTGCCAGACGTAGAGGCGCGTGACGAAGCGGGGCGCCCGGCCGGCAGGCGCTTCCCTTGGCGCCGCGTAGCGAGGCGGCGCGCGCAGCGACGCACGGGATGCGCCAACGCAACAGGCCGCCTTCGGAAAGGGAAGGCGTACACCCATGACAGCGGCGGTCCTCTGACGTCATGCTGCTTCGTTATATACGTCGCAAATAGCACCTCCGCTTTTGCATATTTGAACTAAAGAATAATAATAATAATAATATAATTAGTGATAATACTAATTATATTATTATAATTAGTGATAATAATAATAATAATCATTATCATCATTATTATTATTCTCATTATTATAGCTGATATCGTGTGACCTACTCCTCTCTTTTCACACACGTTAAATAAGATTTATTTATTTATTTATTTATTTATTTATTTATTTATTTATTTATTTATTTATTTAGTCAAAAACTGTATGTGACGTATGGGGGAGAAAATCATCTGCGCACGCTTTCTTGAGTTTCAGAATCACTTTCCAATAATTTAACTATTAATAGTTGAATAATAATAATAATAATAATAATAATAATAATAATAATAATAATAATAATAATAAATTTAAAAAAACGAGAGATTAACATTTCAAAAACTAGATTTTTTCCCAGGGCTCTTATCCAGCCGACAGCCGGTTGCCCTTTACGTTCCGAAGGGACGCATATTCGACCATACACTAGACAAACACTTGCGGGCTCCTCTGATCTGGGGTCAGCAGAACGCGAGGCCCTCCGCGACAACACACACACAAAGTCAAGGGACAAACAGCCATGCCCAAGGCGGGACTCGAACCCGCGACCCTTCGGACCGAAGCGCTGAGTCGGTATTCGCTCTTAGCCACCTCGGCCATCCAGGTCGGCACTAGATATTTTCGTTGCCAAATTATAGAAAACTTATTTTTAACGGTAAAGGAACGAACAGATTTGATTTTTCTGTATTGTTAACTAAATAGAAACTCACCCTAAGCTCTACTACCACTACAAGCAAAAGGAAAGTTCAACAAAACGTGCGCATAGTGAAGCTACATTTACGTCCAGAAGCAAATCAAGGGGCCATCTCAGCATTTGCTCAATGGATCAGGGAAACTGGACAAAAACCTGATTGATCCTCCCGTCATCAATGAAAGGCTTGGAGGAAATCAGAGGAATGTAAATTAATTACCAATGAGGCTTCGTTCCGTAATCAGGTGTTTATCAACAACACACGGTGATAAAATAACTTATCTGCTTACCATTCTTATTTCCTTAAGTTAAATATGGCAATGAACAATGTAACATTCCGAACACTTACCATAATACGTACTTTTTTCGTAAGATCGTTGGTTCAATTAATTTTTTTTACATTCATTTTATTATACGACATGTAAGTCGTAATATAAAATATATTTTACAGATGGTAACAAATATGTTTTGTATATTGTCCTTGAAATAATGCATGCAAAACATTCGAAATTGCATTAAGTAATATCGTAGAACATGAAGTGATAACCTCTTGAACTTAGCCAAATAGATACCAGCAGTGTTCCCTCAAATACACGTCATACGTATGTTACTCGGAAAAGACACGTTTCATTTTACTATTATGGAATGTAGAACTTCGAACCTAGCCATAGTACAATCTTCAATGTGTCATCGCTTCAATCGAGAAAAGATAAAACCTTAAGAAAAAAAAAACACAAAAAAGTTTTATTCTGAGATTTCGAACTAGCAACCAGTGCTGCAATTATCGTCAAACCGAATGATCAAAGATATCAATGTTCAAATGTTACCTCGATGAACGACTATTTGCAGACTCTTCATACAAAGTTTATGCAAATGCTGAAATGCAAAGTAGCACAATATGAGAGTTATCGCCAATGTAGGAAAATTCTGAATGCAAAGTGAGCAAATTATTTGAGATAATGTTTATCTTTCGGCATTTCTGATGAAATACTAGGGATGTAGTTACAGAGAACATTTTTAGTCTCAAATAAAACATCAGCTTAACCCGTCTTGCTCCTCCGTCGCGTTCGCTCCGCCCGCCCGGTCCGCCGTACCCGCAATCCTAATGCATCGAAGCATTGAGGATTGCAGTCAACCAAATTTAGGAGATAATAAACACATCTTTGACGTTCCGTTCCCTTTTTCGCCCCTTTTGATTGATTGATTGATTCATTCATTCATTCATTATTAGATATCCCGACGCGTCAACGGCTAAGGTCATTGATCCCGTAAGGGTAGTGGATGTTTTTGTTCGGGAGGTGGCGGTGATTGCCCCACTGGATGGCGAGATGCGGCGCAGACCTGACGTTGGCTAGCGGTGTTTTCCCCAAACAGGTATCTTCCACCAGTGAGGCACCGCCTCCGACGGAACAAACTCTAAGCTCCTGGCATGTGTGGTAGTGTAGTAAATGTAAGTGTATGTGTGTGTATGGGATGAGAAAAGGTCAAGGAATTGAAAGGAAAATCGAGCGCGGTCTGTGGCCCATTCGCTAGGGTACTGCTCTAACATTCGCCAGGTACTGATCGGAGAAACCACGGAAAACCACCGATTAGAGCAGCTGACCGTTAGAATTCTCTTCCAGACAGCGTCAGAACTCGACCTAGCTATCTAGCTAGTGTCGAAAGTCCACTGTCGAGACTCGAACTTGGGACCTCCCGGTCAGAGGCACTGCAGACACATCAGTTGATGCCCTGAGCCACCTCTCCCGATAGCCCCTTCAGAGAACTACTTTTGAAAAATATTTTCTTGTACGCGTCGTAAAAGAAAATTGCATATTTCACGTTTCTAGTTTCAATAGAATTGGCTCAGTTATTCTTACGTAGGGTCTATGCTTTACTTTTTAAACAGTATATCTTTTATTGGTAAAAAATATGTTTAAGCTGACAAGAAAAAATCTAATTAGTAAGAATTTTAATAAGTTTCTATACGTCGTAAGTAGTTTCAGGAATGTTAGATTCAAGTAGTTTAGTACCCAAATGCAATATAAGTTTCGCTGATGTTTATTTCATTTCCTTCCACATCAGACGGTTGCAACTTCAAGTCTACATGTAATGTGGATCGCGCTAGTCGCGTCGAGGGTTGTGTTAGTATCTCTGTGTTACATTTAACGATAAGTTCCACTTATTTTCCATTCTAATTCCCTGCCTTCTCCTGCGGACTATGGAGCTCCGAATTCGAGTCTGAGATGAACGCGAAAGCATTTTGCATCAGTGGCGCCGGAACGAAACTTTAAATAGAGAAGGGGATGGAGTGGGGGTAGACAGTGGATTCAGATATGACCTGCTTTTTAAAAATTTCTGTAGTTTTTAGCTGTCCTCTTAACAATATTTCTGAGTTCGATCGAGACCAGACCAAATACAACGCGTAGTCTTGAAGTCTTAGTCATAAAAGTCACAGAAAAAACGTTACAATAATACAATTTTAGTCATTATATACTAATATTTGAGTATTATTCCTGTAACGCATCTATCTCACATGACTTAAGTTGTATAAAACTATAGTCATCGGAGATAGGAACAGCTATTTATTGAAATTTGATTAATCTTATAATGATGATTCAACCCAAACCGACTCTTCTTAAAAATCAAAGAAAGTAAGGGGGATTATAATTTCAATTTCACGATACGATAGTTCTAGTAAACATTGTTTCTGCCATAAATCAAAAATCAAAGATTATAATTTGTCTGAAGTAAATACATTATTTCATGTACACATGAAAATATATGTGTAATAGGTCCAGTTGTAAAACATGCAAGGGGAGGAAGGTTCCCAGGTAGCAGCTCCACTGCTTCACTTTCCAGCTGTGGGGCGCAGGGAGAGCGCTCGCAGCCCCAGACTGAGAGCTTCTCTCGCAGCCTCCGGCGTTGGAGGGCCCTCTGCGCCGCCGCGCCGCCCCGTCTCAGAGAGAGAGAGAGAGAGAGAGAGAGAGAGAGAGAGGGAGGGAGAGGGAGGGAGAGAGAGAGAGAGAGACAGACGCCACCCATCGCATTCGCCGCAGAGCAAATACTGTTGCGTCTCGGGTTCTCGTGCCTCGCTACGAGAGTGCTATTCCCTTTCCTGCGATTTCGCAGCGCTACATTTCTAAAGCCTTTCATGAAATCGCTGCACAGTCCCTATTATGAAACTAACAATTTCTAGGTTTAACGATCAAAATGAAAACAGAGTTGACATAATGTTGTTGTTGTTTTTTACTTTTATACATTCTACGAGAATAAAAATTATAAAACGGTGAATTTACGAACATAAAAGGACTATTAAATGTAATTCATTGAATAAATACAAAATTTTCATGTGAAACATGTTAAAATACGACTATTAAACTAGATTACTATAAATCCGTGAATAAATAATAAGTAACTACATGACATACATAAGTCATTGAGGATAAAACGGAAAAGTAACAAAATGTTGGTCAAACCAAAAAAAACTACCAGATGAAACTTCAGATGAAGGGGAGTCGTCACACCATCTCATTTCCATTACCCAAAACACACTCCTTGAGCACCAACCAAGCTTGCCAAAAATCCCCTCAAAGTTGCATCAAATCAGATCGTGTCACGCTTGTCGTGCTTAACGCGTAATTCGAATATCGTATCTACGGAATTTTACAAACCTACCTCCTATCTAATTTCATTCTCTTCTAAACCAAAATTGACATAACGTTACAGCGAATCGCAATAACATCAACTGTAATATCAATTGGAAGTCGACATTAGTGTCTAAGGTTCAGGGTATACGCTTGCCACGCTCTCTGTAAGCCGTGCGGAAGTGACCGACGCAACGGGCGAGGAAACGGAAGTTACACTCTCTCCTAGAAATTCAGCATCATAGATTCGCAGCAACAATAAAAAAGATTTAAAAAAAACGAAAATCACAGCATTAATCGGAATTTTGAGCCGATCACGAAAAAAATTAGATGCACGTCAGAAGGGCGAGCAGTACGTCTAACTCCGGTTACACAGTGTAGAAGAGTGTGACCCACCACCGCTAGAGGTGACGGAGATATGTAGCAGTTACTGAGGCGGTGTCATCATAAAACAACGCCATCTGAATGTACATCAGAAAACTGCAATAAGCTAATCAAGAAGAAAAATTCCGAAATCCGCAACACCTGTCGGAGAACCAGCGCTCAGCACGGCGCGAGCACTAGCCCACAGCGCAGAAGCGACTGGGTCGGCGCGGCGGCCCGCGGAGGTGTCGGAGAGGTGGTCGCGGAGGCGGGGGCGGGAGCGCTGCCGGCGCGAGAGGGCAGCGGCGGTCAGCGACTCACGAGCAGGCGGGAACGCGGGCGGGCGGAGGCGAGGCGGGCAGGGGCGAGGCGAGCGGGGGTTTGGTGGCGAGGTGGGCGAGGGGGGCGAGGCGAGGCAGGGGGCGGGCGGGGGGCGAGGTGGGCAGGCGAGGGCGAGGCGGGCGGGCGGGCGGGCGGGCGGGCGGGCGGGCGGGCGGGCGGGCGGCGGGCGGGCGGGCGGGCGGGCGGGCGGGCGGGCTGGCGGGCGGGCGGGCGGGCGGGCGGGCGGGCGGGCGGGCGGGGGGGAGGAGGGGAGGGGAGGGGAGGGGCGGGGACGGGGGCGTTGGCGCCGGCGCTCGCGTCCGAACGAAGAAGACACGACGCGCCCTGCTGCTCGCTGCCAATAGGAGGCGGAGCGCTGCGTTGCGCGGCGCGGTTGTCTGCGAGACGGAACTCCGGCGCTCGCTCCCGCCCGTACGCGGAAATGCAGTTCAACGTACTCTCGCTAAACGGTAGGCACATAGCTAAGAAACGATCCCATTGGCTGAGGCCACCATTCTCCCACACGATGTCCACCACTTTCCATCGGAAAAGATTCCCCAAAATTCATAAACTAACAAACCAATTAGAAATAAATAAATAAGTGCTTCCTTCCTTACATATGTCTATGAACTGTAGTCGAAATCAAAATAAACTCGCGACGAATACAATGAAGAAATAAAAATTAATAAATTATTCTATTTTCCCTTTAGATATTTCCTATTGAACATTCCCAGAACATTGTTCAACATAAAAGTTGCATACTATATAATCAATTGCTACCATTCCCAAATAACCTAAAGTTGATTAATTTCAAAAGAGTTTGAAAGGAACAAAGATTTTATGAATATAAAAATACAATCGTTATATTTTTACAAGAAGAAAAAGTACTCATACAAATACAAAAACAAAAACAATACTCATACATACAAGTACAATTTCTTACACTTGAACATCGATATGAGGAATTATAACAACTAATCGTTTCCCAAACATCAGGTCACTTGACACAATGGAATTACAATAATTGCTATTATACGTTAAAAGACAATAACATACAAATTGTCGTGTAACTAGTTCCGGTTTATCATCATCATCTTCATCATCATGTAACCGATTTCAGCAAATACTATCATTTTAATTATCTTTGCAGGATTGATTTTCTCGTATCGTATACAACGACTTCCGGTAAATAACCGCTGCATGTGGCAGTCGCTGATAAATATTTGGATCCCCGCCGCTCTTCACGCACATCACGGAGTTCACTGCACGTGATGGCAGTCGCGAACTCGCCCTGCATCGCTGCAGCTCAGCGCTCCTTTGCTCTTCCGCGGAGCCAAGGGAAGACGACGGCGCCCATGACGCGGTGGCGAAGTTCAACTGCCAACGACGTCGGAAATTACATCGTGCAGACGTCAGCGATACGCCGACACAATAGCACCCGCAAATCCCTAAATAACAGCACCTACAACGTCCGCAATAAAAAAAAAAGTCCGCGGGAGAGATTGTAATGACAGTAGCCGCGTTTATTAAATTATACTCGTAATTAAGGTATACATGACAAAACAAACAAAAAATAATACGAACATTTAACAGAACTGAACTTGAAAACCTAAGAGCTCAGGTCATCAAGGGATTTGTGTTTTCTCAGTTCGGTGCAGAAGAATGTGGGAAAATGGGGGAGATCCTACGCACACTGCACGTGCGTTACCGCCTCTCCGTGTGCGAAATACCAGGAAAGACGTAATAAAAACCAGAGCATAGGGATCTTCTCTCGGAGGAGAGATAGTCTGCTCCATGAAGGTAGTATAAACAGTGTTCGCTTAGTTTGAATACGAATTTATAACGGTATTATCGGTTATTATTTCTCATTTTAACTCCTGCAAAACTGTGATTATAGATTTTTTCATTCACAAACAAAACATTGAAAATATACAAAGTCTATGTTTAAAAAATTATCGGCTTTAATAAATCTATATTTTTATAGAAACATTAATGTTTTGAAACCATCAACTCAGTATTGCCTCCTCAGTATGCTCTAACAGTGCTAACAAAACTCAAGATCTCGCTAAAGATCGTTGTACACAAGAGAAAAATGGTGAAACAGGGCATAGGATTCCAATCTAATTGCTACAACTGACGTGCAAATTTGAGGCAATATTTCAAATATAACAGTCATCTATTGTTTATATAAGGTCATAAATTGCTTTTACACTTCTGAAAGTTAGCAGCGTTACGATGTAAGTTGTACGTGATATTCAAGTCTCGGGAAATCGTAAGTGAATTCTCAACAACGAAGAAAAATGATGCGCCCCGTAATGACAAAACTTTCGGTCGACCAGAGGCCGCGCAAAGATCCGGAAACTGTGTAAGAGGCACGGAAACACGCTCCACCGCAGCGGGGCCGCCTGGAAGTGCTCACTCAAGCGATTGAGTGAAGTCGACACCACGGCGAATACGAGTTTTGTGTACATAGTGTACAGTGTTGTGTGCGTGCGTGAGTGAAAGTATTTGTATATATAGCGTAAGAACCAATGTGAGAGTGAATGATTAAAAAAAATACCAAGGATTCTACCAAAAAAATTAATGAAAAAAAAAAAACAACTTGCTGTAACTAATAAGAAACCAAAACGGCATCTGTTAATTAGTTTTTAAGTAGAATAACTTCTATTTAATAAAAGTCCTTTTCTAAGTTACAAAAGCCTAAGCGGCTGCAACGAAAATTTTTTCCACAAAAAATTAATAAATTCCAGCCTCTCCAGGGAAACTAAAAGGGAAAGTTGAAGAACCGGAGGCCACCAGCTCGGCGCTACGAAAGGGAAGCGTTGCTCTGGGAAACGGCGAAGGTGACGCGCTCAGCACTATCCGCGCAAATCACCGTTTCACAAATCCAACCTCCTCGTGCGCTTGGTGTTTGATACGTCACACAATGTAATTTTTACTTTCTCGCACAGTACTTACGTAGTATTGAGAAAGTATTGTAAAGTATCTACAAAAAACTGCAATTTTGCATCACAAATTTTGGAAAATTCCAAATTTTCCATTTTCTTGCGTCTTCCTGCAACTACAATATTGAATATAGAGTTTTTTTCCAACAATAAAATCTGTTCTTCAAAGCCAGATCTGTAAATAAAGTCAGTACAATTTTTCGACAAACAATTCTTAAACAAGTATTCTTTCATAAACGGCTCCAAATTGTTTCTTTAAAATTTTTCATCCAAGAGAAGAAAGAGTTCGCTAACAAAAATGATGTAGGTCGCTTTTGAGATGTTCTTTCCGTATTTTCGAAAATTCAAAAAAAAATTAACACTGCCAAACTATAGTACTGAAAATAAAGAGTTCCGTTTATGAAATCCATTAGATCTTTAAATAAGGTCACGTAAAATTTGTTGCAAATACGAGTAGTTTTCGCGTAATTTTTGGTTGAAGTAAAGATATCTTATAATTCTTTCTCAAAAACCGCTTCTAACGTAGGGCAGTAACTCATTTGCCTGACTCTTCGAATTGCCGGTGGAATCTTTCTTTGATCATTTCACAACGACCGCGATTTCGAAATTATCTTTCGCAGAAATGACGTTATGGCTATCCTGGGGGTTATGGCTATCCAATTTTGAATCGCCTGTTTACGGCATTATATTCCATCATTAGATAAACAATTTTTTCATCGATTTTTTCCGTTCGTAAGAGCGGGCCTTTCTGCCACGTATTGAATTATGTATTGAGTCTTACGCGAACCAGGCGAAAATTCGACCACCACATTACAATCGTAGGCGTCGGCATTTGCCCACAAGGAGACTATCTCCGCTCGCTCTCTTGGGAACTGTCAGCTGTTACGACGCCGCGGTCAGCCGAAGTGTGAGCCTTAACCTGAAACCGCAGCAGGAACATCGACCTTTACTACATGGCTAGGGGTTTTACTCACAAGGGTTTCTTCTTCGTCTTGGGTCGTGAATAAGGGTCCCCATTTCATCAGGAATTTTTATTGATTTTATTACTTCTGACACAATATTTAATATTCATACCATCAGAAAACGATCTATAAAACTGAATAAACAGGGTCATTGTACCACTGTTCTACAGTACATACGTTAAGACAGACAGAGATGATGGAACAAATTGTTTAAAATAAAATTTGACTAGTAATAAATCACCTCCGATTCGTCTAAAAGGGGTAAATGTTTCTAAACATGGATGTTTTCAATGCGGTTCAGTAACCTCTAACATTAAATTCGGTCGCAACAAAATTTAATATCACTGTGACTGTACTATTAATTTATAATTTAGATTTAACTCAAAACAAATAATAAATAATAATAAATAAGAACAAACGACGCTTGAAGAAGGTAGAATAAAAGTTTGATCCCAATACAATCTGACAGGCACATCAATTTTCTTTAACATTTTACATTTTTTTAAACTTTTACAAAGTTGCGATTATGGGGATTTTTCTTTCACAAGCAAATCGTAGAAAACGTAAAAACGTCGAGCACGTGACATCGAATCATTAAAAACACCATCTTTAATATATTAATTTTCCATAAAAATATCGATACAGTTGACGCTGGTTACAGTGAACTTCTGGGGGCTACATTTTTGGTTCACTATATCCGAGGTTCACTATATTCGATGATGTCAAAATTAAATAGAATTTCTCCACAACGACTGATTTTTTAACATACATATATAGCAAAATACATTAACAGGAGAACTGGAAATTTCAATATCTTTATTTGTCCTTAAAAATATCCACCAAGATTGAAATCGGAGCACGCAATCGCGCGTCGCGGCCGTCAGTTGTAGCCCACGCAGGACACGACCTTTTTTTTCACAGTAAAACTAAATGCATTGGCGTAAGGTGCCCATTACGGGTCCGCTACTTTTCCCTCAGGGGAGACTACTTCAATTATAATAATATTTTTTTCAAGCTCCATAGTGCTGAAATTTGTGGCACTGAGGCAAAGTATTCTTTTCCAGGACGTATTTCCTACGTTCACTACAGCCGAGACTCAGGTTTACTATAACAGAATCTTCTTCTGCTTACTTGTAATGTAAGAGAAACGGGACCGGTGACTTGAGTCCACTATAGCCGAGTCCACTATAGCCGAGTCCACTATAGCCGAGTCCACTATAGCCGAGTCCACTATAGCCGAGTCCACTATAGCCGAGTCCACTATAGCCGAGTCCACTATAGCCGAGTCCACTATAGCCGAGTCCACTATAGCCGAGTTCACTATAGCCGA
Organism: Teleogryllus occipitalis; assembly: GCA_011170035.1. Taxonomy (NCBI): domain Eukaryota; kingdom Metazoa; phylum Arthropoda; class Insecta; order Orthoptera; family Gryllidae; genus Teleogryllus; species Teleogryllus occipitalis. Next base: position 378,775 of record BLKR01000675.1, on the reverse strand, counting down.
GTTCACTATAGCCGAGTTCACTATAGCCGAGTTCACTATAGCCGAGTTCACTACAACCGAGTTCACTACAACCGAGTTCACTACAACCGAGTTCACTACAACCGAGTTCACTACAACCGAGTTCACTACAACCGGAGACGACTTTATTTCGAAAACCTGGACATCGATATCGTATCCCTGGTGGGCGGTGGCAAGGATCCGGGAGACGCCGCAGCGGCAGCGTCGCGGGCGGACGCGCCCACAGGTGCGAATCGTGAATGACAGGGGCCGCCGCCGCCGCCGCCTCGCGATCCGCAAGGCCGCGGCGCGCGCGTCACGTCACGTCACGCGACGCGGGATAACGGGCCGCCAGGCGGCGCGGCTGGGCGCGGGGCGCCTGGGCCGCGAGCGTATTATTAGCGGGCGGGAGGGAACCGGCGCGCGCTGCGGCGCGTGGCAAGCGAAGGCGGCTCTCCAGGAGGACACAGCCCCGCACGCGTGTTCCGTGCGTAATGCTCGCGCCTGCGGCTGACGAGATTCGCCCACGTGACAGCGTCCTTGCCGCGTACGAAATACTGCCGTGTTTGCATGTTCATTTGAAGACTCCACAAAATTAATGAGGTAGTGGAAATAAGGACACTTTTCTTATTGAATAGAACTGGAAAGTTTAGACAACTCGTATTCGCGAGTAATATGTACCGACTAAAATCCGGTTCGACACTTCAGCAAAAAATTTACGAATTTAATTTAATAATTAACCTTAAATATAATTAAATAATTAACTTTAAGTAAAAAGCACACGTTTTATTTTATAAGACGCAATATTCCTTTTTTTTATAGCTATGACTTTTCCCCGCAAATGAACTTTCAACATCATAACAAATATATAACATGAATTTTCGCTTACTACAGAATGCTGCATTCCCAGACCTGTTCCTGGACGAACAGGTGACGTCAGTGTTACACAGTTCCTGACATTATTGCGTTGCCATTCGCAGTCATTATTTGCTCCTTTGACATCCACAATATCCTTTCCCCATTATTTTAGGTGAAATTACTTCTTAAGTGCGTGCACAATTAACGTTTAATAAAGTAATAATGGTTAATAGAATATCTCTAACCTCATAATAGAATGATGTGTTGTTAGGAATCGGTACACTGAATTACGAAGAGGAACTCGACAGCGATTCTGAAATTTGGTGCTCGCAATTTGCATTATTTCTCCGCTCGTTCTTCGCCGGGTTCCCGAATATTACATTAAACATACAACAATTTTAACTCTACTCAATTTCATCTCATCGCTTTCCTTTAAAGACGAATTCCACGAGAGATCTGCAGTTCGGAAAAATATGAGCGCGAGGACGAAAAATTAGAATTATCTAGAGTACCGATTATGAATTCTAAGAAACCTAGCAACTTCCTTAATATTACTTCTTGCTATCATTTAATATTGTGCAAAGGAACCTAAAAGAGCGTTTATCCTGACAACAGTTCTTTTCGAAGTTCCTCGTAAAGGAAGATGGCTTAGATACATAACAGAATGCTTTCAGAGAAAACAGCAAAGGGCCATTAGCATTCTTCGACAACGCAAGGTATAACTCCAAATTAACGAGCGTAAAAACCATGTCCGGGACTTGGTTTGTTAATGCAAAGAAGACATTTGTGACGCGACATTGGAACACCACTTGTTTTGTCAGCATATAAGCTGCTAACGCATAGCGCATTACTTTTCTTTACATTTTCTTACGAGATGTAAGTAAAAGCAAGCAATTGAGATACCGAAACTCTTGAGAAATGACAGTGGAACTGTGCCTTCGTGTATCTTGAAAGCCGCATGGTACCATTGCGTGAAAAGTGAATCGTCTAAAAGTTAAACATTAATGTCACGTACTTTTTGCAAACAGGTAATCGCTAATCTAAAACTAAAGTAATACAATTAACGCTTCAGTCGCCTGTTTCTAAATCATGAAAATGGGCACACATTTTCACATTTCACTTATAAGAATATACACTTACAGAATATAGCTGTAGGGTCAAACTTAAAAATATTGTGCTGATTTGACTTTAAAGCAATTCGCAAAATAATCAGATCACCTTGGTATGTATCTAACGCTACACTAGGGTCTAAGTAAATCATATATACGATTTACTAATGTTATATTAATATCAGAGCAAAAATTGTAATAAAAAGCATCCCACGTTCTATCAACGATAATCACAATACAAGAAAGATGCATATTTGCTGTAAATATTATGACCAGAAGGCTGCATGGACACTGATCACACACATAAATACACTATAATTTACGTATGTACGCTCACAATCCACACTAACTGTACTCCGTACAAAACGACAACATGACAACTGTACTCCGTACAACATGAAACAATCCAGTAAATAATGAAAAAATTATTTTTTCCGACCATGTTCTTCACGCTGATATTAAAATTTTGTCATCCGAATTAGATTGTTCTGCAGTAAAAAAAATAACAATCAAATTTTGTTTCTTCTCTTTGAAATCTAAAAATCATACTAAGTACAGAATTGCACGTATAACAGTGTTGCATAAAATGGATGCAGAGAAGTTAATCTCAATGTCTCCATCACAGTCGTCGCTAGTTCAAAATTCGTAAAACTGAAAACAAACACAAAAACCAAAAATCTTAAATTCGCGTCACTCTCATTCGAAAAGACGGTTTTCGGTTGAGAAGTATTCCGTCTCTTTTCATTGCAATCAACTGACAATCAAACGAAATCTTCTAAACAAAAAAGGAAGCGGAATAGGAAGTCCGGTACCCGTCGCGCAATCTATACGTAACAGGAAACTCAGTCCGGGGTTCAATACAGAGTTCGAGAGCGAATTTCGGCGTTTCCGCATTGCCTCCACGGTCCCACTCCACCACTTCCTTTGCATTTCCTTACGAGCCTCTCCTCGGGAACCACATGTCTTGCAGAGTCACACACTACAAAATATCATGTAATTTTGCTTTACTAACGATTACACCAGTTCTGGATTTGTAAACATCAATTAGTATTGCCATTACAACGCAGTAAATGTTTTCCTAAAGTACAATTAAGAATTTTTTTTTTGTTTTCCTGAACTACGTTCTCTATTAGATGCAATTGGTGTCCTGAATTTTTCCTTCACAGATAAATTACTATATCAAATTTCCCTGATTTTATCTATCCAATATATTCTTCAATACCGAAAAAGAAGATCATAAAAGTGAGATTATTACTTTTCCTCAATGCCAGCGCAGCTGTTGGTTTCCGTCAATAATCTGATAATAAAAATGCCGTAAAAAGTAAGTACCACCCCTTCGTTTATGCTCTGGGGATCAGATTTGTAAGAGTTCATTGCTTATACGAAATCCTGAAAGCATCATGATATGCCGAGGATGAAGTAACCAGTAGCTCAGCTTCAATTCTTTATTTTGTCCAAATCTTTCTTATTATTCCGACATTTCACTTCTTCCCTTCAATAGCTTGGCAATGCAGATCGCTATCGACAACAAGAAACTACAAATGAACTGCATCATAAGATAACAAGCAGGAAAATTCTCTGAACGATTGTGCTTAATCAGTGATAAGATTTGCTGTAGGCAAAGAAGTGTTACCTGTACCAACATATCCCCACGCTAGCAGTAATTTGATGCTATTTGAAGCTCTACTGCTCACAAATATGAGATCCTCAAAACGGGTTGCATGGGAGCTCTCTAGGAGCACGGGAATGTGCTCCCGCAAAAGGAACATATTTTTAACGAATAAGTCACTTGAATAGTCGGATGCACTGAGAGAGATAGCCTACCGTAATCCAGACTTCTCTGTTCTGATTCTAAGGAGAGAATTTACAATTTATACACGTCTATCTATGACTTTTCAAATCTTTTCCAAGATTTACATAATCGAAGAACCAATCAAAAGTAAGGCAACATGAACAACGCTGATTCATTTGACATTTTTCCAAATCTATTTCATTTACCTGCGATTGCATTAATATCATGATTGAGTATGTAAGGCTGAACCTAAAACAAAGAATCTAGGATCAACCATACCATACGATCTATACGTTTGAAAATTCCAGTTGTCCTTTAAAGGAGGCCCCTGGATTTTCAACCACACGAGCTATGTCAAATTAAACGTTGTTGATGATGACTATTAAATTAACGAACGAATACACATAATTTATTGTATATTTGTGATTGTCATACCTCCCGTACTGCAATAACATGGCGAAAACTTTCATCTTTACGTTATTCTCTTTCCAAAAATTTCGGTAACAGATGCTACTTTTTCTAACATAAATGAAATGAACAAATACCACACGTGGCATTCGAAGCATAGATCTGCAATCTTGAGCGACTTTTGCAATTTCCTCACACACTGTAAAATTTCTTTTATCACTTTTCATTAGCTATATACTTTCTAACTTCAATAAGATTTTTTTTTTTTTTGGTTGAATGCAGTCAGTGCCTCGTGTAGCCAGATAAATAGGTATTTAGGTAAACTGTATAACCTTGTACGGAAACGAAAGAATAATGTAATCTAAATTTAAATTTTGATTTTGATCTTACTTTTATGCAGCAATATATACAGTACTTAATATCGCGTTCGCAACACGAGTCATATAACAAAAGAAAAGTTCATGAAATACAGAAAGGCAGTTTCAAGAATTGAATAATTAATTGTTTGCATTAATTTAACGGCGGTTGGATGTTTCTTACGAGGAAAAAAGCAAATAGAATAACGTACTTCAAATTCAACATAAAACGTGTAGGTCCATAATACATGCGTCCATGCGATGGGATAAGAGAGAATTCAGTTCGGTTTTTCCCGTGCCTTCCAACACCCCAAATTGTGAGCCTGCCGCTCTGCCCAAGTCTTGCCTACATGCGACATCAGTTTTATTGTCTCCCAGCCCATGTCGCGTTCTTCAGGTTCCAAAACACGCCAATAGATGTCAGTTCAAGGGAGGAGATTCTCCTTTCTGCCATATAGCTCCATTCAAAAATGTTTCCTCTTCTCGTCCCACGAGCACAGAGAGAGATCAACAGGAGAGATGGGGAAAGGTTGAGTTCAACGAGTTCTCAAAGTCGTTGGTTGAATTCCTCCTCGGAGCTACTTCGATTCTTTGTGATCGTTTTCATGCAGCTGAAAAGCGAGCGGATGTTAAAAACTCGATCGAAACAAATTTCCCCATAGTTATCAATTAAAAAATTGTACGTTTTCCCTCAAACATCAAAGTAAACACGTGATAATTACATCAAGAACATCAGTGAGAAGGCCGTTCCTCCCTTCCTTCACCTGAGGAACCGCCACTACAATAATCGTAACTTATTTTGGGTAAAGTCTCTCAGAGAGATTCTTCTAGGGATACCATTCCGTCCGTACATCGCACTTCCAGGAGGGAGTTTAATTCCCGGTTTTCAAATTTAATAATAGAAAATAATCGTTTATCCTACAAATGTCTAGGGAGAAATCATTGCCAGTTATGTTAGGAAAGATATCCTTACAAAAATGCAGTAATCAAGCGAAAACTGCCATGTTGTTTTCATGAATTTCATTCACTGATTTCGTGCCTGATTAATCTACACACATTTTATTGCCCGATTCATCATTAACACCTGCAAATTAAACTATATTCAGAAATATCGATGTGAAATCAAGAAACCTAATAGAAACGAAACCTGGAAAGTAAATTTCACTCAAGTTCTAAACGGAAAAGTGAAAAGTGGTTCAAAGATCAAGAAGACAGGAATCTCCAAACTTTTATCCAATTTCATTAATGAATTAACACATGAGATAAGATTCAAGAGTCTGAGTGCTAAAGCATGTAAGATTACCTACTAACACACGAATCTCCAAAATGTGAAATAATCAAAGTTTCCATTTTCTCATTTCACTAATGACCTCCAATCAAGAGAAAGAAGAATTTTATGAATTATATTTTCCATACACACACAGTACGTATTCTACCAAATTTTACTTAATAAAATTGAAAATAATTTCATTAATCACATAATACTCGTCAAATTAACTGAGGCACATTTCACACCAGCAAATATCAATAATTAAATTAGTTAATTCATACTGTGGACTCAGAGCAGATACCAATCATTTACGTTATCAGAACTTTCCGTCCCATAACTTGACAATCAAATGTATTAACAGCCTTGCTCGGAGAAGACAGAAGATAATTGAACATCTCTAAAACATCTCTGATAAACGGATGTGGTGTGACAGAATAAAAGAAACCTCTTATCAGATGACATACGAACGTACGCAGGAGTGACAAAGTGTGATCCATCTCTTACATCCTGGTATGAAGAGGAAAGGTCTGTAATCACGTACTCTCACTCCCACGCGATAAACTGTGCGCGGAGTGATTACCCACGGGTCCTAGAGTCTGCACGAGACATGAGGTAGTTGGCATTGATTAATATCGAACGGTTTCACACAAATCATCAAAAAATTGCTGAAAGTTGTAAGGCTTGAATCATCCCAGCGCATCACATCTTGGGCAGATAAAATAGAAGGATTCGAACAACGTTCGTATAACTTTTTCAGATAAGTGAAGTCGTTATGCGCATGTCACATTTTCTGACATCTGTCAATATTCTGATGGCCATTCACTAATCTATTTTACACAGAATTACGATAATAAGAACAATTTTCAGAACTCAAGAACCAACCATCAATTAAAGGACTCGACAACCTGTAGCTACACGAGAATTAAAAAAAAAAAAAACGGTTTCCCATGCCTAAATAAGAATTATAAAATAAGTTGTGTCTTAGATTAGTTATCCGCGATTAGAAGGAGAAATTTGTGGCAGAAATGCGAACTTGTGTTCTCGGGGAGCCGAAATCCTCCATTTAATGACGTGCATGTAACGAGGTTCGCTGAAATGTGAGTAAATCCATCGCGTACGAGAAGCGAGGGGCGTACAGGGAAAGCAAAAAGGCTGATAAAAAGTCGAAAGGAAGCACGAGTAGTTTTTTGATCAGAGTAAAATCTGGATATAATTTCTAAATGCACACTGCCAGAACAATGGATTCGCAGTAGTTTTGTCATTAGCGCGTCAAGAATGTGGAATACGCTTCCGTAGCTAAATTTCTTTTTTGTTCCAACGATGCGTGATAAGTTTCGGCTAGCTTTTACTTCGCGATTTCTCGCAGCTCTCCAATCTAGTGACGAGCAAAGCCTGGCAACAACAGCAGTTTCATAACAGAACTTACATAAATAACACGGTATTTTCTTTGTTCTAAAATGAAAATATGGAAAAAAGAAAACATATTTGTACTGGACATTCTTCACTTCGTGACATAATATTGAAACACTGAATTGAAAGTGACTGGTAGAAATTTTGGTGGATCTAATCTGCGTATTATTTTCAATTTAACCGAAAAAATCTTCATTTAGAATTAAAAATGCGAGTTCCAAATCTTCCCTGTCCTGGATTAAGAGTTAGACAAGTATTGGAATTGAAAGACTTGAAATACATCTACGGGAAAAGTTCAAAGAAAAATATTCAAAGTATTTGAAAAATCGTCAAAATAACAAACGCCTGCACTGAAACGTGTCAGTGCGACTTTGAGGGTAATGGCGTCGTTGTTTCAGTAATATTAATGTTTACTGATATCATTAATATTTTTATAAGGAGCGTTAGTTCATTAAGAAAAGAGGTAAAATCGGACCACCAATTATCAACCATTTTGATAAAATTTCATTACACCTTACTGAAAATACAAGGATACTTTTGAACTACGCAGAGAAAGCTGCTTTCTCTCTTCTTGTCAGAATGATCATATAATTTTATTCCGTACACCGAGCAGTATACTGATCACGTAATTGTCTCGACACAAACATGAAATGGCACGCCAAAAATACTCGTACTATTCAAAGGAATATCCATATGTTCTATGGTAAGTATAACAGTACGCAGGCTAGTAATTATACAATACTCTCGGGTTCTAATTTACTCTGGAGATGCTTTAGAAAAATAAGGAATGTGGATTAGGAGGCAAATACTTCACTACTCATATGACTCGCAAGTCACTCTTGCAAATCATGGTACTCTTTCAGGTCTCCAACAAAACGGTTGAGGAAACAATCATTAAAAATAATTAATTTGATATGTTTAGGGATCCGGGAGTAATTAAAAGTCTTTCATTAATATGTGGAATTAAAGCAAACAGTAAGAAGAATATTTAACGAAGATTTTGTAAGTTTCAACATGGGTCACATTTTTTCTTACAAATATACGGATAAATTGTACCACACATTCATTTCAGCAGATGTCAAATGAAATGCAATGCAATTTACTCAAAGGACAAACAAACAACAATGAAAGAAGCCCTTTCGCGGTCGGCCTTCGAGCAAGCACCGATGACATTCTCGTGAAGGAGTAGTCACCGTCCACGCCGAGTGAAAGTGCAGTAGAAATGGAGGCCAATGGACCAACTAACGAGAAGGAAGAGGAAGAAACAAGTGACAGTACCCATACTGTACATTTCACACTTCCGAGCATGTATTACAAATTCTCTCGATAAGTAAATCAGTTATTTGAATGATGTATCAAACCAACTACACGAAACAAGGAGAGCTTCCAACTAGTCTACTTTTTTCCGCTTGCAACTGAAGTACAGTAAACCCTCGTTAGAACGAACTCGCGTAACACCTATTTCGTCGTAACACGGACAAAACTTCGGGCCCGGTAAGGGACTACGGTAATACAGAGATTTATAATACTCGGTTAACACGAACTCCAATAATTTCGGTCCCTTAGAATTCGTGTTAATGAGGGTTTACTGTATATTCATTCGATTTGCCAAATTGTTCCTTCTGCTCTTACAGTTTAATTAGAAATATAGTGACTATTACAAAATTTGTCAAAACGGGATGACATATGACTAGATCGAAATACCAAATTACACTACAAGATGACACTCTTTGTATATATTTTGATCAAGTGGGCCATCATGATCTAGAATAATGAAATCACCCCGCTTAATTGGGATGACATAATTTTAACAATAAGGGAATGAAACAGTCACAACGAAAAAGAGTGACTTGAAAGGACATTTGCCGGAGAAGTGTCATTAAGCTAAATGCCAATTACAAATATAGGCGGGAATAACATTACGCGACATGTAGCGTTGAACTGATAAAATTTCCACACTTAATGTATATATTCTTAACGTATATATTATAGAGATCTTATACTTTTCTAGATTTTGACATCAAGTTGATTGAAGAGGAAGGACCATTTGTGATTGACAACACTACATGCCGCCGATGAAAATGACAGCTTTAACACAGCTATTCCAAGGCAATAAACTGAAAGGATTAAATTAAAAGTGAAACGGAAATGGATTACAAATCTATTGTTATGTTCATTACATAAGTATGCATGGCCTAAAACAGAAGGGGGGGGGGGTAATTACATTTCTAGAACCCTCTGGGTCCCTTTTTCCAATAAACTTTTTTATTTACACATGGCATTTTTTCTAGTAAATAAATCATACATGGAGAATTAAAATGAAAATTATAGTGATACAATTAACAAATACAATTGATATGTTGAACCATTTACAGGTTGTCATATTTTTGAGAGCTTTTTTCTTAAATATGTAACATTTCCCCAAAAGCATTTTCTTAAAAAGAATAAAAAAGTGATAATATTTATGGAAATAAAAATTTATATTTCTTAGGGCTATGGAGTCCCTTTTCGAAATTTTCAGACGGGGGACACGGACCCTATGTGTGCATGCTATAGTTAACTAACAGAAATTCTGAAAATTGTAGAACGTGTCTGCTTATTGTCAATACACGAGAAAAATACGACAACGGAATAATTTTCTAGTCAATACATTAACTTTTTAATATCAATAACATTGAAGAAGATACTTCCAAAATATACTTGAAAACTATAGAGGACGAGAACAACTTCTTCGAACATAAACGAGCATAAATGCCACAACACTACTGAAAGAAAAAGTGAAACGAAGAGACACGACGTACTACTAAAAAAATTGTAAATAATCATCGTAAATACACGTTGTGTTCTAACTGCCATCAAGCATTATAAAACAAAACTAGTGATAAAGTTCGATTTTCAGCAAAATAGGTTAAAGTACAGTTTAGTTATAATGTCATATTAAAGAGATTGTTTTACTCACCGCACATGATGTAATTCTATTGCCACGTCTTTTGTCAAAACTCGACTTCCAAACGGAGACAGCGATGTTGAGCAGCTACAGATCTTGCTTGATCTGCCACTAACCACGTCCGCTACCAGCTTTTAGCTTCTAGCCCCAGTAAGCCCCCATTGACAGAACCAGGGAGTGTTGGAGGGGACAGCAAAGGGAAAGTGCAGCAAAGGTGTTCGACACGAGCGCTATCTATAGAGAGCGCCTAAAATATTGCCCGCGAAATTTGAATGACATAAAAAAAATCAATTGCTAATATTTAAAGTTTGGCTTATTTACATGATATAATGACAGTTCCTGGAAAGTTAATTAATTGTCAAATAAGAAAAAAGTATCTGTAACGTAACTTTACAAATATACAGTAAAAAGTAAATACTGGTGTGAGAAATCTCGCTATTGCTAAAAATACCCAAACTTTAAAATAACTGTATTACTTTCTTGTGAAACATATATACAAATATTGACATCAAAAAGGATTGAGTAATAAAAATTGGATCATCTATAATTTTAAAAATTCTTTTTACATTTTTCATTTGTAATGGATGTAAAGTGAACACATTAAGTGTTCCGCTGGTTGAACTGTTTCACCAAACTCACTATGTATACGTAGCAGCTCTTAACAAGAATTCTCTCTAAACATGACAAATAGCAATTATAATTATAATAAATTATATAAGATGGATGCAATTTATAAACAAAATGTGAGTTATTTTTATTATCTTTATTTTCTCTTGATGGTTTTGTGCTTTGCAGCTAGCCTAGAGCTAGCCTAGAGCTAGCCCAGAGCATTTGTCACTACTTAAAACATGTATAAATATTTGCTCTAAAAAATGTTGGGGGGGACTCATGAAGTTTTTTCTCACACTTTAGACCAAAAATGTTAGGAAATATGACACTGAGTATTTACAGTATAATAATTAATTTAAATAAACAATTTTAAAACAGTGGTGTAATGTTCAGACTCACAAGGCCACAATGTGGGCAGGCCTAAGTTAAAAAGGACCTATTTTTAGGCTGAAGGTTTTGTGATTGTAAGAAATATTAATAACTTAATACTTTCTCTGATAGTTTGCAACAGTTGATACAATAAAATATTAAAAACAGCATTTTCCAGAAGATTACTTTCTCACTTCAATAGGTTTTGTAGCCCTGTTTCTAAATCAATATAATCTGTTAGTTAGATTGATCTCTTATGTAGCAATCATAGGCTGATGTAATGAATTTGTAAAAGAATATTTTTATTATTTGAGGAACTAACACTACTTGTACACTTTCAAGGTACAAGGGGGCCCGGATAAAAGTTTTGCCCACATTCATTTCGTTACATTACTGTTTCAAAAGGTTTGATTTATTAGGTCAAAAAAACAGTAAAAACTGTATATGACTTATGGGGGAAGAAGAATATTTGCGCACGTTTTCTTGAGTACCAGAATTCCATCCCAACATTTTAACGATAAATAGTTGATAGTTAAAACAACAACAACAATAATAATAATAATAATAATAATAATAATAATAATAATAATAATAATAATAATAATAATAATAATAATAAAAATTTTAAAAAGCGGGAATTATCAACATTTGAAAAACTAGACATTTTCGTTCCTGAGTTATAGAAAAACTATTTGCAACAATAAATGAAGTGCAGATTTGGTTTCTCTGCATTGCTTACAATGTAGTAACTCACCCTCAGCTCTATTCTTACCATTACAATCAAAAGAGACCTCAACAAAACGTGCACATAGTGAAGCTACATTTAAGTCCAGAAGCAAAATAAGGGGCCATCTCAGCATTTGCTCAATGGATCAGGGAAACTGGACAAAAACCTGATCAAGGTGGGGGGTCACTGACCCGGAAGCTGAAGTACATTACTTGTTACAGGCATATTAAGTCTTTTTTTTTAAGATACTATACAATACAAATGTAAACTAATCCATTATATATTGTTTTGTTAAAATAAACATTATTTTTCTTTTTCATAATCAGTATAATCTCTAATTGTATAGAAACAGTTTTGCAGCAGAAAAGATTTTACTTTTAACTTAAATTTGTGTACCGACTTTGATTGTTTAATGTCATCATGCATTGTAAAGTAACGTACATGTATTGTTTGTGGATTTCTCGTAGTGAGTTGTTGATACTGATACTTGATGAACATGATTTCTACGATGTGTACTGTAATTATAAATATCAGTATTGGATGAAAATATGTTCCCACCATTAAATAAGTCTGTTTTGACAAATATTGCAGATTCGTAGATAAATACACAAGGCAATGATAAGATTCCAAGCTCAATGAAAAGAGGCTTGCAGGGATCACATGGATGGCATTTTTTCATTATTCGAATAATTTTCTTTTGTTAACTAAAGGTCTGGGTACTAAAGGATGAGTTTCCCCAGAATATTATGCCATATCTCAGGCGGGAATGTACCTACATTTGCAAAATACACGCAACGAGCTGCATAAAGGCTGACAGAATTTGAAAGAATTCTGAATGCGCATCATAATGAACTTAATTTAGTGTTTAATTCTGGTATATGTGCATTCCATTTGAGGTTTGACTAAACTGAGAGACCTAGAAATTTTATAACTTTAACATCAGCTAATTGCATATTGTTCATTTTGGAGCAAGCAATTGCCGATTTGAAATGCAAAAACACACTGAAACCATTTTTCCTTCGTGAACTATTAATTTGTTATTTCGAAACCAATTCAAAACTTCTGAAATTGAACTATTTACTGCAGCCGTTTTGCAAAGAACATTTGTGTCATCGGTAAACAGAACTGTTCTTCCATTTTTAATAAAGGAGGGCATATTGTTTACATATAACAGAAAGAGGATTGGACCAAGGATCGAACCTTGCGAGACCCTGTGCTCAATTGGCAAAGAATTGGAAAGATAAGTAAATAATGTCCTTTTGTGCCAGTGCAGTATTTCTACTCTTTGAGTTCAATTTTTAAGGAACAAGGTAATCCAATCTAGGGCAATACCACGCATTCTATATGAAGGTAATTTTGAGAGCAAGATGTTACAGTCAGTAACATGAAAAGCTTTCGAAAGATCTAAAAATATTCCAATAAGTGCTTCATTTTGTTCCACTGATGAAGCAACATCTATAAGAAAAGAAAAAAATGGCAGTTTCCATAGATTTTTATTTTCTAAAATCGTATTGCAAGTCTGAAAATGCTTGGTTTTTCCTGAGAAATAATTTTTGCTGTTTTGAAAATATCTGGAAATATTCCTGTGCATAAAGAAGCATTGAAAATGTGAGTTAACGGGTGTACAAACAGGTGAACAAGATTTTTATAAACAGTCCGGAAATCCATCTGAACCAGATGAATATTTATTTTTTAGTTTGCTGACTATCCTGAGGATTCCATTGGAATAAATTTCGGAAATAAATATCATGTCAGAAATTTTTGGGGCAGCGTATGATGTTGGACTTTGTGATTTCAGTCCCTTTGTTAAGATCAGCCGCGATTCTGTTCTAAAAGTGTTAGTTGAAAAGATTCGCAACGTTTTCCGGATTACTTGCTTCTCTTTCGTTATCCTTTAAAACAGCATTCTCTACAAGGTATCAAGATGACGTGGTTGTATTTTTTACGATATTCTACATTGCTTTAGTTTTGTTACTAGCATTCAAAATATCCTGATTATTTTTCATTATTTTTGCCTGAACTAATACTCTCCTTAAAAATTCTTTTGTATTCTCGAAAGTAGACATGGAAACTTGGTGATATATCATAATGTTTAGAAATAAAGTAAAGGGTACGTTTGCTTTTACATGATGTTCTAATTCCGTGTGTGACCCAAGTATTACTTTTTCGTGAAATGTTTAATTTTCTCTTTTAAAGAGGAAAGCATGCGTTAAAGTCAAGTGAAAGCTTTGAGAAAAATAAATTATATTTTCCATTCACGTCAACTGCATTATAAACTACGTGCCATGATTCCTTTATTCCCAAATTGTATGTTAACTTTAGTGAATGCTCTGCACATGCGTGTATTATTTATTGTGTCAGTGTTCATGTTATTAGTAATTGTCAGAATTTGTGCATCGTGGTCACTGTATCCTAGATTATTCGTTATTATTTCGTATCTAGTAGTGATTTTGTAATTTTGATGAAGGTAAATATTTCGTGCTTTTCCAAAACTTATCTCTACCACCCATTTTGAAAAAGATTATTAAATAAATAAAGAATTACATATTATTAATATTTCAATTTATCAAAGTGGCAACTACAGGGAGATAAATATACAATCAACAAAATTTTCTTAAATTTTTAGAGTGAGTTTCTTTAATTTTTTTTTCTACGCTGCAATTCTAAACAACCAAATGATTGATTTTCTAAGACTTAGATACAGAAATCCATGCAACACTAAAATAGAGAATATATATCCAAGACCCACAACAGGCTAAATCAGTCAGTATAGACCACCTGGGGGTCGATGAAATTTTAAGAGGGTCAATGATAATAAAGGGGTTGATTGGAAGTCAATGGCTGAATATGGACCAGCACCTGACCAGGATAATCAAGATCCCATTGATAACCAAAAAAATATTAACCAACTTAATTAATTCATCATCATGAACTGTTAAAGTACAGATTAATGGTCAATTCCTATTTTTCCAGCTGCCAAGGTGTTTGTGGTCTTCGCATCTCTTTGGTTGGCCTCTTTTGCCTTTCAGTCTATACTTCAGAACCTGTTTTGGTAGCCTGGTTGGTTTCATTCTTTTTATATGATCTTGCCATTTCTTTTAATATTTTACCAAGTCTTCAATAATTTTTTGAATGGGGTTGAATGAATTTTTGGGGTTGATGATGTAAATAATTCATCAACAAAGGGATCAATGAAAGAAAAAGGTTGGGAATCTCTAAGCTAAACAATAAAAACATATATGATAATTAGAAAAGGAATTACAATTTCCAAATTTTTTCTGGACAGAAGTTAATTTGATGTTAGGACTTTTGCCTGTCAAAGCGTGTAACCCTCTACATCCCATTGGTGTGCACCTCTTTACCTTATACTATACATACTTGTGGGTTCCACAGATCTGGTGACCTAAGAACAACATCATGTAATTTTGTTGTTTCATTGTCTGAAATTTTCAGTACGCATTTCACTTCAAACCATACAAAGTAAGAAAATTATTACATCAATCAGAAAAAGTAACTTTATTCATACTAATAAATACAATATATTTATAATACCTGGTGCGTTTCTGTTTCACAACTATAAAAAATTAAAACAATCTGATGCTTTGCAATGACTGAATACTCAAGGAAAGAAAAGGATAAGAGAAAATTCTCAGGACTGGTATGATTCAAGACAGCAATAAATTGTTAGCGCACATATTTCTTGGACATAAGAAAATAAAAACACTGTCTTTGGCTTTTCTTTGCAAAATTTGAGTTTTAAAATTTATTTCGATGTTTATTAGCCTAAGTAAAACTGAGCAAGCACTGTTTGATTTAAAAATAGATTGCAAAGGCAACAGCAATGCAGTTCTACTGAAATTTTTACCACACAAAAAATTTTACCACACAAAAAATCATTCAATCATTTTAGCCTTCACAAGCAAAATTTGTAAGTCTACAAATAGATTATTAGTAGTAGTCATTGTTAGAAATTATACAAAATATATCTTTAGGACACATCACATTACCCAATAGACCAAGAAAAGGCATTTTGCATGTAATGAATGCCTGTGACATGACAAAGTGCACTTACAAATAATAAATTTATATTTATTAATTCCAAATGTACAGGTTAAATAGGAAAACAATCTTATATTTGTCTTCATTGGTCACTTTTCATTTACTTTTATAAAAATGCAAGACTTAAAAATGGATAGTACTTTTAGAATGAAGCTTTGGGGATCCTTGAGATCCATTCTATGAAATCAACAAATAATACGTGCATTTTGACTTTGAAATAATGAACAATAACAATGTAAAAATATCCATATTAACTCCTGGCAAAACCTACATTTCTATAATTTTAATGAAATTTATGGTTCTTATATTATTTTTAACATGGTAACATATTTTGGAGTTTCAGAGAAAAAATAACAAACAAAAATAGCTTTAACTGAAATCCTTGTTGACATCAATCATCAACTCCAAACAAAGAATCAATACGGTTTTAAAGGAAATAAGGAACATGACAATCTTAAATCTTTGTTTCCCTTATTTTCAAATTAGCTTACTTTTAAAATACATTTACTTTATTTCTTTATTGATTTAAATTGCAGTTTTACTTACACTTCATAATAACAGATTATTATTTTGAAGTTATTCATACAATATTACATTTTGATAAAATTATTTCTGGTAGTGTTCATGAGATCTAATGACCTGTTACTCAATATCTTACAGGCAACATGCCTACCATTGAATAGTTTCACTTTCTTTAAAATTCCTGTACTTTGAATAATAATTTCATATAACTTCATAGAAATAAATTGTACACTTTTATCTGCTACATATCATTTACCAAATATCACCAAAGTAAATTGAAATAGTATACATAAAATAGTTAGATGATACAATTCACACCCCAATTGCTTTAAAAGATATTCAAAAATTATAATCCTATTATTAATAATCACACTTCTAATAATTATCACTCTGAAGGCCACAAGTTTACAGCACCGTTCACAAACACATTAATTAAGTAAACTACTTTTCTTTTCTTTTTCTTTGACAACTTTCATCTTTGTATTTGACATTCCCTAGGGAGCATTCCTTGGAGCTGACACCAGCAGAATCTTTGGCTATTGGTTCATAATGTGCCGTCAACACACAAAAGAAGGGATAAACTGCACGCTCATGATGTGATTTAAAGCCATAACCCTCCAGTAACAGGTGCTGAGTTGCAACACACTCTAAAAGACACTGTCATCCAGGCCACCTAGCGACTACTTCAACTTAAAATAAATTGAAGTATAACCCCAATACAATAAAGAACCAGACTAGTACAACACTTATTGTGCTTGATTATTCAAATTCACAATGAGCACTAAGAAACAATAAAAGTAATCAAATAAAAAGCTTTAGATAAAGGACAAAGTAATAGAACAAATATGATAACCTTAAATTCTTACTAGGTTACTAGAGAAAGAATGCAAGAGGCATGAACTACATTGACAATTTCTGACTTTCTTTGTCTGTAAATATATTTCTACACACAAATCTTTTCAGGAAACATGTATATGATGAATGCTTAGTATAGTTGATTGCATGCCACAATAACATCGCAAATACAACAACAGTGACTTAAATCCTAGAGACGACTGTGACAACCTACAAATGCTTTTTTTCCAATAAATTGCAACATTATCTCATTTTCTACAAAAGAAGGAGAGCTGTTGTTTTTACAGTAATAATAATAATAATAATAATAATAATAATAATAATAATAATAATAAAAAGACAACATCAAATATTCCAGTACTTTACACTCAGAATTAAAGGAAAAAAGCCCATTTTGACTGAGAGAGGAGAATTTTCAAATAATGAAGGCAAATAAGATATTAAATAATACGCTTTATCTACATAATATTTTTAAAAAAAGAGAATGCCCACCAAAGTCTGCAAGTAACTAGATTCTTCCTCATATCTTCTCAGAAAATATTAAATCAGTACTATAACTTGACTTAAAAGAGATTTTTTTGTTGGTAAGTAGGTAGTGCTATGGATAAGTAGCATCAACAAATTAACAGTTGTAAAAGCCAATTCAAGTTTTCAAGTTACATATCACTGATATGTTTATACAATTTTTTAAGAGAAGAGACAATTTAGACTTTTTAAAAGTAATGCAAAAGAGAATCTAAATAACTATTTCATGGTACAAAATTATTTTTTAAATAATGGTACTGAACAGAGTAAACAGATAACAAAAGAATTCAAGAGATGCAGATAGCATTGATTTTGATGATTCTGTAGAGCAGTAAAAAGGGGTGGGGTAGGCTCTGGTACTGATCATGGAGTTCTGTTGTTCAAATTATTCTCATTCAAAATGTTTCGAATCTGAAGACTATGTGTAGTATTTAGAGTGTAGAACATAGGACTCAACATAAGCATTACAGAAAAGAAAGAATATTTTTTTTCCATTCAACAAGAAATTCAGAATTGAATAGTTACTAGAAAAGAAAATATCTAAATGTAAATCTTTCTCACATATTAGGGAAAAAAGATAGTACGAATTATTCACATTTCATTATTGTTTGTAGACAATTGAAGGAAAATGGTTCAAGTAGGACACTTATTAAAAATAGATGTACATTAATATTCACAGCCGGTAAATCCAATAAGCATGCAACTATATACTTAGAAAAATACGTCTTTTAAAGTTAAGAACTCACAAGAAGTCAAAAATTCAGTATATTTTATACTATTTATATATGTAGTCTCCAACTGCAAAATATATATGACAATTATGTGCAAAATTGCAGCCTAAAATAATACTGTGTACAAATATATACTATAATATGTATATTATTTTGTAATATGATCCCAGGAAACTCCAGCTCTCAATATAACAACACACTATTTCAGTAAAATAATATTGTTTTGATCATTACCTTTCCTATATTTACATTTCATAGCACAATTTTTACTCCACATCATGAATATTCAATAATAACAAATCAGTATACTGTAAATAACTGGTCCCATCACACAAATATTATCCTCTAGTCTTTCATTATCTTTATACAAGAGCTTTGGAGCCATTTGCTTTCTCTTGGCTGGGAGTGTAATAAATTGAATCTAAAAAGAAACGAGTAAAATCTCCAACAATTGATCGATCAGGAATACTGTGAGACATTCCGTACATAGCAAACTGTAAATAAAACAAAATATGAGCACAAAACATTTATAACAATTCACATTGTTTTATTTTTATTACTAGGGATTTTACCTTTCCTTCCACATCTTTTTCCGGATTCTTCATGATGACATCCACGAATTTTGTCACATCGGATAAAAATCTATCAGCAACACCTTCTGCTGTGTGCATGTATGTTACACACAAGTGAATTCTGTCAATTGAGAAGAAATTAAGTTTCTGTTCATCTTATTATAAATATTGATACTGATTTCATTTAAAAAATTCTTTATTTAAATAAGTAATAAAATATATTTTAAAAATAATAAAATCAACTTGGATTAGGCCAATTGCTGTACATCCATTGTTTCATATGTCAACTACAAATTTTAAACGGATCAAAAATAGACTGCAACACTGCAAATCTTTCAAATATTTTTTTCAATATAACAAACGATTCTCTGCAACCTTGTAGATTTGTAAATTAATTATTTGAACAAAAAAGTATGTTTTTGTACAATACGAAAAATATGAGCAGAGAAGGAAAGACTGATGTGGTCATGTTATAATAGCATTCTTGTCTTCTTTTAGCAAGAAAGTGAGCAAACGAGCACTGATAACGGGCAGACTGGCTCAGAGACAAACAATCTGTCTCAAACAATATGAGTGTGTGGGTAATTTTTGAAAAAACATAAGAATACAGCAAAATGAACTTTATGATATATCAAACTGTGCAATCATCGCAAAAGCTGCATTGTATCAAACAGTGCAAACCCATCGTAAAAGTTTGAAGAAAAAAATTGAAGGTGGTTTTTGACAAAATATTGTTTTTGTAATTTTTAAAATTGCACAATTTCACTGACAAAATGACATTTGAGCATTTCTGAAAATGCGGAATTTTGAGCTTATTTTCACAAAAAACTATTGAGTTTTTGAGAAACTTTATATGATATTATTTAAAGCACATGTTCTCATAAATACAATAATATAACAAATTGCTGTTAATGTAAATATTAAGGACGTGAGACACAAGTAAAAAAAATTACAAGTATTTTTTGAAAAACAAAATAATAGAGCAATATGGTGTTTATGTCATCTTATATGGTACATTTAACACTGTCCCTACCAAAAGTTAAAAGAAAAAATTTGGAGACATTTTTGAGTGAATTTTGAAAATGTCCTTGGTGGTTATGTAAAGTACCCCCAAAATTAATGAATATTTATCAAAATTGCAAACCTCTGACTTAGGACAGATCGGCAGGGTTCGATTGGAATCAACAGTGTTTAGTTTGAAAAAAATCTTATGCATAGTTTAGGTGCTAGTGTTGTTCACATACACCCAGACAAATGGACAGACGATTTGTTGTGAATCGATTTTTCAGTACCAAGCACCCAGAAAACTTGGATTCTGGCTACACCACGTGTTAGAGGATTTCTTTATCTTTTCGCAACTGGATTTATCCACTTTTTCGTTATTAGGGTCGGCAATGAATCTTTTTCTGCCAAAATTCCACCGTGTTTTCATGCAGCATTACATATCTTCCTCTTATACTATATGTTTTACTCTGTATATATGTATGTATATGAGAAAGTAAAAATCGATTGATGGCAATATGTGTCTGTCTGTGTGTCCGTCCATCTACAATGCTAATGCATAAACTGTTCAGCTGATTTTCTTCAAAATTGATATTCTCAATCGTTCTGGCTGATGTGGACCCTGGAATTTGAAACCGATATTTTAATTTTGGGAGGTACTTTACATGAAACCCCTCGAACATTTTCAAAATTTTCAAAAAAATTCTGCAAATGTTTTGATTAAATTTTGCTGTTGTATAGTGCAAAGGGCGTTTAAGAGAATGATGCAGATCTCATTTTCGTTGAAATCCCTGATTTTCGGATATTGAAAAAAAAAAAAATGTAATTACAAAATTGAAGAAAAAGAGATTTTTCCCTCAGGCAGTCCGTTGTACAAAATTAGCTCTTTACAAAAGGTTTTAAACAATTTTTTGAAAAAACTCAAAATTTTTGCATAATTGCTGCTTGAAATTAATGAAATATATACAGGTATTACACCAAATATGGGCCATGAGAAAAATTAAATGAATGATATAAAAATATTTTATTTAATTTTAATAATAATCTACTATTGAAAATGCTAATACCAATTTTATTTTTACTTTCTGGTACTTTTACTTTTTACTTTATTCTACAATTTGTATTGTCAATGTATTGATGTATTTCTTTCAAGCAATCCGCAAAGCTTAATTGAAATTTGTGCAACAATGCCACAGTCGGCATTGAGAAGTTCATTGTTGTTAAACATCAAGATGGTAGCAGAGATAAGAGTTATAAAGACAATTAAGTTCCAATTACTAATAATTAAAGTAATGATGGCCATCATCTAAATATCTATCTTAATGATGGCCATCATCTAAAATCATAGGTATTCCAAATATCTAAAGATAGATATTTAAATTATTTAAAATATGAAAAAAGCATGGATTAAAAAAAAAAATATATAAAAATTCAAGTAGATGATTTACAGAAATTATAATGAAGTTAAAGCATAGATCACAAACGTACAGCAAAAATCAGCAGTAATTTCAGACATTAACACCCACTGTAGTGGATAATATTCTTATGTTGCTGTAACTTTATAACAAATCAATTGCTGTTATTTAGTAGAATGTTTGCATGATAAGGAAACAACCACCAACTTCAGTTTTTCCCAAATTATAGAAATTATTACCAACCATGTACTCGTATGAGCGGTAATTTTCAGGTTCACCATGAAAAATATATTATTATTCCGACCCTGAGAGATGTAAGTATTGTTGTGTCTTATGTAGTAATCTGAGCAAGCCAAAATTAAAATTATATAAAGACGTAAATAAAGTGGTGAAAATAGTAGTTATATTAAGTTTATAATAATAGATATAAAGAGAAGTGAGGACGTATTTCGATATTTATAGCCAGCCTTTCTCTAATTACAAAAATGAAATGAAAACTGTTTGGGGTGTTTAAAAATTATATATTTATAGAAATTAAAAAATTATCTGGTACTCTATGTCTATTTTCATGTAACAAAATAATTGTAATAAGTTATAAGAATTTTTGTTAACGTATCACATAAATATTTTTTGAATTTTTTGTCAAATTATTTATAATTTTATAAAAAAATAACACGTCTTTAATTTTAAATTGCAGTAAATGCAGTATTATTTCATTATCTCAGAAGCTCTTGGCAATTGCATTTACTTCTTCAACATGACGAATTAATAAACAGAACTTTCTTTTTTATCAGTCAGGACTTACCCTGATGGAAACTGAAGAGGATTTAAATTCCAACCATTTTCACTCAAAGCATCTGCAAGTCTGTAGATGTGAAAGTCTTTTGATCCAATTGCTATTACAGATGTTACTGGATTCCCAAAAACAAAAATTCCATTCATTTCCCGCAACCTGTAACATAAAATGTAAGACGAAATATAACAATTTCTTTACGTGGTGCGCTTAACACTAGTAATAAAAATAACTTTGGGAAGTTGTAGTCCAGGATTTTTATTACATTCAGTATAGTTTATATTTTTGGCACGTTTATTAACGAAATAACAAGGTGATACCCCAATTGAAAGCAATCTTAGTAGTTTCTATTCAGAAGTTGTATTGATAGATTTGGAACAACTGCTTTTAAAAAAAGAACATACATTATTTTATTAATGTTACATAGATGATACCTTTCTAATAAAAAAAAACAAAAAACAAGATAATATTTTTAATGCTCTATTATGAATATATAAAATTCACAACATTAACTTTTTATTTCTGACCACACACAGAAGTAATAACAAATTACACATGAACTGGTACCAAAAATTCACAAACACAAGAATAACACTCAACTATCCATTTACACAAAATATTAGGATAATTTATATTTTAGTACTATTAAATTTACAAGAACCAACTTATTGCCAACAAAACTTGGATACGGTATATAATATATTGAAAAATAATAATTATTCTCCAGATGTTATAAATAAAGAAAATTCCTTAAATTTTTACAGAACTTCCAGAAGGATAAAATTCAACTCCTGTTTTAACTTGCCCTGTATTTTCCAACTAACAAATAAACCAACTACTTGTTTAAACCATCCCACACTTGCATATTAGAGTGCGGAGTGAAAAGGGTCTTCAGACTTGCGGGTACCCAGGACCCGTATTTGCGGATATACTAACGGGTCAAACCCACCCGCATTCATACGAGTACCCGTAACATGCGGGTGGCCCATACAATGCGGGTCGGCCATATAATATGGGTCGCAGACGTCATTGGGGTTTTTGATAGACACGAACAGAAGGATTCTGTTTTAAGATTGTAAAGTTTTCTATTTATACTGAAGTTACCACATAATAAACAAAGCAGGAAAGTAGTGGAACGAAACAAAAAATTGAGGAAAAGTCTTAATGGATCTCTGTGTTCTTTCACTAAGTACTTACTAAATGCCATTTCTATGTTAGCAAGTTGCTTAATTTATTTAAATAATTATAGTTTATATTTTAAACTATTTAAAAATATTTAAGTTGTTATTCTAGCAAAATAATCAATAAATTTCTTTACATATTCATAACATTTTACATTTTTATATACATGAGTGCACAGGAAAAGTAAAATAACAAAAAAACCAGCAAAAATGGTTGCCTTTCCAGCATTTTAAAGAAACATTTATGTTTTAAATATCAATAATTGATGTTTATAAAATAATACTAATAAATAATTTCATAAATTATTAATTATCGGTTTTATTAAATAATTTAATAAATTATTAGTATTACTTTCATCGAGCAGACTATCTCTCTCAGCAGAAATGACCCTGATGCCCTGTTTATTTCACTCGTCTTGCCTCATAAATATACAAATATGTATATTTAAAAATTATTTTCTGATAAAACATTGCATCTTCTATCATATAATAAACATTTCAGACAGGAAAAACTTTGTTCAACATTTTCACTAGTCTGTGTCCCGAGCCTCACTCTGACGTACGTGTGCACGTGTAGCTAAAAGCGGTCAAAACTGTGTCCATTCTTTCTCGTACCTTACACGTCAATGTCTGTTCTGAAAAATTTGATGGATTTGAAATGCAGTCCACTTGCCACTAAGCTTCACGCCCGGGCGTAAGGTCAAATGTGATTCGCGCAGTCTCGTTCAACGAAAACTAACAAAATGGATATATGATCCGATTGGAAAAATAAGACCCAGAACTGAGCATTGGCTGAGCGGCCACAACCAAGGACTGCAGACCTAGCTCATGGTAAGACCGCATATCCCCGCTGCAAAAACTCAGAAATTTTTATTAGACAATAGGCATCATGAAAGGTACAGATGCTGAGTTCATAAGGCAAGAAAATGCAGGATTGGTACATATTAAACAACACTATGAATTCACAGATCACCCAAATACACTGCTGGGTTGTCATAAAAACTTTTTCCTTAATTGAAATCTTTAAAAAAGATAAATTAAAACAAGTCGATAGTATACAAAATATATTTTATGCAATAAAACTATGAATCTTGCAAATTCATCCAGTAAAAGGGGACAAAATGGGACAATGCTGACAAAATGGGACAAGGGGGACAAAATGTGACAAGGGAACAAACGGGAAAAGGGACAAAATGAGACCAGGGGAACAAAGTGGGACCAGGGGGACAAAATTGGACAAGGGGACAAAATGAGACAAGATGGACATGTGATGAAATAAGCCAAGGGGGACAAACAGAAAAGGAGGACAAATGGATCAAGGGAGCACATTGAAGGGGGGGGACGAAATGGGACAAAAGACCAATGTGGACATGAGCATAAATTACAATTTTAAACCGAATCCTTACTGATCTCTATCAAAAAGCCCAATTATACCCGCAACCCATATTATATGGTCAACCTGTATTCTACGGGCAACTCGTAAGATGTGAGTACCCACATCGGTATCGAGTAACCGTTCAATACAGGTACCCATATGAACGCGGGTGGGGTAGCATATAATGTAGGCCATGGTCTAACAGAGACTTGTCCATACATTTCGCCTGCAACTGTGGCAGGCATCTTCAGTGGCATTGCTGGCGGGGGCGAAGTGTTCTGTCTGGCAGCACAGCATTGACTGACTGACTTGTCAGTCAACGCGGTGCTGCCAGGCAGAACACTTTGCCCCCACCAGCAACACAACTGAAGATGCCCGCCACAGTTGCAGGCGAAACATATGGACAAGTCTCCGTTAGACCGCAGGTGGGTTAGACCTGCACTTTTCTGAGACGGGCGAACGGGTTGGCAGGTATTCAGAGCTTTATAACAAATCACATTGACTTTTAGAACACAGATAAGACAGGGGGGAGTGATCAATATTCAGGTCAAGACTGATAAAACACAACCAGAAAATTTTATACACAAAATTTTGTAATTATTTATTTCTTATGTACACAGGCCAGACTAACAGGAAACTCAGCATCAGATTAAGAGAAGAGAAGAATAATACTGACGAACCAAAAAACAGACAAAATTCACTTTCTCAATGTCCTGTGAATAGTAACCATGAACCAGATTTTGAAAAAAGGATTATTTTAGATCATGAGGAAAAGTATTTTCCAAGGCTATGATAAGGGAATATACAAATAAAATTGCACAATATCATAGTAGAAAGTAAGAAAATCTCTAGGATTCACAATTATGCATTAATGAGAATTCAAAATTCCTACATGTAGATATTCTTTGCTCTCACTGGCTATTCCATTTCTTTCCCTCCTCTTACTTGCCATGCTTACCCCCTTCTTTCTCCCTCACCCTAACCTCTCTGTTCCCATGTGGCATTGCCCAACCTCCCATTCCATGGGCCTCCTCACCTGCAATGAAGGCTTAGGCTTACAATTTTTGTTGTAAGTGAGGTAAGTGTTCACAGGTACTTGGTACTTTGTTATGATTCAATTGCATTATTTTTGTTTTCTCTCAACTTAATAACAATTTAATTCTCTACTATTTATAATTTTATATAAATTTAGCCGTAAAAAAGAGATAAAGTGATTTCAAACTGTTAGCCATGTTGATAAAAAAACAATATTGATATGTGTGCCTTGTTATTCTGTCAATAAACATATAACAATTTATGTCTACAATAAAAATAAAATATATGTATACATGCATACAATTCTGAGAGCCAATTTTTTTTTCTTTGCGAGACAAGCTTGCCACTAATTCTAATGAAAATATCTGTCAGTTTAAAACCCACAAAGATAAAAAAATACTCAACCCTTTCTCGATATATTTTGTAGTTTCCACAATCTTCTTTGTGGCATTGACATAACCTTCCAAACCAAAATGCAAAAGTGTAGCCCAACAGGCAGCAATTATACCTGGAAAAGAAAATCATTGGACTTTCATTACACAGTTCAATAGGTATTTCATTATGAGTTCAATATTGTTAAGGGGCAGCTAACTTAAAACCAGTAAAACATCTGGTAAGTCACATAAGTATCATGAAGACATTAACATGCTACAAAAATTCCTTGTTAATTCACCACAATTTCATCTCTCCAAATAGTTATTTATACACCAATGGCGTTATAAGGGTTCTGATGATCGAGCAGAGACAAAATACCCTCAGGCATTTGGTCATTAAGTCATTAGAACCAGTTAACACCCGTGGTACATACATCATTTTATTGAATCAGATTTACTTATTTACTATTTAACTAATGATAACTTGACTTGGTTTGTCTTTTCATATTTTCCTCCATAAAGGAACATGTAGCATCATTCAACCATTTTCATATTTCCCTCATGACTATGGTCTTCTCCAGGTAAGTTAATGCAACGTATTATCTAATTCCATATTGAAAGCCAAAAAAAAGTAATAATGTATCAGTAAAAAATAAAATACTTAAATAATCAATTTTTTTAAAATTTATTTGTTCAGATTTGATTAATAACTTGCAAAAAGGAGAACAGAGACTGAATTCATTGCTTGATTATATTGTCTCTGAGCAGACCAACTACTATGGTCATTAAAACGTAAATGTACAGCATGATTCATTACAGGAAGTATTGGTCTCCCTCCCGAACAGAATGTGATATCTAATGCTACTTGGGTGTGAAATCTAATCAACTTGCAGGGGGTTTCCCTTCTCCCGGGACCTCTGCCAGTGGGGTACCACCCCAGTTAAGACAAGCTCTTACCTCCCATCTGGTAACCCAACATGTCTAGTAATGTAGTGCTCATAAGTGTAGGTGTAAGAGTGTGTATGTAAGGGAAGAGGTGGGACAAGGATGAGGAAGGAAATCATGTGCAGTCCTCGGCCCATTCATTAAATATTGCTCCAGCTTTCCAGATCTGCCACTCCAGTATCCAGCCAATGTGTTACAGTACTGCTCTGGTATTCACTTGGTATTCATATGAATAATCATGGAAAACTTCTGATCAGAGCATCTGGCCACTAGAATTCTCATCCAAAATGTGGCAACCTAGCTAGAATCAATAATGTCACCAATGGATCTCAAACCCTAAGGACCCCCTTCTGAGTTGCTGAATAGCAATAATTGTTGCACAGAACAAACTCCACCAGTATGGAGACTGGAGGCAAAGGATATATTCTGAGATAATTTTTTGGACTGGAACGTGTAAGTTGCCATAGTTTCATTTAACACTTAATGACAGTAAAAATCATGTTATTGTAGGAAGTGAATTTAAATTTATTGCCCAGCAATAAAGCAAGAGAGCGTTTCAGTATATACTCGCTGGATTAAGGGAAATTGGACAAAATCTGATCATGATGTGACTCTTCAATCAAAAAGCGACTCTTCTGTTCTTGTTTAGGAAGCCTCCATAATAACATTTAGCTATTAATACAAGAAATAATATTGGAATCATTTGTACTTCATGATTATTATGATTCTACTATAAATCCCTAAAACAATTTAAATAAATCAAAAAATATTTTCTTAAGGGGAGTCATTAAACAAAAATCTAAATTTTTATGGTTTTTTTTGAGGCAGCGGTTGGGTATTAACATTTTCAGTATTTTGATTCTGCTGGATAAAATGGTATACGTATTATCGTAAAACACACACTTATGACATTTTAAAGTCAATATTTTGTTTTTTGTTCCTTCACCAGCATATGCAAATTTGTTATCATTAAAAACTACATCATACATTTGAAAATTCACTTACTTCATAAGTTCTAATACTAAAAAAGTCCAATGCTCATATAACAATAGTAATCAGACACTGTGAAACACATTTTCCTTGCATATCTTGAAGACAATAAATAAACATAAAGGAATAAATTTGATTATTTTCCAAGGAGTAACCCCAAAGAGATGATTAAAATTACCTCCTGCACGAGAACCATTCACAGTTGGAGATCCATAAACACCACCAGGCCAATCTGTAGTTACACAAAACTGATGATGGCGGTATTTAGGATCAGAATACAAAACAATAGATGAGCCCTTTGGGGCATTCCCATACTGAAAGAAAAAAATTGCAGATCAAAAAAATAAATAAATAAATAATATTTGCTTCTAAAAAGTTTTACATTATTGATACAATATCCATTCATTTTGCTGGCACTTAAAAAATTAGGTAAATACTTTCACTCTCAACAGAAAATACATACTTTGTGAGTATCAGCTGATATACTTGTGACACCAGGAACAGAGAAATCAAATGGAGGAATTGAGTAACCACATTTTCTCATAAAAACTATGACAAAACCTCCTAAACATGCATCCACATGTACAGGGATATCATATTTACGCCCAAGAGCTGCAATTTCTTCTATATCATCCATGGTACCATATGGATAATTGGGAGCAGATCCTACAAGCTGAAAACAAAACATAGAGTACAATGCTTAAACATTTATGAATGAATGAATTTTCCATGCAATGGCATCTTCTTCAGAAAATATCTCTCATAAATTATACATGTGATTTCAGGAAAATTATTTTAAAAAAGTAGGTAATTTAAATTATGTGAAAGTTTGTTCTGAAAAAGAAACAATAAAACTGAATGTGTAATTCAAATAAAAAATAATTAAAAAGTTGAATATTTTTTTAGCTTTTTAAATGGTAATTACATCACATTTAAAAGGTTTTACATCATTTAACTTGCTTGCTTTCTTTCTTTCTTTGAAATTTATTTTTTTATTTTTGTACAAGAGACACATGAAATTGGCATTACTTTGTAGCAGTGAAAAACATGATAACAGAAGCAGTACAATCCCACAAGTGTCTGTTTCAAGAAACTGTTCCTGCATACCTTCATCAAGCCAATTGTTTCTACATACCTTCATCTTACAAAAAAAAGTTTTCAGAACATAGTACTGGAATAGGGAAATAGAATTTCTAGAATTTTTCTGCAATCATATTTTACATCATGTATGTCTTTCAAACTGTGTCAAATGATGTGCCTATTTCACCAGACACAACAAAAAAATACAATAAAACACTATTTTGCCGGCTGACTTCATTTTACTGCAGACATCTTCAGTTGCTTAAGTATCACATCAACGAAGTGGTTATCATAGAAATGTTTGAATTCAAAGGAAAAATTAAAATACTTAATTTTATAAAAATTCTACCTCAAATTGATTCTAAATTACATGAAAACATAATGTATATACCAAAAATTTGGTCTAAGACACCTATCTGGACAAAAATATTGAAGGAGAACCAAATTTAGTATCTTTTATGAAGGTAAATTTTGTTGGACAGAGATCATTAACATTGTTATAAACAGGGCTTGATTTCTGGTGGAACGTGACGGAATGGCGTTCCGGTACCTCCAGAATATATTATTAAATTATATTATAAATATATAAATATATAAAATTAATAATTAACTTGGGGAGCGCTCCTGTACCTAAAATTTTACAAATTAAACACTGGTTAAAAATGATAACCAACACTATCTGACAACAAACTAACAAACTGATGGTGCCTATCGTATCTAAAAATGGGTACACAAACAAATAATCTAAAATTAAGATTCCAAATTGCTGGAATACACCAATTGACTGGTTCATATTTTGCAAGTCATACAAAAAATAAAATGTTTGATATGTATGTACAGAAATATAATAAAAAAAATCTATAATGTTCATTTTGGCTGATCCCGGGTTTACAGTGCACTTTAGCCTAGGCTTCCTCGATTACTGTGCCTTGATGTAATCTGATTCTCTTTCAATCAGTGCGCAGGAATGTTTTTGTTCATCAGGCAGGAATCATTTATATTATTTTGAGAAATATTTTAAAAGAAATTCTCTTAAAAGTGAGTGTTCCCTTTAAAATAAATTTTCTTTTTTAAAATAAATTTATTTGTGTATATGTGGAGAACATAAAGAACATATATACCCCAAATGATTTTTGAAGATTATTCGCATAAAATGCGTAGGTAATTATGCGTTGGACAGACCCAAGGATATTTATGTTAAGGTGAGGGCCGAAAGCCCGAGCCTTGCCCTCAACTTGGACATGCATAACAAAGTGTCACAATAAAACAATGTAGACTTTCACGGCCAGAGTTGTAGTCAAAGATTTCTTCCGGACCAAAGGGCCATGGTCCATTGGAAAACATATTTCCAGACGTTTCGTCCCCAACTATGGCAGACATCCTCAGTGGCGATGTGGTCTCGGACGAAGAATCCTGTTTGAAGGTCAGTCACCGGGGAACCTTCAAAGAGGATTCTTCGTCCAATACCACATCGCCACAGAGGATGTCTGCCGTAGTTGCGGATGAAACGTCTGGAAATATGTTTTCCAATGGACCATGGCCCTTCAGCCCGGAAGAAATCTTTGAAAGTGTCACAAGTCCGCATGCGTGAACGAAATGGATCACAAACTGCATTTCTACCAAAAGAAATTGTCTAAAACTAGTGTTTAAATATTGTGTTAATATGAACCATTGTCTATCATTCATGACACAAGAATCAGAAGTGAACAATAGATATGGTAGTATTAAGGAAGCCGTAACAGTGAAGGCCAAGGTGCACTGTAAACCCGGGATTAACCACTATTTTATCTAACAGAGCTGCACAAACCACACATCAAAAAATAAGATTCCAAATCGCTGTAATAGTACACTAACCATGCATGTGTTTCTGGTAATAGCTCTCTTCATTGCTTTCAAATCAACTTTTGTAGTAACAGGATCAACAGGTACATGTGTAATGCGCATACGGAAGTATTCTGCAGCTTTATCAAAAGCAGGATGGGCAGTTCTTGGCAGAACTATCTCTGGATGCTTAATACCTCTCTCAAAGGCATAATTACGGTATGCTTTACAGGCCATTACAATAGATTCAGTACCACCAGTTGTCATCTGAAATTGAAAAAAATTTTCTGGAGATTTATTGCACTATTATTTAATGCATGCATTTTACATAAAACTAATAGGAAATCAGTGTTTAAAATTTAATGTAAGAGAAGCAATTTAAGAATGCACAATGCACATCCATTCAACACAAAAAAAAAGAAGAAAAAGAGAATCTTACAGTTCCACAAGAAAGCGGTCCCCCATTGAAAAGATTAGCAGTCATTCGAACAACTTCAGCTTCCATTTTACATACACCAGGAAAAATGTCAGGATGCAGAGGATTTGTATATGATGCAAGACCATATACCTCTGTTAGCAATTTTATTAAATTTTTGTTGTAATAATAAACAGCTCCAGACACATACCCTTCGCTCCATTTGTAATCTCCTAAAAAATATGAATCAAGATAAA
The DNA here is from genome assembly GCA_011170035.1 of Teleogryllus occipitalis. NCBI lineage: Eukaryota > Metazoa > Arthropoda > Insecta > Orthoptera > Gryllidae > Teleogryllus > Teleogryllus occipitalis. Next base: position 346,976 of record BLKR01000675.1, on the reverse strand, counting down.
AAAGTAGAAATTATTTGAGAATCACTGAATTCTGTAAGCAAATTACAATTTCTCATTGTACATCTAAAAGAAAGGTAATGTCACAAATCCCTTCTTCACACTGTACATGAATATTAGGTTGTAACAAATCACACAATCATATTAGTTTTGTATAACAAAGAAAAAAAGAAACACAAAAGGAAAAGCGAAACCAAAGTAAAAAGAAACTTCAATTACTAAAATACAAGTTAATTTTTTAAATTAAATATCAATACCTATTTCTAAAGTATAATTATAGTAAACTAGCTAAATTATAGAGGTATTTGTTCCTATAAGCAAAATAATTATTTTCCTATATTTCTTGCAACTCATTTCAACATTAATGGGGTTGTCAAAAACCACTCTAATGTCACTGAGTTTGACTGATGGTTGGTTGGCATAGCAATTTTTAATACTACTGATGAAAATGCTTGAATAAAACACAGCTGAAGAACCCAGACACTAGTATTATGTCAGCTCTAACTTTTACATTGCACAAGACTATAGTCTTGCAATATAACAAAGAGCAAATATCTTCACTAATTCCACCTTGCATTGAGTACCTCTTAATTTAGCTACTCCTTCACCAAAATATTTTCAAGAGTAGGAAATTGGAAAAATTATTTTCAAACAAAAACCTGCATTAACCTAAAGATTTAACACCACTTTATTTGAGTAACTTTTACAGCTTTTTGACATGTGATTTTTCCAAATTTCTTACCTAATGATAAGTATTTTTCCACCAATTCGACTATTTCTTTATCGTTTTTTCCATTTTCTGGTAAGGATGTAATATATGGGGTTCCCTGAGTTCGAGTAATAACTTCATGCTCAAACGTTTTGTTTATATTTTCCATTTCCTTGTCAATGCGAGCTGCTACAGCAGGTATAAGGCGAGCTAGTTTGAAAAATTTTCTTTTTCCACGAGAGAGCACACCTAAAACATTTGAAAATGACGATAACATGTGTAAATTAGGTTAAAATGTGCTTATAATTACTACCTTTAAAGATGAACTCAAAATGTTTCATTTTGAGAAAAACTCACTTTCATCCTGGAAAATGAACTCCCATAACCACACACTGGCAAGGACACTGCTCGCGGTGATTGTCACAATTTGCCACGGTTCTTTATTACGAAAATATCCATTTATTGCCTGTTTAAAACTCTGAAGTGCAGCACTGGTGGAATCCATTGTGAATGAGTTTAAGTAAAACCCTTTTTTAAAGATAAACAGCAAATGACATCTACAATTTGTTGTTTAAAGAGTAACTACGTTCTTCGGGAAAGACAAGTTAACTACCCGGAAGACTGTTCTGCACTACGCAACTACTGTTCAATTACAAAATACACGTTCAAGCCTTGAACGTCGAGGTGAATCGCGCTTGAAAGGTACGCCACTTGCTCAACGTCGCACCCAGTCGCGCCGGCATGAGGGGCACGAGCTGGCATGAGCCACCGGAGCCGCCAACGCTGGTCGACCTCGAAATCCTGAATGTCAGAATGATATTTTTCATTCCAACTTCAAGATAACGAGATGTACCTAAAATCATGTTTCAGTATCGGAACACCTCTGCTATCTGATAAGAAAAAGGGAACGTGCGATTCCACTCTTCCAACATGCGAGAAACGCATTTAATTGCACTAAAGTTCAATTGTATAGTAAGCTATTGCCCGCCAAATACAAAGTAATTCGGGACAATGTAAATGTTCATGTTGGGTTTATAAACACATGTATATATTTTATCAGGTATACCTATGTTATTTATTTCAAAAAAACGTATTTATTCATCTATTTACAATTAGACACCTGCTCATTCCATTTATTTACCCAAATTAACGCTTTTACATTTTATTTTGCGGGGGATCCTTCCTAACTTCACTAAGGGATGTAGGTGAAATTCAGCTAACTGCAACCACCAAACCACCGCGAAAACAAATAAAATAACTAACGCAATATATCTATCCTATCCTTACAAACCCATCCAAAAGAAACTCCAATTATATTACTGCTTCATCCGACTTATCTTCACCTCTACCTATCCCCCCTGGTTTGCCATATCCCAAAAGAACCTTAAGAAATTCACCCTGACCGAAAATCGTGTTCCCATCTCATCCCTCCCCATCTTTCCTTCTCATCCTCCCACCTCTTCTTCTCGTCCTCCCATCTACGCCCATTACAATGACCTCAACACTAGGTAGTATTTCCCTTTTTTATCTCCTTCTCCTCCTCCTCTTTCCTTTCCCTTCTCTATCTAACCTTTTTCCAGTGGCGAACCTTGAACATTATTTTAAGTATACCGCACTTTATGGAAGCTTCCTCTACCGTTGTCTTTTATTTTGAGCTTTTCTGAAATCTCAATACTATGAAATTCCGTCCTTAATTATTGTTCTATAAAACAATTACACAAACCACTAACTTCTGAATCATTAACACAATTCATTTTCACAAAAACTTGAGAGAAGCGTAACTTACGAGTGACCAGAGAAGGTCGGTTCACCGCAATATTTTGCGGTGCCTACCGACCGTCCAGACGCTCAACCTCCCCTCTCCCCACTCTTGAAACATGTGGAGCTCTAGGTTATTGCGGCTGGCATGCGGTGCCTTCTCCTACGCTAGAGAGTTCTCTGGACAGCATTAAGCACTGACTGGCTCTCGGTAGCAAAACAGTTATTTTTTCGCATCGGTTTTAAAGTTTTCAAAATCTCAATAACTTTCTAAAGGATTAACAAATTTATGAAATGTTTCTTATACACTTCGAATTACTAGGTATACCGGTGGAATACGTGGTGTATCGGAGAATTCGCTAATGCCCAGTTCTATCTCCACAATAGCTCATATTAAAAAAAGATAACAATCCACTCATAATACTCTCTAATCCACTCTACCGAGAACTCATCCTACCTCACCAACAGATCGTATCCCACCGACTCACCAGAAAGAAACTAGATCATGGTTCGTGATGTTATCCTTCGATTCCCTCCTCTCATAACCTAAGGTAGAGGGTAAGTGTTTTTTTTTTTTTTTTTTTTGTTTTTTTCCTATTCTTTCAACATTACAGACGACAAAACGATCGACTTTTAAACACGCGCCGACGAAAATGTTCCTCTCCCTTCCAGCGGCGTATGTTCCTTAGGGACTGGCAGGACCATGCCTAGGGACTCCGAGGGTCACGGCAAAGAACAACACCATGATCCACTGACTATTCTTCGATGGTCAGCAGGCCCATGAATAAAAGTAAAGGGTTAACCAAGGAATTCTTGCCTACGAAACATTTCGTGATCAAATAAACCAATTATTTCTTTGGAGTTACTTTAACAAGTTACTGTATATTAGCCTAGTTACTATTGCGGCAATCTGTCAATAATTCGATGACGACTGTGCCTTTCATGAGCCTTTCAGGCTACATTATTCACACACATTTGATGAATGATACACCGTCATGGAGAAGAATAGGTGCAAGATTCATTTACATGAGCTGTATCAAGTTCATCACAATGCTTGTATTGTATATGAATTATAGACTTTGGATGAGGTTATTGATAAAAATTTGGAAGAAGTAATTAGAGAAAAATCTTTTTGGCGCAAAATGTTGGATCACATCATTAACGTAATATTTAATTTGTCATCGAGTGACCTCCCTTTAAGAAGGCGCCGTGAAAACATTCACGTATATACGAGTCAAAATGGAAGTTTCTTATTGATAATACAATTGCTTGCAATATACGATCCTATTTCACAATAATTACTGGAGAAACCTAAACATCCTGCGTGCTATTTAAGTTCTCAAATACAAAACGAAACAAGTCTTTTATCTAAAAATGTTTCTGTTAAAATCACAGAAAAAATAAATTAAGCTCTTTTTTCTAGTATTATGGACACAGTGCAAAAGTATCGAAAGTTGACCAATTAAGTCAAATTGTACGATACGTGATCATAGAGAAAAAATAATCCGTAAAACTGATAAAAATAAAAATTAATGAATATGTCATAGGAAAGAAATTCAAAGATCAAAGAGCACAAGGGTTGCATTTTAATATTGCCGCAAGCATAAAAGTGCAAGGCAGAGATTTATTAAAACGTAGAGGTCAAGGATATGAGGGCGCAGTTGTGGATTAATTGACTGATGGGTCTGGGCGCAACTGCTAAGGGCATTAGTCCCGTAAGTGTAGTGTGTGTTTTTATCGCTATAATTTGCTGTGATCTTCCTCCTCTGGATGGCGAGATTCGGCGACGACCCACCCATCGGCTAGGGAGTTTTTCCTCAGCCAGGTATCTCCCTCCAGCGTGGCACCGCCCCGGACGGGAAAAGCTCTAAGCTCCCAACTGGTTTCGCGGCATGTGCGGTAGTGTAAGGCATGTTCGTGTGTGTGTGTGTGTGTGTGTGTGTGTAAGTAAGTAAGTAAGTAAGTAAGTAAGTAAGTAAGTAAGTGGCTAGGACAAGACAAGGAGGAGGAAGGAAAGATCGCGCGCAGTTCGTGGCCCGTTTGTTAGGGTACTGCTCCGACATTCGTCTGGTGTTGGTCGGAGAAACCACGGGAAACAGCCGGCCGCTAGAATGTCCTTCCAAGCAGCGGCTGAACTCGACCTAGCTATCTAGCTAGTGTCGAAAATCCTGCCACCGTCGAGACTCGAACTTAGGAGGTTCTGACCTCCCGGTCAGAGGTGACATCAGTTGATGTCCTGAGACACCTAAGCGCGGACGGACGAGCGGGCGGACGGGGCGTTTTGCCGTAAACCAAGTTTTCTGGTCAGAGGTTCTGAGTTATGAATGGAATTTACAATGGTGTGTAAATAATTTTTAGATGAAGTTGACAGTCGTTGTTTGTGCATTCTGCTGCTCATAATTTACAACTTGGGCTTAATAATGCCGTGAATGGGATATCAGAAGTTAAGACATTTTACTGTTTGCTGGAGCGAATTTGTTTTCTTTAGTCGTAGCATTAATCGGTAGAACATATCATCAATCGTCAACGACTTAGATAATAAACGATATACTCTTAATATCGCTTTGTCCTACAAGATGGTCAACACGGAACGATTCCTTAATAGCTATTCGATTTCAATATTTCAATATTTGGCAAGCTTTAACAAAAATTATATTTTCTAACAAATGTCTGAATCGTATGAAAGCCGTAACTGGAGAAAAAGAAAGCGAAAATTTTGAATTTGTTTTCCATTTAGTCCGGCTGCGCTAATCGATAGTTTTCCGTGGTTTCTCCGTTCCACGCTAGGCGAATGCCAGAGCAGAACCCTAACAAACAGGCAAGGGACCGCGCGCGATCTTTCTTTCCTCTTTCTTGTTCTATCCTCACCCCTTACATACATTTACACTTACATGCACTACACTACCACTCATGCTGGAAGACTAGTCGGAAGCTTAAAGCTTGTCCGGGCTGGAGCGGTGCCCCGCTGGTGGGAGATACCTGGGTGTAGAACACCCTGTTAACCGCCGGTTGGTCGGCGCCGGATCCCACCATTAAGCGGGGGGTAAAGATCACTGCCACCTCCCGAGAAAAAAAATATACTACACTAACGGGACTAATGACCTTAACAGTTGACATGCCCGGAATCACTATCAATCAATTTCCATTTAGTATTACATTCCAAATTACTAACATCAACTAACACTAGCACAGAATTTACTCGATAGAGCTTACCGAAGAACTGATGACTGTTAGGAATGTGATTTGAAAAATGATGCAATAGAATTATCCAAAGTGTGGAAAGTAGAATTGAAATTTAGAGATAAACTAGTGATGAAAACGACATTTTGACGAACTTTGTGAGGGCCAACAACACTGATGGAGAACAAAGATACAAACTTAATGTATCATTATGGATGTCTCGATATTTCTATTAACCCGTTGGAGCGACTATTTGTTGAACTGAAGAATACAGAGGCAACTTTCAAAGTGATTCAACCACATCCACAAGTTTTGATAGCTCTTTTGGACAATGAAATTTACGAAGAAGCACAAAATCTTCTATCAAAATACCTTGCAGATGTTACGTAAAACTTGTCGTCTCAGTTAGTGTCTTTGCACATTTGTTTAAAGAGTCAAATTTAGAAACTAGAACGTGTTAAAGATCTTGCAAACTTAATTATAATTATCATTGCTCATTATTGACAGGTTTTTCCAACGCGTGTATAGTATTGACATAATTTTTGTCACTTCCTATCACGGTCGCCAGTGCCAACAGAACGTTTTCAAAATTGAAGATGGTTCAAAATTATTGACGAAGTACAATGAGTAAGTCTGAATAATTTAAGTATTTTATTAATTGAACACGAGAAAATGATGTGATTGAAAAATAATATTTCTACTGGAAAGTTTGTAAGTGCGAAGAAAATACCAAAATTTAAATTTTTATACTATCATGAAATTGGAAAAATGATTCTTTATACCGGGAGAGATGGCTCAGCGCACCAATTGATGTCACTATAGTCCCTATGACCGAGAGGTCCAAGGTTCGAGTCCCGACGGTGGCAGGATTTCCGACACTAGCATGTCAGGTAGGTCGAATTCTGTCGCTGTCTGGAGGAGAATGCTAGCGGCCGGCTGCTCCGATCAGAAGTTTTCCGTGTTTGTTTTTTTTCGATCAACGCCAGGAGAATGCCGGAGCAGTACCCTAACAAACGGGCCACAGACCGCGCTGTCTCTTCCTTGTCCTATCCTCTCCCCTTACACTAACATGCACTACTCTACCACACATGCCGAGAGACCGGTCGGGACCTCAGAGCTTGTTTCGGTTGGAGCGGTGATCCCGCTAGTGGGAGTTACCTGGTTGAGGAAAACCCCGCCAGCCGACGATAGGTCGGCGCCGGATGTCGCCATCCAGCGGGGGAAGAACACAGCCGCCTCCCGAGCAAAAACTTGCACTACACTTACGGGACCAATGACCCTAGTAGTTGACGCGCCAGAAATCACTAAACCAATCAGTGATTCTTTATTTTCTGCAATAATTTATAATAATACATTTTCCGCTCGTAAAATTCAGTTTATAATCACAAAATTAAATTAACGACATGAATTTAATTGGTGGCCCCCGTATTGTGTCGGTCCAAGGGCCTCCTCAGTTGAAATTACGCCATTTCCCACCTCACCCTTCCCTCCCCATCCCTCATTCTCAACCCTTCGCTTTCCCACCTCCCATCGTCCAGAGCACCCCAAACAAAAGAATCCATCCATCCTAACGAAATAATCTTCTCATCACCCAGATCCCGAAACTTGTTCCTTGCACGAGAGAGGAGTCCATATCATAGACGAAAAGATCACAACACAACCTAGCACGTGTAAAGAGCCCCTAAGAGAATTAAAAAAAAAAAAAAAAAAAAATAAAAAATAAAAAAAAAAAAAAAAAAATACTGCGTTGTCGTTTACGCAACGCGTCTCTTGAATCCTTGTTGGGCGTTGAGCGCCTGACATGGAGTAATCCTCCGTTATTATCTTCGGCAAGTCTCGCCACATCGCAGTCGGTCAGTGCTTCTCATCTCTTCGGGCAGGAGCTCGACACCCTTAAATCCCGGGTTTCCTAGTCGGTCACCCTACCGGGAATACGCGAGTCTCAAATTCGCTTAACCTCCGTGACTTCACGAACCATAGTAAATGAATTCGGCTAGCGACGCGGATAGGCAAACAAGACGTCAGCGTTCAGCTAATTTCCACCTCAAACGCGGCAAATATTAAACAGCATGTCGACATGAGAAGAGTTTACTTTCTCTGGCAAAATTTTGGGCAATGGAATGAGTTGGTTTTGATTGCAAACTCCTCTAATAATACATAAAGATTATAAATGTGTGTTGAATGCATCTACTGTTTTCTAACTTGAATTGTTTCATAATGTACTCTTTTTTTCCCCTATGGCTTTTATCTAGCCGACTGCCGGTTACCATTTACGTCACGGTGGGGCCCTTCAATCATACAATAGAAACGAACACACATGCGGGTTCCTCAGTTTTGGGGTCAGCAGAACGCGAAGCCCTCCGCGACAACACATACATGAGAGACAAAGGGCAAACAACCATGCCCAAGGAGGGACTCGAATCCGCGACCATTCGGACCGAAGCGCTAAGGTGGTACACGTTCTTAGCCACCTGAGCCATCCAGGTCGGCTAATGTATTCTAAATTCTAAAACAAGTCTACCCTTTGTTGAAGTAAAAAACAACGCAGTGTGAGTAAACAAATTCACCCTGTTTTGCTCCAAAAAAGTTACGCAAAGCTCAATACGAGGAACTTAAAATATCTGTGACTCTACTTACTTTAAAAACATTTTCCTAGATAAATACTATCTTCTTGAAGACAAACCGACTGAGATAGCTCTGGGCAACAACTACTGCCCCTCCAGCGCTTCTGACCGGGAGGTCTTAAGATTCGCGTCCCGAAGGTAACGCGGGTTTTCGACACTAGCTAGATAGTTAGATCCAGGGTCGTTTTAACAGCATTGGGGGCTCTTGGGCCTCGGTTAATTTGGAGGCCCTCTATTCTTACACCGATCTCCCTCCCCCCAATTTCGATGCTGAAATACAAAGAAAATCCCGTCAATTCAAATTATATTTTGTATTTTTTTAAAAATATTTTGTCAGTATTTGTTAGTGTTTCAATTTAATACTATTCAAACAAAAAAATTAAACATATATTTATAAGTAAGTAAGAATAAGAGATTTATAATTACATTGAAAAAGACTACAAATTAAAGAGTTTTAAATTTTTAGTGAATTGTACAATATACAATTGAAATGCATTAACCTATAGCATTCATATTATAAATATTATCCAATGATGCATGTTATATCACTCCTTTGTGCCAATTTTTTGCATACGGTTTAATCATACATAATGTTTTACGCCTTTTTTATTTATTTTTTGAAAAAAATTGATGTTAAATATTTTTTTAAGAACTATCAGGGAACCTTCAGGCCCGTGTGTTAACATGGCACTGTTTAGGTCATATTCAGTTGCTGTCTGGAGGACAATTCTAGCAGCCATCTATTTCCACCATGCAGCCAGCTGCTTTGATCGATAGCTTTCCGTGATTTCTCTGATCAACACCAGACAAATACCAGACTAGGACCCCAGGGAAGGGACAGTGTTTCTTTATGGTAGTATACGATTAAGAAAATAGGTGATAGAAAATAGGAGTTGGGGATGAGGGGGTAATGAAGGTTACTTATTATAATCCAGTATGAATTGTTCCTTTGAACAAGTAGGTGCTTTTATATCATCATTAGTTATTAAGCTTGTGTTTTCATCACAAAAAACAATCAAAAATTCACTAAAATCTGGTCAAATATCAAATTTCCAAAAATTTGCATTTGAACCCCATTATTCTCATATTATGTGGGTAATGGGAGTCAAAGAAATATGAAGCAAAATGAACACATTAGTACTTCAAACAGTATTTATTTTCTTTACAATAATTGTAAGCATCTAAAGTAATGTGACTCCCTAGGTTGTACAAAATCAGCAGCACTAGGTCCTGGGCAGTTGGTCAAGTAAGGCTTTTAAAGTGTTTGAGTCATTTGATGAATTCTTCATCCGTCCAGCCATTCTTGCTGCTATTACATCAGGGGCCCATTTAAACTCATTCAATAAATTATTGTTCAGTTGGTCAAGTAAGGCTTTTAAAGTGTTTGAGTCATTTAATGAATTCTTCATCCATCCAGCCATTCTTGCTACATGTGTAAATAGCAGCAGGAGCCCATTTAAACTCATTCAGATCAATAAATTATTTTGTTTAGGGCAATAGCAATCACACTGCGATAATGAGAATTACTGACCACCATTACCCCACAAGCACATTTTTATCATTACTCGAACTTTTATAGAATGTTTAAAATTACTCGCAATTTTTATCAAATGATTTGCTGAAGTACTTCCCTTCCAACAAATTTTAATTTTTCCAGAAATCTTCAAGTTCATGTGAGTAGGACCTAATTTTCTGGGAGCACTTTCTAACATCAACCACTTACTTTCCTGATACGAACACGATAATCGTCGATGTAAGCTTTCTTTGGCCATGGCGATCAACTGCCTATAGTTATCATGATATAATTTAAATGATTGGTAGAAGCATTTGTTTCTGCCTTTCAATATGGTTTGTTTACAATGTTTATCAATAATTTACCGCTGACTCCCAATATTCTGTGACCCCCTCGATTCCCCTACACTTAATACCTAAATTGTACCCAAAGATTTTCACCAAAATTGATGTTCTCAGATTGATCTGGATGAGGTTGCCGCCTCTGGGATTTAATAAGGATCTTATAAATTTTGGGTGTAGGGTACTATACATGAAGCTCCTATAACATTTTCAATTTTTTTTCGATATTGTATCCAATATTTTTGTTATCTTAATTTTTTTATTTGAATAGAGGAAAGTATGGGTTTATAAAGGCTGCAGGCCCGATTTCCAGTAAAACCTCTCAATTTTTGAAAATTGTTAAAATGCCAATAATATCAATAAGGCCTATGTAATGTATAAGCCATGCAGGAACACCTGGAAAATTAATATTCTTCTCCGAAGACTACTGCTTCAAGTAGAACTGGCCTCAGGCCTTACACCCTGCTGTTCAAGGTGAACAAGATAAAAAAGATGAAGTAATTAATATGATTATAAATTGGCACTTATGGATACGCAAAAGAAAAGAGGGCTGTAGCTGTACATTGCTCTGCCCGTAATCTCCTGCAGCTCAAAGGAATTAATAGAGCCCAGCTTATCACAAAATTTTAAAAATAATTTGAAGATTTAATTTTTATTTTATTCTTTAAAAGCAGAGTCTAAGGTTGCAGAAACTCATGTAAACATATCGATGTAATCAACAATTGTAAGAAATAAATAATAAAATACATGTATTCATGACACAATAGTCCCCCATATTTTTGTACCTCACCCTAGATTTTCTCTTGGCAGCTCTGCTTGTACCCAAGTGTTCAACTTACCTTATTTCTCGAGACGGTATTACCATAGAGATATTACAAACAACTTGAAGGAATTACAACATTAAAAATATGTTTCAAACTATATTATCCCTTAAAAATTGTTTCAGAATTCACTACACAAGACATTAGGTCTTATTTATCTTACATGTGATGAGCTATCACATGCCTTCAATATTTTATTGCAGCTTCACATACGCTTATGAATATTATTCCTGTACAAAATTTCACATTGGCATTGAAAGGTTATAATACTGTATTAGATTAGAAATTTTTTAGTTCTTTTAAAGTCAATGAAAACATATGAACTATGATTTTAGAAGAAGATTCGTAGGATTTCTCTCAACCTTCTTTATCTGCAACACTTCAGAGCACTATTCAGTGATTTGCATTATGATAAAGAAACAAGTTATTAAGGACTTTGTATTTCAAACTTTACAAGAAGAAAGTTATTTTCTTTTTATTCATACATTGTAGAGTGCTTCTAATTTTTGTTTCTAATTGAAGCATGTTCATTGTGAATATCAAAAAATGAATTCCGTCCAGTTTTGGTTCTGTGGAAACTCAGTTTAACTTATGGGGAATGAAGGTATATTGAAATATAAAAATGAGATTTAATGCATGAACTTTTGTTAGAATTGTGAAAAAAAGAAATCTAATTTATTACAATGAAGTAGTATTTTTGAAAATCATTTTAAATTTTCATTTATTTTATTCAGTCTCGGTTTGCATATGAATATTGTGTTTGAACAAGTATATTTAAAAAGGATTTAAACAAGACCTCCAGTGATTTCTTATACGTATTTCTTAAGCAAGAAGATAAATTTATTATTTTATTTGATGTCCAGAAAATGCTTGTTTTAATAATTGTAACTTTGTTTCAGAATGCATGTATCAAAAATTACTTTTCATTGCAAAAAACATAATGAAAGAGTAGGTTCAGTAGGAGTTCTAAAAACTATATGTGATGAAACTGTAGACAGTGGAATGTTCTTATAATAAAACTATAACTTTTAATAAGAAAAACAACATTGTTTTTAAATATGTATAAAATTGCCAAATAACAATAAAAACTGGCAAACTAACTCATAGTATATATACATACAATGTTTGTATCCTGGAAACTGATTGGCTGCATTTCCTCGCAAGAAAATGAGCTTTGATGATCTGATTACCTCAGTGCTGGAAGGTAGCTATCCACATAGCATCACAAAATATAATTACAAGGAGTTTTAATCATTACATAAACACTGAAAATTGAATTTTGCTTTACATCATACTAAATGAAAGTGCACAATTTTTTCATTCAAATTAAGTAATTTGTTTCAAAAATATTTCTGAACTGATTTTGGAATAGTTTCCCAAAAAATCACTTAATTATATGGATGTTTACTTCTTGATGGAACATACACAACATTAATTTTTGTAGAAATTTAATGATACTAATAATATAATGTCTTTGAAGTACATAGTAGGTGCAAATAATGCAACAAAAGAATCTATTAGTTTTCAATTAAATTCAGTTGTTTGTTATGTAATACATGATACCAGAGAATTAAATAAAAAGAGAGAAATGATTTACATCCCTGAAGATTCTCATCATTCTTAGTTAATGAAATCACATAAGAATGAATGTGGATTCAAGCCTTGGTATATGATAAGATCTATACATTTATTATAATAGGAATACGATTTGCACATATATACCATGTCTGAACCACTTGTTCACAAACATGTATCACAGGTATATTAAAAGAGAACCATGCTTATATTACTTTTCCTAAAATATATGTACAAATATATCTACATAGAAAACATACATCATACAACATAATATGTGAACATATATTTTAGTACAACACCCACTTATGAGTATCTTACAAGATATTACATTTGGGTTAGTGAATCCTCATTAGATTGGTGAAAACCTTTCAGCAAAAGCATAATATGCATATTATAAGCAAAACAGGAAATTAATTTGAGACAATTGCAAATATTTCTTTGTAAGTAAATAAAAATCCAATTGCGGAAATCAGGAATGTTGCAATTAGAACATGAATGCACACACGCCATCAATAAATGATACTGGTAAACATCTAAAAAGTCATGATCATATCATTAGTAATTGAAGCTTAGATAATACCACAGGAATCTGTCTCTGTCCAGTATTTTGGTCTACAGCTAATATTATGAGACATTTTATAAATATGTAGCATAATTCCCCTCATATTTTTGCCATTTTGCATTTCCAGAACTAAAACATTTGAATACATTAGCCATGCGTGAATCTTTATTTGCAATTTCAGTAAGGCTTAAAAGATAAGTTAATTTTTTTCCAAAGCAGAAATCTATTTTTTGTTATTTAATTCAAATTTCAAAATTCAATGCGTAGTTTTTATCAGTTTACTTCTAAACAGGCTGTGTGCACATGAAATTACAGATTATTTTATTAAAAGAGTTTGATTATTTCCAAAAATAAAAAGTTTGAAATGCATCATTTAATGAGAAAGTTATCATAAGAAAAATTCATAAATGCTTTATCACTTGTCATTCTGTGTAGTGTATCAAATAGAGGTACATCCATTCAGTTTGTTTCAACTTTGCACACAATGAATGAAATATATTTATATTTATACAATTACATACAAATCAGTCACATCACACACCCTATAACAACTTACATGATAGAGTCAAACATTCAAAGTAATTATTTACTAAGCATTAAGTCATTAATTATATAATTCACAAAATTCTAACAAGATTGCACTATTCCCTTTAACACCCTGAAATAAAATTCCTTCCAGCACAGTTTTCTTTCTTCATATCATTTGTGGTACTGCTCTTTTATTACAGATCAGAAAAATGGGTAATCAGTCAATAATAATTTCCAGGGTAACAAAGATATAAAGCAATAACATAATATTGTGAAATTGAAAACCAGAAGAAAATTTCTGCAAACTGTATTGACAAACGGTGTACTTCTCGCAGATACAGACTTTTGTAGGGAGTATTTGGCACAAATATGAATAAAAATACCGGTATGTCTCCAATTCCCAAAAACTGCTTACATTCAACTTTAATGAAAAATTAAGCTTGGATGTAAAATAATTCAGCAAATGCAATTCATTCTTTTGTATTGTTTAAAATTTATATATAACCAGAAGCCTTCTATTTTCTGAAATATATTTTGTTTAAATTGTAAACTAGTTAAATATTTGTGCCAAACACTACATTTGTAGTCTCCTGGATCATCTTAATGCAATAAAAATCATACATTCAACAGTCTTGTGTGTAAATGCTCTAAACAATTTATCTTCAGAACTTCATTCTAAAAAAATACAAAATTAAAGAAAAGAGGCAGCACAACAAAATATATTCTTCACTTAAAAACACTCATGTCACATACGTCACAATCTTCAAGTGTGAGACATGTAGCATATTTAAGACGTGCATTGCATTGCATCATTGCACTTCATCTTACTACAGTAAATTCTTCTCCAAATTTGTTAAATGTTTCATACATTATTAACTTCAAACTGAATATGGTCAGCATACTCAAACATTCAGTTTGTAAAAAATACAAGCTGCACTGACAGATTTACAGTACATCTCTAGATTCACTACAAAATGTCATATTAGTTTTCCTTCCACTGAAAAACCCCAAAAAAATCGTCCATGTTTTGAACACAAATGCAAATTTAGCACATTAATCACAAATTGAAGAACATATTGATTTAACAATAATTCTAAATAACATTGTGAGAAAGTATTCATCTTCACAGATAAAAATATTTATTGTAGTAATTACTGATTTCTGTAATAAAGAAGTTTGATGAAAATATTTATTGAGTTATCTCATGGAATGATGAAGGTTCTCAATTCTGAAATATTATGTAAATTCACTTAAGTGTTTGTCTACATGGACGGTACTGTTAAGTATTTGACCAAAACCATTTATGAAATTATATATTGTACATATATACAGCTACAGAGACATTATTGCTGTTTATGTAGTGTATTTATGTACATATGTGCTCAAATAAGGAGGTTCAAATACCAGATGTGAGTTTACATATATCATAAAGATGTTAAAGCAATTATAACAATTCCTACAAGAAACAGAGGAACGATACACTGTAGTTAGTGCAGTGAAATATATTCCTATACTTGAGTTCTTCTGAAAGATGTGGTAGATTGTCATAGCAAATTGGTTTCAAATTTCTCAAGTTGTCAAGTTGTTTGATTGCTAAAAATGTGATTGCTAAAATCAAAAGAGCATTTCTCATATAAACTAATTCTGTAGAAAATAAACAAAATAAGTGCATAGCTTAAATATTTCTTGTACCCTGAATAAAATATGAAATAAATACTTTCTGGAACAGAACTAAGTAACAAAATTGCAAATGGAAAAAAACAACAAATAAACATCATAGCAAAACTATTCTTATTGTATGACAGTGAGACATTGTCACAAAAACAAAGATGCTGATGTAATGATATATAATTAAAAGCTGTTCAAAAAAGTACCTGAGAATGGGTAAACAAATAAAGAATTAAGGAAAAAAAGCTGTAAATAAAAAAGTATTGAGATAGAAATAAGGAAGTATAAATAAAAAAGAAAGATATAGTTTGGAAGGATATAAAATGTTGAAGTGAAATGAAAATACAGAGGAAAACAAGAGCCACACAGTCCAAAGGGAACAAGAACCAAAAACAACTTAATTACGTGTTGTAGAAATATTTAATCTACTTATGAATAACGAATGAGTCAATATATCTTACTTTCTAATGTTTCAAAGATTTCATGTATATTATTTTCACTTTTATCAGAAAGAAGTGCCCTGTCCACAAGGTGTAACAAAAAACTATATACTTCACTGCACTAATTAAATTCTAAAGATACATTTTTTGAAAGAATAAAGAAGATATACACTGAAACTTTTCAAACCAACACAAGGATCTGCATTATCAGGAATTGATAATAATTATATATATTTTACAGTTTTCTACTTGGTCTGTTATTGTCTCTGTTCAATACTGAGTAATGAAATAATAAGTATTTATTAGATTCTGATCATTTTCTGAATTCAATTTGTGAGTGAATGACTAAAATAAATATGGTAAATTATATTCTCACTACATTTTTATACAGTGAAATTTACTTCAGCAAATATTATAACAGCCAAAAATGTCTAACATTTCTTTAAAACAACTTTTTACAGTATCAATGTATCGTACCGTTCACCTATAATGGAAGTTGATAGAAATGAAAAGTTTTACTTTTCTTCTATGGAATTTTCAAATTTTGATGTTGTTTTACAATACTGACTCTACTCTGCTACCTTAATTCTAAAGAGCATAACAATACTGTAGGACTAACAGAGGATATGTTGATTGAAGATATGTTCAATTATAACAGAAGGAATGTTTGTACAAAATATTAACTATTAATAATTATTTTAACAAGAGTAATAATAACATATAGCTTAAATATTTACAAGCTTTTTTTCTTTGGCAAGGAAGAAACAAACATTAAAAATTAAAAAGAAATTAATATCTAATTTCTTCTGAGAATTATGCAGGTCCTTATGTTACAGATTCATTTTATTCTGTTGAATTCTGGAGTGTAAAATACTTGCAACTACAGTGGTTAGTGAATTAATGTAAGAACTTGAGAAATGTTTCCAAAAAGTAAAGCATATTCAATGTAATTTTGATACATACACTACACAACTGGATAGATAATAAATCATAGGCGTACGCACAGGAGGATAGAGAGGGGGCCTGAAAATTGTGAAAGGGGCCCTGGAGCATTAGAACATTTTAATTTCCATAAATAAGTTAAATGTATAATTTATCCTCTTTTTTAACGACAATTTTGGGGAATTATTAGAAGTCATTTGGGAAAGAGACTCTCCAATTTGTTTTCCAAACTTGTAAAACATAACAACATAAAATCAACTGCATTTAATAATTGTTACATTCAAGTTATGATTTCATTCTCCATGTAGTACATTTTATTTATTTAATAGTAAAATATCATATGAACTATATAAAAAGTTTAAAGAAAAAGGGCACCCAGAAATGGAGTTGGCCCCAGCTTTTGTTTTAGGCTGCGCACGCCTATGTTAAAAAAATGGTTCTAACTTTTTGTGGCATAAAATATTTACCATATATGATGATGATATAAAATTAATGATAAAAGTAAATCCTTTTAGCAGAAGGCAAATCTGTGAAGTCAACGTAATAAGTGATCGAAGATCGTAGGTTGATGTAATAGATGATATAACATTTTGTTGTGAATAATTGTTTAAATTAATTTATAGCATAGGTATTACTTTTGTTTTATGAATAGTATTGAAGTTCCAGAAAAACTTATTTAACTTAAGAAGTCATATTCATATCAGTCTGTTCTCTTTTAAAAAAGTAAGTAGCACGACTGGTATTTGTATATTATTACCTCTTGAAATATTTTAGAGAGAAAAAATGGAATGATTTCTTGTCACAGGAAAACAAAAGTGAATCTGCAGCCTCCTTTATGAAAAAGTAGCATGGTGATGTAAAATTCTTTGCAAGAATGAAATTTCTAAATTACAAACTGATCTACCACTTAAAAGAGTTCAAGTACTTAGTACTTTCTCTGGACAAAAAGCATTTCCCTCTACAGAAGAAAAGACACTTCTCTTCATAGACATAGGCCTCAGAATAACACATTTCAAGAAAAAAATTCAGTCAATTGACTCAGTGGTTGACAATGTCGCTGTCATAGAAACCATGAATAATACAGCTGAGAAGTTGCATGCACTTGTTGCAATATAATTCAATCATCCAGCACAACTAAACTTCTACAGCTCTATATAATATTGGTAAAAGGAATCTCTAAATTGTAGTAATGAGAATTCCTTATGCCAGTGATTAAACCAGTTTCAGCAAGAAAAATGGAAGGTGGTGTTTTTCTTTGCAATTTCACAGCCTGCAATTGAAAATAAATATATTTTTACACTAGAAACATAAATATAAAAAAAAATTATTCCTACAGAACATATATAAAGAATTTTATAACATTCTTTCTATAAATGAATGTTCTAAAATTTAAATCCAATTAGATGTCAACTCCTACCTGCATATTTTTATCATCCTTCTTAAGGTAAATGGTACGTTGATATGTCTCAATTCACTTCAATCGCTGAGTAACATTTGCCAGAGCTACTGCAAATGCTTGCAATGCTGAGAAAGGATATTGAAAATCAAGAGTGTATGCATTTCCATCTATTCGCCCAAATTGCATCACCTGTTGAAAATTATTTGTATTTTTAATTTCCTTCGAGGGTCAAATATTGTTAATTGCTAAGTTTTAATACATGTTAACATCCTTATAAAGTCATATTAGAAACACAATAAAATACACACACAACCTGGAAAATGATATAGCATATTTTTTTTACATTCTATTCTATTCTATTTCATTACATTGTCTATTTAAATTAAATTAAAAGTTATTTGTTGTTCTCCAAAAACAACAAACATAAAATACTTTGTAAAATGGTAAAAAAATACTGTACCTGTTTTCCTCTGAATTCTATTTGAAAGTTTTTGGCTGATTCCTGAGTTACTCGACCTCCAAAATCAAGTTGATATACCTGACTATTTTCATTCCACATTGGTGCCTTATTGTGCATCACAAATTCCCTGCGGCGAGGACTCTGAGGGGTGGAGTTGCATTCTGGTGCGTCCTTAAATTTACCTCGTTTCAGCTGTTAGAAAAATTATCATATAAGTTCAAAAAAGAAGGTCTTAATATTATTTGAAATTCTTTTTAGAACTGTTTGTTTAAACCAATTTATTTTATTCAATTAAAACTAAGAACAATATTTTTCAGTTGATCTGAAATTTCCTTTTCCCCTGGCGTCTGGTATTTCTAAGGAAACAAAAGTTGGAATTAAATTACTGAATGATTGAATTTTACTTTGATATTGATAATTTTGTACTGATTGTAATGTTTCATTATGATCTTAAATCTTAAATTATTCAAAAGAAGTGCATTGCAAACAGAACTAATTGTTTATTCATTAATTTTTATAATAAGAAAATATCTTAATAACAATGGAAAATAAAATGTTAAATTTGTAATTTTTGTATGTATTCTATAAAAAGAAATTTTAAGTAAGGTGTAGGCAGAAAATATAGGGTTGTGATAAATTTTTACATCTTAATACACTTCCAAAAGAAAGCAAAAAGTAAGATCACAAAACATGCTTAGTCTTTAGGTCATCTTTTTTGATGCCCTAGATGACCAAGATATTCAGAATTTTTCAACATTGACTCAACACCTCTATACGATTGGGATTGACTTCTTTTTTTTCTTTGATTAATAGAAACATTAATTTGAGTTTGTAAGCTGCTAATTGCCATCACTTAAATACATTTTATTTTGATGTATTTTCCCCTCAGTAATGCTTTGCAATGTGTCTCTGAACAGGAGGCAGAACATGTTCTTTTGGATCATTGTAATTTGCACAATTTACACACAAAGTTTCAGTTGTGATGACATCACAAGAAGTTATTCTATTTTGAGGGTCCATAATGCTCAAAAGTGCCACTAGCAAATCAACGGCATTGATTTTGGTTTACATTACAGATGCCATGTAAAAATTGTGGCTCAATGGTTGACTTTTTGTAATGCTAACTCTCAAGACTACAAGGAGCATGGTTGACCTCACCCCATCAGTGGTATTCTAAACTTTTTTTGGAGATAAATGACTTAGTAGTTAAATGACTGGGATGAGGTGCAACACCCACCAAGCACTTGGGTATGTGGCTAAAACACTGAGTGCAATTGCTGTGACAATGCAACTACCTTTTGGAGGTGTATTTCCTGTCATGTTTCCTGGCCACCCAATCATTGTCATGAGCTCTGGGTGTGGATAAAATGTTACATCTGTCTAAGAATGTAGCTTTGGCAGTTAGTTGGATAGTTTAATAATAACTTGTAATTTCATGAAATACTAATTTTTATTAAAATAATAAATTAAATGCAAATTTTCTGCAATATTTTCTCTTTTTTCATTAGTTCAATATTTCTATCGATGAAAATGTATATTAAAAATAATTTTCAAATTCAGTATCAATAACATTAACCAGATTACAAAAAAAGGGTAATTAATTTCAATTTGTATCATGGCCTAAGGCATGTTTATATGCAAAATGTGAAGTTAGATATTCCATGATATCAATCTTCTGTTATTTCAATCACTCTGGTCAAGTGGTTGTAAAAGAGGAGAGCAATATTAATTCTGTGTTATCTCTTGCAACCTGCAGTTGGTGAAATAGAACTCATACAAACCTTCTGTCTAAGCTGAGCCTTCTGAAAACTTTCGAGATCTCGGTAATTCTTTCCATTGAACACTTCATCCCCTGAGTGCACTACTTCATCATCTGAACTCTCTGTGGTCTTGCTTTTACGTTGCCTTCGATTTAGGAGAGGGGAATTGAGCAAATGTTTTCTGGACAAGGAAGAAAACACATTAAGGGTCAAGAAAGATGTAGGTAATACAAAAACCTTAGTAACCAACATTTAACAGTGCAAGGAAACATTATTTTCCTTTGTGTTTTATTAAAAAAAAAGACTTTAAGATCATTCATTATGAATAAAATGAGAACAGAGAAAGAGAAGAGGCTTAAGGAAATAGAATACGTATCTTATTCTAATTGATGTAAATATTTCAAAACATGATTTTTACCTGATAGGTGAAGAGGACTGATTTCGTTTGTTTGCTTTCTTGCTTGGTGCAGGACTGGCAGGACTACTGCGAGGCAAACGGGGAGAAGCACAAGGTGATGGGGGAGGCAAAGAGTGAGTGTCATCAAGATCTCGTGCTCTGGAAGTTAAACTATCAAGTGCCACAAGATTTGCCAAACTGGCCATTACTTGTGCTGTTGTACTACTAGATGAGGCAGTATCTTTTACAATTTCGTCTCTGTATACAAATCTTGAGGTGTTCTTTGTGTTTGATTCAATTGCAGATTTTTCCACAGTACTTTCAATTTCATTCATAGAACATTTCTGATTGAGCATATTTTTGGCTTCGTTTATACTCACTATGTTTGATGGCACGGTTTGACTGACAGAAGCTTTTGAATTTGTATTTTGTGTGTTATTTTGGGCAGATGAAGTGGCAGGTATTTGAGCTTTGGCATTATCATCAATACTGTTCATGTTGGCATGGGGCATGGAAGAATCGGACGGAGGATTCTTTGCAGTGGCATGTTCTCTTGGAGTGAAAATATCTGTTGAGTCTAAACTTTTACTTTTTCCACAATGTTTTAACTTAGGTGGCTGTGAACTACAATTATTACTACTTTTGTCTGAATTTTCATGATTCTGCTGTGATTTGCTTTTATGTTTCTTCTGCTTCTTCTGATTTACTAGCACTAATCTCTTTGGTGTTTCTTTTCGCAACATCATCAAAGCTACCTCACAAGGAACCAATTGTGCATCCACTAAATCTAAATAACCAACACTGCAACTACGAACCATAGAGTCTGCTAGACAAACAGGAGGATGTTGTCCCATTACCATTGCAGAAGAAGTTTGCTTTGCATTACTTTTATCGGCAGATTCCCCGAGAGAGTCTTCATCTATGAACTGTATTTCTTCTTGTTTGTTCACACACCACTTGGCACCAGCTATTCCAATTTGATTTCCACTTGGACTGGACTTGCTGGATGAAGTTCTCTCTTTTCTTTTACATACATTGATGGAGTTATTGTTGGCAGTGCCTTTAATTGGAGACACAATGTTATGATTTGTTGGAATAAGATTGTTATTTTCCACTCCAGCATTGGCTTCGTTTGATGATCCATTCATGAGTTGATGTAACTTGTTATTTCCTTCAATATCGACTCGTTTCATTACTACTGGTTTCAAGTCAATGTTATTGGCATTTTGCTCATTGGCAGCCCCTAGATTGAGATTAAGACCCGTAGGACTTCGATTTTGATTTTGTTCAACCAATGAGGTTTTCACTCTTTGGATGTTCCCAGAATAATCGGTGGGGGTGGTCGAAGCCATGAGCGTTTGAGGGGAGGGTTGGCGTTCAATGATGACGTCGCTGGGGGCTACTGTATTCTTGGGGGACTGAAGGGTCGGAACGGCCCCTTCGCAAACCAAGGGAGAAATGACGTGTCGGGTCTGCGCGTTAGTCGTCGCCGGCGTGGCGTTGGACCTGGAGAACTGCGTCACCCCGCCCACACCGTACCCGTTATTGGCTGCCCCAACGTTCGCCCCGTACGCCGCCCCGTTGGACGTCTGCGGGCACGGGCAGCTCTCCATGTAGCTTTTCATGGTCGGGGACTGCGAGCAAGGAGAGGTGGAGGCGGCGGAGTTGGCCCGGAGGGATTCGCAGAAGTGGACCATATCGGTGAGGTCGACGTAGGGGTACTCGTCTTCGTACGACTCGGCCTTGGCGAGCGCGGGGACGCTGAGGATGGAGTGGGCGTTGGCCTCTGCGGCGGCGGTGGCGGCGGCCGCGGAGGCGGCGGCGGCGGAGGCGGCGGAGGCGGCCGCGGCGGCGGCGGCGGCCGCCGCCGCGGCGGCGCTGGCCTGGGCCTTGGCGCGCGCGGCCTCGCAGGGCGGGAGGCAGGCGGGCGCGCCCGGCCCGGCCACCTTGGGGCGCGCCTGCGTGAAGCGGCCGTTGGGCGAGGGCGCCGCGTGGTGGGCGCGGGGCGTCATGGGCGCGATGGGCGGCGCCGCGTCGCTCGGCGGGCCGTGCGGGAAGCGGCCGTTCTCCTCGTTCTGGAACACCTCCTCCTCGTCCTCCGAGAAGAGGTTCGGGTTGAAGTTGGGGTCCGGGCCCGAAGGGATGTCGTCGCGCAGCTCGGTGATCACCAGCGTCATCTGGCGGGGCTGCAGGTGCAGGAGGGACGTCTTGTAGGTCACCTGGCCCAGGTTCGCCGGCACCGAGCTGGCGAGGCCGTGGATTTTGAACTTTGTGCCCCAGATGTTGGACGTCACTTCAACCAGCCGTATATGCTGTCAAATAAAGCGTAATTTATATTAACAGATAATACTCTACTATAGTTTATACATCTCTCGTTAAAAATAATTTCGACCATCAAGAAACTATAACAATTCAAGCAATTGAGTTAAAAACTAATATCGCATAAGGTAAAGATGCGTTCACTATGCAAAATGAAATGCTGATAGAGCCATTGGAAAAAATCTCAGACAAGTGGAGTGTTTTGTTTGGAGTTTTCCGCATTAATGGGCAGAGACCAGGACCAAAAGAAAGGAGAAAAGAAGAAGATTGGAGTCGCACTCATTGACATGAAAGTGTAGAGAAAGAAAAAAAACAAGTTGGCTTCATTGAATTAGAAATGAAAGAGTGCTGGAGAGAGTTGAGGAAGACAGTATTAGAGATTGTTCAAAGAATAAAGAAGAACTGTCTAAATAAGTACTTCAAAGTCAGTGTTTAGCGAAGTAGCAACTGAAGGGGGAAGTCAGGGAATAAAAGGAGAAGAAGAAAGTGCGAGGACTTGGGTAATGTAAATGTTGAGAGCAACCGTGGAGGAAAAATAGAACTGAAGAGAGAACCGTTTGGAACATGCAAACGTAAATGTGTTAGAAGGCAAAACCCTGTCGATTGATCAGGGACGTAAAGTTTATGAATGCGTCGCTTTCCTTCAAATTTGAAAGCAATATTTATATTTGGAAATCATGAGCTATTTTATTTTTTTCATTGTCATCCCAAGTTGATCTGTCGCGTATCCCGAATTAAATTCTGGAGGTCAGTTCTTTCTGGGGGATTATTGCTGGTTCGCAGTTTATAAACTTACATAGATATGACAGAGCAATACGAACCGCACCGCATTAAGTAAACGATCCAATCTCCGATGCAAAAGAAATTCTATTACACAGTGACCCAATCCCAGCACCTCAGGCCAAGGTCGACTGCGGGAGCTCTTCTCGAATTCTTCCGAGCCCCGGAATGTGGAATTTGAATTACTGGCAAGCGTGCGAAGTCTTGTGAATGGATATTATTTCCTATCGCTTGGATTTTTTTAAATCGCCACCTCAGTGAATCATTTTGTTAAACATAATGAAGTTTGGGATTATATAAAATAGCGTCAAACTTTTGTCGAAACGCTGTTTTGTCATTGAATACTAGACAGAATGCAGTGAAAGTGAATTTGCGTCCGTACGTGAATTGGAAACTCACATCCAACATAGATGACAAGACTTTGTCGGGCTCAAGAGATGAAACGTGTGACTCGTGCGGATGTGGGCGCAAAAAGAAGCTCAGTGGCACGTTGAGTTTCAACAGTTGAACGAGACGTCTCTAACATTAGAAAAGAGGGCTCCTCAAAGCGATTTCACATCGTTTTGCGCCGCTTCAAAACGCAGTTTAAAACTTGAAGAAGTCTACTTCCTCAATCCCGTCAACTAAAAAAATTATACGCGCTGGATTATCAGCTTTCCAATTTATTATCACACTTACGCGACCCACAGCTTAAAACAGCTTCCTTCGGTAAGAATGGCAGACAATGCCACCGTGCTTTATTGTTTTTATTTTATAATTTTTGACTTATCAAGGTAAATTAATATGGGCGTGAATAGAGAGCGTAAAGGGGAATTGAAAAGTCCAGATATTAAGAAATTCGAGATATCCAGTTTACAATGAATTACAAGAAGAAAACACATAAACATTTGCACCATTAGAAACGAACTTGACACGAAATTACTCAAAACGATGTTAAAATTCCCTATGAACTTCGAAAACAAATTACAAAACGACAGCTTCTGGGAAATCCCATCCTAAAAAAAGTCAGTTTAACTTGAACTTAGTAAAGGAAAAATAAATGTAGATAGTAGAAAGTCTAGCTTGAAACTCTAGTTCATAATTTATCACACGAAAACAATAACAACACTAAAACAACAAAAAAGACAATAATAATAATAATAATAATAATAATAATAATAATAATAATAATATTGAAATTATTGTTGTTTATTCCTGCTGATGATGCAGATATGTAAGTATAATGATGCAGATAGATGGTAAGTTTAAGTAGGATTGGACCATACACGATCAATATATGGTCGTATGGTAGATATCAGGAATTAAGATTAATTAATTAATTAAATAACATAATTAAGAAATACGAATAATTCTGTATTTCTTTGTTTTTCTGTAATATTTCTGTATTTCTTTGTTTTAATCATGTTAAAATGTATTGTTTGTGCTGTTGTCAACCATTTTTTCCCATTATCTATATTGCTCTTGAAAAGGCTTGCTAATGTGCGAAACGTTGAGCTGTTAATAAATGTATAAACTAAAAGTCTTAATTCCTGATATCTACAATAAGATTACTATAAGATTGATCCTGCATGGTCCAAACTTACTTAAACTTGCCATCTATGTACATCAATAATAATAATAATAATAATAATAATAATAATAATAATAATAATAATAATAATAATAATAATAATAAAACAACTCATTTTAATGAAGCACTAAATTCTCGAATGGAGCAAGGGGTTCCCCTCACCTCCGGCAGCGTGTCGACGTAGGCGAGGTCGTCCTGGTCGCCGTCGCCGCCGCCCGCCTTGTCTCCGCCGCCGCCGCCCCCGCCGCCGCCTCCGCCGCCGCCGCCGCCTCCGCCGCCGCCCCCGCCGCCGTGCGACTTGTTGCGCCTGCGCTTGCGGCGCTGCACGCGCGGGCTGCCGCAGCCGTCCTCGCGCTCCGTGTCCGAGGTGTCGCTGGCCGCGTTCTGCGACGAGCCGCTGCTCTTGAGGGCGTCCGCCGGCGCCTCCAGCCCGCCCACCACCAGCTCTGCAACGCGCACAAACACCACTCCGCCTCAGCACACACCACTCGGAGACGGACGGGGAGGGGGAGGTACATCCGATGATTGATTGATTACTAGTGATTCCTCGCGCGTCAATTCTTACGGTAATTAGTCCCATAAGTGTAGTGTTTGTTGTTTGCCTGGGAGAGGGCGGTGATCTTGTCCCTCTGGATGGTGAGACCCGGCGTCGACCTACAGTCAGGGTTTTCCACAACCAGGTATCTCTCACTAGCGGGGCACCGCCCCAGCCGGGACAAGCTCTAAGCAACCCCGGCCTCCCGGCATGTGTGGTAGTGTACTGCACGTAAGGTAAGTGTGTATGGGGGTGTAGCGTCGTGATATACACGACAGGATTCTCATATGTGTGCATTTAATTTGTTAATAATATACAAGGATAGCTTAGGATTTGTAAAGAGCATATAACATCCGCGTGTCGTTTGCGGAAAACAGATGGCGATTCTCATATAATAATCCTTCACATGTTGATATGGCACCATGGTAATCTGTTGTCAAGGTCGTCAGGCGGGACCGTCTCTCATAAAGAGATGAGAGAGCTAGTCTGCGACGTTACAGGGGGAGGATAGGACAAGGAAAAGGAAGGCGTGCGTGAAATAAAGGCACAAGAGGAAGCACGTGGTAAGATCACGTGGAATAAGTGGCACAAGAAATAGGTTCGCGCGTGGTTCGTGGCCCGTTCGGTAGGGTACTGCTCCGGCATTCGACTGGTATTGATAGGAGAAACCACGGAAAACTATCAATCAGAGCAACCGCCCATTCTCCTCCAGACAGGGACAGTACTCGACCTAGCTATACAACTAGCGTCGAAAATCCTGCCACCGTCGAGACTCGAACCCCAGGACCTTCCGTTCAGAGGGACTACAGTGACGTCAGTTGATGCCCTGAGCCACCTCTCCTGGTCGAAGACCGGGGAGGGGGGGAATAGGTCCGTGTGGGGTTCTACTCCACACTAAACTTGTTTTGCCAAGAGAAAGTTACTCCCCTGAGTGGAAACACATTCATTATTCGATGAGCAACCGCTCGCCGCATCCCAAGTAGTGTTGATGAGTTTGCCGAGTGGCGAACATTCGGTGTTTGCCTACCACCGCGTGTCGGTCTTTTGGACACCTCAAAGAAAGCGAACATTCGCCGATCACATCAGTTGTTCGAGATGGGGCGATCAGTAGTTCCCTGCTTGACGAATACCGAATCTGTGGAGCCGCCTTTAGCCTTTAACCCGCTCCCCACGCGGGCGTACCTACGCCTTTGGGCTGCATCCGGATACGCCGGAACTAGCTACTTAGCTAGTGTCGAAACTCCGCCACTCGGCACTCGATCCCTAGTACCTCTCGGTCAGAGTCGCTGCAGTTGCCACCGTTTTAGCCCTGAGCGAAATCAGTTGGTCTCTTTCAAGACACCGGCTAACAGTTTTTGGTTTGTTCAGCCCTGATTTTTTTTAAATAATAGGGGAACGATTTTCATTCTACGTAGTGTTCTTAATACGCTTTTAATTTTCCATTTTGTTTTCTATTTTTTTTGTCATTTAAGATCCACCTAGTTCTAGAATGCTAGTTAAAAATTGAAGAAGAGTGATAGATGTAGTATAATGCACGTGAAGATTATCTTGATACTTTATCAATAACATAATTACACACAAAAAATGATAATTAAACTACGATTAAGTCGGCAATAATTGAACTGTGAATATCTCATTCTTACATTTTGCCTCATATTGCACAGAACGATGCTTGTCATTTCCCTAGGATACAACATGATAAACATCTCGATAAAACCATTCCCAGCATCTTCAATCCACCTTGAATATTCAACACATTCTACGTTTACACACGGAATCTTCATGAACTCCCGAAACCCATTCTCTCTTACCGTCAATCTGAGGGTCAAAGATGACGAACTCGGGGCGGATCTTGCTGGTCCTCTTCCCCTTCAGCAGAGGTACGAGGCCCCCCAGGTATTCCAGGTACAATGTATAGCACGTTCCAGAGCTGAGGTTCGTGTCGTCGTCATGTCTGATCATGGTGCAGTGCAGGCGTACGCTGCCTGCCGGAGGCCGGGACACGAACTCGCGCAGGGCTGAAGACTCGGGAACACAACACTGCAAGCAACAATTTATTTATTTATTTATTTATTTATTTTATTTATTTATTTATTTTACGTCAAAAAAAACAGTTAAAAACTGCGTATGACGTGCTATGGGGAAAAGTGAATTGTGTGCACATTTTCAAAATTCTGTGATCCCTTCACTAAGTCATATACTACTTAAATTTTGAATTTTGAAAGGGAGAAAAAAAACAACAACAAAAAAAACTCCCATGTAATAAAATCTATTTTCAAGGATAAATAAGCAATAAATTTTGGCTCTTATTACTTCCTGCCGCGACAACATGGAAACGATAATTTGAATAATTATATTTCCCACTGAATTCTAGAAGACGTGCACAGAAAATGAAGTTACATTTATGTCCAGAAGCAAAACAAGGGGCCATCTCAGCATTTGCTCAATGGATCAGGGAAACTGGACGAACAGTTCACACATTAAATTGACGATGCAGTTTAAAAATATTGTTAATTCAAATATTAATGTGTTTTGGATTGATTAATGAATCAGATTAGTGTCTCTTCGGGCTCGAGGGTTGCAATTCTTTCTGTTTGTAATTTTTGTGGAGATAAAAGAATACTTTTGCATTTTCTACGCGACACACATGATCAGTGATCGTCAAACAACGGGAAAGAACCTATAATTCGCGCAATACTGAATTAATACATTTATATTCAGTAATATAGCTTATTAAGGTAATTCAAACGTCGTTTTTGCTTTAGTGACATTCTTTATTTTTTAATTTGTTTCCTCCAGAAACCACGATTGAATGTTTGATTAGGGTTGATGCTATTACGGTGTTTCTAATGGCATGAGGATGAATCCAAAAGAGCAGAAGTATTTGTATGGATCCCTTCTTTTTATACTAAAGAAATGAGATTTTTGAAATCCTTGTGCAAATTTTTTCTGTTTAATGAGCGGCTATTTAAAGTCAAAATTATTCTGTAACTACAATCAATATAACATTCACAATGTGATAATCATGAATAAGATTTTTAATGCCCTACGTTTGAAACACATTAGGAATAATAACTATCAAAATTATATGAGAATCTAATGACACAAGTTTCACGTGAATTAAAAAAAGGTTCTCGAAGAAATTTATTCGTTACTGAGTTATGATGAGTCTGAGAACGCTTTCTTTATAGCATATGCGCTTTAACTAACGTTTTAGTTGACAAAAGACGAGCATTTGTTAAGCCAAATCAACGTGACAGTACGTCCCGTTTTTTCAAGTATGTCCAGAATCATCTTTTCACAATTTTATTTCGTTTTATGGAAATGTGACCTATTTGCCCCGTTTTACGAAAATATTTTTTTGTAAAACGTAATATTCCATCACCACAGAAGTATGAAACAACAGTGGAGAAAAAAGGCAGCTCCCTTCAACTTTGAAATCTCCTTAACTTTACATGCATTTTATTGGTGGACATTTTTCCGAATTAATATACTTATATAATTAAGCTGTTCTTGTACTCGTGAATATACACGCGCCAGAAAACTCTCTGCGCAGTGGCACTTGGCTGATGAGAGTGCTAGCAACAGAAATTATGTTTGTAGTACGAGCTGCAGATAGTAAAAAGTAAATTGCGTACTCGCCACAATCATTTCAGATGCTGGAAGAGTTGTCCTCTTCACTTGTTTCCCAGTGATCTGGTTGCTACCAACATAAACGCAATTTTTAATACGAGACCCTGACTCGGCTCAGTGCAGAGAGACTTCCCTGGCTCACTATAGAAACTGAACCTCGGCCCGTTTTTTGTAATCGCTAAGTCCCGTGTTTGACGCAAGGAGTCGTTTCATTGATTGATTTTTTCGTGTTTCCGGGCGCGTCAACTACTGTGGTCATTAGTCCCGTTAGTGTAGTGCTTGTTTTTTTCTCGGGATATGGCGGTGATCTTCCCCGCTGGATGGCGAGATCCGGCGCCGACCTACCGTCGGCTAGTGGGGTTTCCCCCTAACCAGGACTCTCCCACCAGCGGGGCACCGCCCCAGCCGGGACAAGCTCTAACTTCCCGACCGGTCACCCGGAATATGTGGTAGTGTAGTGCATGTTAGTGTAAGTGTGTAAGGGGAGAGGATAGGACAAGGAAGAGGAAGGACAGATCGCGCGCGGTCCGTGGCCCGTTTGGTAGGGTACTGCTCCGGCATTCGCGTGGTGTTGATCGGAGAAACCACGGAAAACTACCGATCAGAGCAGCCGGCCGCTAGGATTCTCCTCCAGACAGCGACTGAATTCGACCTAGCTGAAAAGCTAGAGTCGAAAATCCTGCCATCATCAGGACTCGAACTCAGGACCTCCCGGTCAGAGGCGCTGCAGTGCCATCAGTTGACGCACTGAGCTACCGCTCCCGGTTCAAGGAGTCTTGATTAGCCTCACCCGGATGGTTTGAGCAAAGAGGTTGGCGATGAGCGCCTTGATGCGCGGCGGCAGCGGCAGGGCCGCCACCTGCGCCTCGCCGCCGCGCAGCTGGCTGTGGATGCGCAGCCGGCACATGAGCTGCAGCGACGCGATGCGCCGCGACACCCACGCGATGTGCACCTGGCAGCCCGTCGCCACGAACAGCCGCTTGTCGTTGTGGCCCCACGTCAGCGCGGTCACGGGCGACTGCAACACGCAACGCAAACACACGCGTGCCACCGTCAACAAAAGCATGCAACAGTTCCAGAGGCGCATCTACACTGTCGGAAATATCCGCATCACTTCGATGTAAACTACATTCACGCACATTAAATTTAATGTACACATGTACATTAGGATGCAAGAGTCAACGTTTTATGGCCATATTTGGAAGGAATGAATCGTGAATGATGTAAACGATGTGCACCTGGCAGCCCTTCACCACGAACAGCCGCTTGTCGTCGTGGCGTCACGTCAGTGCTGTCACTGGCGACTGTGACACAGTCAACAAAAAGGGCATGCAACAGTTCCAGAGGCGCATCTACACTGTCGGAAATATCCGCATTACTTCGATGTAAATCACATACACGCACATTAAATTTAATGTACACATGTACATTAGGATGCAAGAGTCAACGTTTTATGGCCATATTTGGAAGGAATGAATCGTGAATGATGTAAACGATGTGCACCTGGCAGCCCTTCACCACGAACAGCCGCTTGTCGTCGTGGCGTCACGTCAGTGCTGTCACTGGCGACTGTGACACAGTCAACAAAAAGGGCATGCAACAGTTCCAGAGGCGCATCTACACTGTCGGAAATATCCGCATCACTTCGATGTAAACTACATTCACGCACATTAAATTTAATGTACACATGTACATTAGGATGCAAGAGTCAACGTTTTATGGCCATATTTGGAAGGAATGAATCGTGAATGATGTGAACGATGTGCACCTGGCAGCCCTTCACCACGAACAGCCGCTTGTCGTTGTGGCGCCACGTCAGTGCTGTCACTGGCGACTGCGACACAGTCAACGAAAAGGGCATGCAACAGTTCCAGAGGCGCATCTACACTGTCAGAAATATCCGCATTACTTTAATGTAAATTACATTAAAGTAAGTATCATGGACGCGTATTAAATTTAATGTGCACAGGTACATTAGACCTTATCCGGAAGGAATTAATGGTGATTATAAATATTTGATATGGATGATAAGAAGCAGGGGAAACGAAGGAACCTCTACATTAAATCTACCCTGATTTTAACTTATGCATTAAATGTAATGTACAAATACATTTAGCTCTTTTTAATGTACAAGGTAACGTTTAATGCACAATACATTAATCTACATTAGATTTACTGACATTTCTGAGAGTGTAGGTGTTCAGGCACCCACGACAAGCGTAGAATTCGCGTCCCTGGCAGGATACTTCAAATTAGGGTTGTTCTTATTTGTTTTAGCGAGTACTGATTTAAGAGGGTAAGAGGTACTAAATGTTTATACACTAGAATGAATAAGATTCTAAATATTTTCAAAATATTTCATAAACAATTTATCTTGAAAACAAATGACTATTTTATTTCATCTTTCGTGGAAAGTTTAATTCCATAATTCAAAAATAATCCGTTCAACGTTTTTTCATAAATGTCGAAAGCCACAGGGCCCTTTATGAGTGGCACCCATGGCACGCCATACCGAGATAACCGCAAAATAGCTCAAAGGGCAGCCGGGGGGGGGGGAGCGATGCGTTACGCAGGTCAGTGGTGGTACCTGACGGCCAATCCTCTCTTAACATATCAACCTTCTACTCTAAATGTTAATGACGATTCCACGAAGGAAATGTGAACCAATTAATTTAACAATTATCCATGCTTCAAAAAATCCATGACGAATTATCCGAGTGATTTTATCCATTCCTTTATTATTTATCAACTTATTATCGTTACATCATTTATTATTTTCAAGTCTGTGAATGTCTCGAGCATCAAATTAATCATTAATGCATCTTGGATACAATTTACAACTAATGATGTGGGTGATCATGTCATTATGTGTTCAAATGTTTTACTCCAGTCGATGTTCATTTCATTCACCAACACTGTGTCGTGAAACAAACATTCCGTGACACACGTTCAGATTCAGTGTTTAGTTTTGAGAAATGTGAGTCAAATGTCGGTACGATTACGGTCAACTGCAACAGCCGACACACGAATGGGACGATTTGCTCTCTTGACAGATCGTGCTGGACTAGAGGATTCAATGAGTGACGTACTTTTTGTAGCCTGGAGGTGTTTATGTCGTCTGTCAACCGAACCTCACTGGAGTTATATTAGCTTTTGTATTCATGCCAGTAATCCAATTTTATTTAACAAGTTGCGGTTTCTTCATTCAGATCAGAACTGCAGGTGATAAAAAAAGCAGTTAATAGTTACAATTTTAAAAGGATTTTAACGTTCAGGTTAAACACTGTCCCAGCAGGCGCTTTTTCAAACACGATACTGGGTCTTGTGAAACAATTTGATTTTGGGTGAATTACTCTGAATTTGTTTTTTCATCTTCGGCTCTCATTCATATTTTATTTTTATTTTGCCCTGAGGGTCGTTGTCGGGATCCATTCAATGAGGTATCGTATCGTGAGACGTCAAATGTCAGCGCTCGAAACTGCAATACGCGAACCAAAATTTGAGAACAGGTTACTGTTGAAGACAGAAAAACAAAATTTAATGCTTCTAATTTTAATGAATAATAATTAGCTGTGGTATGTCTCAAGGTTGCAATTATTCCTGCATTATGTGGACGTTGAAAATAATCTATTAAGCGTCCTTTCCTCAAAAAGCTATGATTACAGAATGCTTTGAAGTCACGAAACGCACCTACTATGCGGAAAACATCATTAGAGAGCAGCCGCGCATGAAAAATAGAACACCTCTCACAGACCCACCTGTGTGTAGGGGATGACAATAGAATACAGGAGCACCCCAGTCTCGGAATAGAACTTGAGCATGTTGATGTAGTCTACGCCGCCAGTCTTGCTCTCTCCCAGGGCCGGCTGCGAGGAGTAGGAGGAGGAGGAGGTGGCGGCGGCGGCGGCCGCCCCGCCGCCTCCGCCCCCGCCGCCCGGCCCCGCCCCCGCGCCGGGCCCGGCCGCCGCCGCCGCTGCCGCCGCCCCGCCGTGCTGCACGGTGCCCGCCACCGCCAGCAGCTCGCGCGAGTTGCTCCACTCGATGCACAGCGGCCCCGCCAGCCCCGTGTGCACCAGCACGGGCGACACGTCGTCGAAGCTCTTCATCAGGAAGATGTACCCGTTCTGCAGGCTCACCGCCAGGATGAAGATGCGGTCCTCTGCGCAACGCACACACACATATACACATGCGGATTCGGTGGTATAACGATCAGCGTACCGGACTATTCTACCCGAGTTTTCAGGCTCAAACCCGATAGAAGCCGTGTATTTTTAAGGGCGAAAAAATACTTCGTACCCCTTCCTTCGGAGGGGAAGTAAAGCCGGCTGACCCATGTAGTAGATTTACTGCATGTAAAAGATCAGGCCTAAAAGAAGCCTCTGAGCAAAATTGAGATCCGCCTATTTCGTCGCCCAAGATAATACATCCGTTCTCCGGTAGGTGGTGAAAGGAGCGTAGCGAAATTTACATGGTTAGACGGATGAGCGGGCCTGATGGCCCGAGCCTCGCCACGTAAAATAAGACAGTAACTAACTTAACTAACATGCATTGGCACACATTGCAACTATGCATTGGCACTCTCAATGGACAAAGGCAAAAAATTCTCTTTTCTTTCATTTTATTATATACACTGAATTAACAGAAAATTTGAAGAACTTATTTCCGAAGTGACGTATCTCCAATTCAGTTTGTTCACTAGTTTTACGTGTCAATATATTCTTAAAACACTCCATCATGCAGCTAAATAGCTCCATCTTTCCATCATCAGCTAAATAGCTTCCATAGCAGCTTAACACACCATCATGCAGGTAAATAGTATTCAAAAAATGCGTTTCTCTTTTGTTAAACGATGTCTGAAAAGGTTAACTGTAATCCTGAATCGTAAGGATGACTTATCCTGAAAATTCTATTTCTTTGAGATAAGCTCTTCAATTCTCTTGAACGATACTCAAAGTCGACGTACGGTGAGAAGTTAATTCCTTCGCACGAGTAGTAAAGCAGACTAACCCATGTCGAACATTTGCGGAACCTAAAAATCTATACCCAAGACTCCCCTAAATGTGAATAGAATTTCCCTGCGGAAAAATGCCTTAATTTGTGGTAAGATTTCACTGCCTATTGTGGCGATTGTGGTCTCATGACATATGGTATCCAGTGCTACGAAACAACCGTAACAAAATTAATTCATGAACAACAAGTGGATCGCTAGTTCTCTTCGGAATATGCTTACAGCCTAAACCGTGATGATGGTAACTCCTGGACATCTACTATTGGAGTAGCGACTACTATGGTACATCTACTATTGAAGTAACTACATGTATAACGTTCCAGCAAATAAACTGTCCGACTTGACTGGATATAAGAACATAATTATAATTAAATACCTTCATTCTAATTTCGAAGGCGTTTAACAATTCAATCACCACTGTGTTCTTTCAATTACCAGGCGAAACCGATTGTTTAGAAATTGGATGGTCTTAAAATTGAGTGTCTTGCAGAATAAACTCAATTATGAGACCGTGTAGAGCATGACGGAAATTCGACTCCATTCGAGAAGTATGTAAGTTCACGGAGAGGAGACGAGAGTAGTTGCTTCATGCACCAGACAGGCGGTTCTCATTCAAATATGCGAGTAATAAATTGCGTGACTCTTAGAGACCTTCATTTCATCTGCCAGAAAACACGATGTTTTATAAGCAGTATCAGTACGTGCGTGCCATCACAATGACAATTTTTATCCAACTAACTGAATTTGCTCTTCTGCTACGTTAGTAATGCACTGCCGCGAAGACGACGATGTACTGGATCGTTAAAGGGGAATTCTAGCCACGTAGCGGAGTAAAGCTCGCTTTAATGACATGCAGCAGGGGAGGAAGAGGGCGACGACAGGAACTATGTGGGCGCGCGCCGGGGGAGCGAGCACGGGCCGGGGAGGGAGGGGCTGATACACACTCTGCACTTGCAATCGCCTCCCGCCTTTAACTTCATCCAAAGCTCTGGCTATCCTTTTTGACGAATCTGCATGTTTACTAGGTACGCAGGGATTGTGGCCCGAAAGTATTTGTACACATCGAACTCATAAAGAACTCCAAAGAAATTTATTAAAGCTCAAACGTCTGGTGGTAATGACAGAGAAATAAGGTAAAGAAAGAAAGAAAGAAAGAAAGAAAGAAAGAAAGAAAGAAAGAAAGAAAGAAAGAAAGAAAGAAAGAAAGAAAGAAAGAAAGAAAGAAAGGAAGAAAGTAAGGAAGAAACGAAGGAAGGAATGAACGAAGGAAGAAAAGAAGGAACAAAGAAGGAAAGAAAGAAAGGAAGAAAGAAAGAAAGGAAAGAAGAAAGAAAGGAAGGAAGAAAGGAAATAAGAAAGAAAGGAAGGAAGAAAGAACGATGGGAAGGAAGAAAGGAAGGAAGGAAGAAGTAAAGGAAGGGAGAAAGAAAGATGGGAAGGAAGAACTGGATACATGAAGAAAGAAGAAAGGAGAAATGAAGAAAAAGGAAGGAAGGAAGAAAGGAAGAAAGGAAGAAAGGAAGAAAGGAAGGAAGAAAGAAAGAAAGGAAGGAAGAAAGGAAGAAGGAAGAAAGGAAGAAGGAAGAAAGGAAGAAAGGAAGGTAGAAAGGAAAAAAGGAAGGAAGAAAGGAAAGGAAGGAAGGAAGAAAGGAAGGTAGAAAAGAAAAAAGGAAGGAAGAAAGGAAGGTAGAAAAGAAAAAAGGAAGGAAGAAAGGAAGGAAGAAAGGAAGGAAGAAAGGAAGGAAGGAAGGAAAGGAAGGAAGGAAAGGAAGGAAGGAAGAAACGAAGGAAGAAAGAAAGGAAGGAAGAAAGAAAAGAAGGAAGAAAGAACGATGGGAAGGAAGAAAGGAAGGATGGAAGAAGTAAAGGAAGGAAGAAAGAAAGATGGGAAGGAAGGAATAACTAGATAAATGAAGAAAAGAAGAAAGAAGAAATAAAGAAGGAAGAAGCTCAAACGTTTGGTAGCAATGACAGAGAAATGAGGTAAAGAAAGCAAAGAAGAAAGAAAAGAAAGGAGAAAGGAAAGAAGAAAGAAGAAAGGAAGAAAGGAAGAAACGAAGAAAGGAAGGAAGAAATAAAAGGAAATAAGGAAGAAAGGAAGGGAGAAGGAAAGGAAGAAAGCAAGTATTGGAGAAATGAAGAAAGGGAAAAAAGAAAGAATAGAAGGAATAAAGAAAGAAGGGAAGGATGAAAGGAAGGTGCGATAGAGGAAGTAAAGGAAGTATTGAAGGAAGAATGGTAGAAAGAAAGAAAATTAATAGACAAAGAAAGAGAAAGAGATTGAACAAAAGGTTACACAGCTACATGAAAGTTGTATTCATTGTTTGTATGTAAAATATTTTTTTCACATTGAAGTTACTGATCATGAATTAATGTTATATTCCTTCACAGAAATACGTCTTTCATATTACTATGGTTGTGAATGCTCACCAGTTTGCGGGCCCACTGGATCGGAATCGTCGCCTTCTTCCATCTTGAACTTCTCGCAGGACCACGCCATACTGGTGATACCGACGTCTGTGCCCAGTTGCACTTGCGAGACCATGGCACCGTGAACGTCCATTACAATGATCTGCCCGGACGTCGTGCCAAAGTATACCTATAGAACACGATTCAAGAAACATGAGAACGAAATAAATTAGAAAAAATGAGTTGCGGTAATGAATACTCTTCTCGCTACGTTCAAAGCACTGTTGCTTGTTTGCAAGACAAGTAATGGCATGCGACTAGTATCTGGTTAGCTGCAATAAGGTTACTTTAATCTGAAGTGGCAATATCTTCCACAATTAATTTTCAGAATTTCTCGGATTACGAGTACATATAAAAATCTAATAAAAACACATTATGCATATTATATGTTGCATAATTTATGCATCTAAATCTGTTATACAAATGACAACAGACTTGGAGTAACATTACAGTTTGGAATACACATATATTTTTGCTCATTGATATTTCGTTGACAAAAATTCGCAAATTGAATGTAAATGTGAATGCAAAAAGAGAGTGCGAGATTTTTCTACTATTTGCATAAAGGCATTGTCAGCTGAAAATAAAATTCATAGATATAATAGATGTACAAAACTAATTGTAATGGAATAAGAAAAAACAATTAAAAGTAATAAAGAACATTCAATAATTTGTGTTCAGTGATTTGTCACTTGACCTAAAGGACGTCGAATGATCGTTCATGGCAAACGTTACCTGTTGGTCATCCGGCGTCCAGATCCCGCAGGTGATTGTAGAATCGAGGTTCAACATGGATGACCAGTATCGTTGCCCCG
Organism: Teleogryllus occipitalis; assembly: GCA_011170035.1. Classification (NCBI taxonomy): domain Eukaryota; kingdom Metazoa; phylum Arthropoda; class Insecta; order Orthoptera; family Gryllidae; genus Teleogryllus; species Teleogryllus occipitalis. The sequence goes on along the minus strand of BLKR01000675.1, from coordinate 309,170 downwards.
CCACGGAACCCACCAGCACAAAACCGTCCTGCAACAGCGAAAGAAGATCTCGTAAATCGTGAAATCTCATTCCAGAAAGTAGAGTTCAATGTCTGTGTCTGATACAAGCTGCTGACAGGAGGAATAAATGTTACAACTAAAATTATTAGGAAGATTTAAGGATTAGAGTTGTTGAGCTTTGCAAGAAAATGGGTTCATGAGAAATGGTTCTGCAGAACGTATATATAAAGAAAATCTACAAATCTACAATGTAAAATAGTTTTTTCTTAACTGTCTTATTGTTATTATTATTATTATTATTATTATTATTATTATTATTATTATTATTATTTAGCATATTTACATAAAAATAGTTTTCTCCACAATGTTTCAAAAGAGTGATGCAATTTTAAGTCCTCGAACTAGAGATGAACTTGGTGTGTTTTTGACATATGTTGTTCACAATGAGCAACAACGGGCTTATGGGAAGTAATTGAAAGAAAACTGACCCCAGATTAACACGTACAGGGAGGTTTATTGATGATATTAGACAACGTTTTGAAACGCAGATGTAATTCATTTATTTTTGGGCGGAGCTATCTTTCAGTTTTGTGTGACCTTTCCCGATTGCCATCTATCAGCACCTACGGAACATTTCAGGGTCTCTCGAAGTCTCTACCTCTCCCCGGGGAATCTTTCCCCGTGAGCCCTTTTGTGCTCCTCAAATATAAATCTGAGGTAGCCCCTAAGGCTCTCTCGGGCTTCTATAGAACAATTACGCCCGATGTGAGCCCATCTAGATGCTATTTCCATTTCTCCATTTTTCTGAGAGCTACACTCTCAGATACAAATCATACACACAGACTTACTTTCCAGAGAAAGGGATTGAGGTGTGATTAAGATATACAGATGGCACATAGACTGGGAATGTACCCTATGCCCATTACTCATCTGAGGGATCAAGAAATGTCGTCATCTGCTTGGCTTTCATGCATGATCCAACGCAATCCAGACAGGACACGGTAGAAAGGATATTGGTGAAAGGTGATACATGGTGATACAAATCCATGCCACAACACGATAGGTAAACAACCATGCTCAAACGGGACTCGAACCCGCGACCCCTCCGACCGAGATCACCACTTTGCACCTGCCTCAGCGAACTGAATCGTCCTGGTCAACCCACGTGTTGTGTAATAAAGTGTAGAAAAGGAAATAAATTTCCATCAGATTACTATCTAAGTATTACCACTGTGAGTTTTATGAAAACAACTCAATCTTTGCAACGACAATATTCTATCGAAAATGTTACTTAATTGACGATTTTTATCATTAATGATTCTTATTATACCTGAAAAACAAATTATTTGAACCAATTTCAGAAAAACCATCCGCGAAATAAATTTCCAAGCACAAAATACTTATCGTTAAATCTCGTAGTTTGTTTTTGTTTCGAAGTTGTAAGGTTTTTAATACAAATAATACATCTTCGGAATAATTTGGATAAATGTACACGAAATAACAAAAAAAAAAAACAACAAAGAACGCAACAGATCGGACATCACTCCCAGTAATATATAATATTGACTTTATGGAATAAAAATAACCGATCAGCGAAGAAGGAAACCACGCTAATTATAAAGGGTTAGGAATGATATTAATCACTTCTGTCACAGAGTAAAAAGTCGTACAATACAAGACGTGCGCTACACGCTGCGACGGGGCAATGTGAACTGTCACTAGGGCACACGCAGCACATTTTAATGAGTGTTCAATTACCCCTCACTCCTCTTAAAGTATGTCAAACGAGTAATTGATAACAAATAGTAGCTGTTGAAACACGACGTGTCATTCATTACCATTGCCCCGTAGCATTGAGAGATACATAGAATGGGAACGATCAAAGTTATTTAAAACCAGTATTTTTCTGATCGTGTCTCCGTAGTCATTTGTCGTCGTTGGTGGATGGGAACCTCTGGAGATGCATTAGATAAGAGCACAACTCTCCATACAGAAGTATTTATTTTCAAAATGATTTGTAACGAACTATTCAATTGAAATGAAAGAATGATTACTTATGGCAAACATTCAAGATTGCAAATTCATTTGATTCGTTTTTTACAATTATTGCTTACTAGAGCATGTTTAATCTTGTGAAACACAGTTGACAATACCAGACGTAAATTTGATTAGGCAAGCGTGAATACATGCTCAAAATAGGACTAATGCCATTCATGTCTCATAAACACATGGTTTCTGATCAATGAACTACTACACTATACAGATCATCATGGCAATGGAAATTAATTATCGAAGACAATTATTATAACACAGAAATTGCATTGATCTAAAAACTTTGAACCCAACCCCTTAGCAAAGTGCCGTTTAACTAAGTCAAGATAAATAAAAACTCTTTGCCATCATGATCGATTCATATGAACAAATATTTCTTATGTGATTTTGATGAGAAACGCTTCGTTACTTCACAGCAGTTTACAGGCGAATTCTGTTATTCCATGAGGACCACAGAATTTCGTTTTATTAGGGCGAGTCAGATCCGTTAACTTATTGCTAAGTACCAGAAGACCGAAAAATCACTTTTTTGGTCTTTTTCGGGATTTTTCCTAACCAGGTATCTTCCACCAGCGGGACACCGACACAGCCAGGATAAGCTCTAACCGACATGTGTGGTATTGTAGTACATGTAAGTGTAACTGTGTGTAAGTAAGGGGTGAGGATAGGACAAGGAAGACCGGGGAAAGATCGTGTGCGGTCTGTGACCCGTTTGTAGGGAAATGCTCCAGCATTTACTTGGTGTTAATCGGAGAAACCACGGAAAACTACCGATCATGGCAGCCGGCCGCTAGAATTCCCCTCCAGACAGCGGCTGAATTCGACCGAGTTATCGAGCTAGTCGAAAATCCTGCCACCGTCGGGACTCGAACTGTAAGACTTTCCAGTCAAAAGTGTAATGGTCAGACACATCGTCTTCCACCGCTAAGCCTAGAATAGTTCCCTCTTCCGATCCAATTTGAATTTGTGGAAGATGGAAGATGGAAGATGGAAGATGGTGTGAAGTGGGTTTGCGGTAGATATTTGCGTGGTTAGACCGTGTGGTTACACTCCACCCCTCGTTATCTTCTCAGTCAAGGGAGAAAATTAACTAGTTGACACGCCTGGAGAGGAACGAGCGTGTAGGAAGGAGCGGGAAGATTTGGGAAGGAGAAAAAGAAGAACAGGGAAGGAAGAACGCACGGTTGAGAATGAACATAATGAGAAGCAAATGAGATGTAACAAATGATGCAGTGTTTATGGTCCTTTTTTTAATGATATCAGGGATGGATAAATGCACATAAGAAGACTAAGCATGTGCTTAGGGTCTCCGATGGATAGGGGATCCCAATAGTTCTTAAATCCAAATTTTATATTAGTTCTTTCTAATGCGTTCGTCCAGACTTTTTTTTATTTCACTTTAAGTTCACGTTTTTAATTTCACTTTTTTAATTTCAAAGGTTACATTCTATTTTTACTGTAAATTCGAACACACGTGCTATTTTTTTAAAATATAAGCGAGCTACATCGTTTGCACATTAATTCGGCCCTGAATGGCCCAAATCCGACAAACAGACAAGCGAGCATCGGCGGGGAGAGACATGAGGCGACGATTGTTAGAAGTTGCCAAAGTTGTAGCAAATAATATTTCATACAAATGATTACCATTTCCCAAAGCTGATGCCATTACATCAGAATCTTCTTGCAGATAGATAATTGATTGGTGTTTCCGTGCGCACCAACTTCTGTAAACATTAATCCCATTTCAGTTGTGTGTGCATTATTCTGTGAAGTGGAGTTGTTCCTCCTCCACTTGTACGAGAGACCCGGCGCGCCGACATACATGTCAGCTTGCAGGGTCCCTCCTCCAAGTACTTCCTTCGGTAGGTCACCGTCTGGGACAAGCTCTAAGTGCCCTGTGAGTTTCCTGACATGTGGTATTGTAGTGCGAGTAACTGTAATTGGGTTTATATCTAAGGGGAAAGGTGGAGTCGAGTATGAGGAAAGGAAGATCGCACGCGGTGCGTGACTCGTTTGTTAGGATACCGCTCCGGCATTCGCCTGGTACTGATCGGAGAAATCGCGGGAAAATATCGTTCAAAGCAGCCGGCCGCTAGAATTCTCCTCCAGACAGTGTTTGAAATAGGCCTACATGTCTGTCTGTCTGTCTCTATCTATCTATCTATCTATCTATCTATCTATCTATCTATCTATCTATCTATCTATCTATCTATCTATCTATCTATCTATCTATCTATCTATCTATCTATCTATCTATCTATCTATCTCAGAGTCGAAAATTCGTCTACCGTCGGGTCCCGAATTTTATGACTCCTGTTCAGTCGCTGCAGTGGCAACAGGTCTTCCTTACCAGAGCTCACTCGGGTGTACCTCAGAGTAGTTGTTTCAAGGGGTCAAACGTTACGGATCGTTTACTTTTAGATTTGCATTTAGATTTATTATTAATTAGCGTACCCGTGCGAAACCTCTCGCATGTTAAACACCACCCTCGTCCCTATTTTTCCATTTCCATATTAAGCCTGCAATATATATTTTATTCGAAACTCTCTTATCCTCCGTCTCTTGTTCTATATGTCTCCTTGTAATTGATAACAATACAATACATCCTTGCCAATACAAACTATTCTTATTTAACTTTATTACCGAGCAGAGAGGTACACCCGTGTATTTGAGTGGCATAGAATAACAAGTAATTAGTTTAATTCCATATATAGTTGCAGATTCTACATGCTCTGAACAGGTGGCGTAGAATCGATAAGCGTCGAACCAGCAAAAATGTAATAGAATGCTCAAGAAGATCTCATTCTTTAGATTACGGTGCGAGGAACGTTTCTTTGAGGATTTTAGCTTCAAACTTCTAGTTTTTAAGGCTCTAGAACGCTTCGTTTATGAGTTATTTAATGATACAGATTTTTTAAAATGCTGCCGTGTGTTGCGGGTTGCATTTAACACGAATATTTAGATACTTTTTTTAAACAAATCCTTCATATTTTTGAAGTCAAAGTGAATTCTTTACGTCTTCGTAAAGTTCTCTTTCTTTAGAGACTTTATTTATAAAGATTGGTTGCGTGTGAGAGCCGCTAAAGGTATCTATACTACTGAAACAACATCGGAGGCGATTCTGCAATGACGGTGGGAACTTCGGTCGCAAAAAAAAAAAAAAAAAAAAAAAAAAAAAAAAAAAAAAAAAAAAAAAAAAAAAACCCTTAGCTGCGCATGCATTAAGCTTGATTCGCAGCGGAGGTGATGTGACGTACCTGGTAGCAGATGAGCGCCATGCGGCCGTCGTGCGACCACGAGAAGTGCGTGACGGGCGTGTTGCGGTCGTTGATGAGCTCGATGCTCCAGCGGCCCTCGTACTTGATCCACACGAAGATGATGCCCGAGCTGTCGCACGACGCCAGCTTCTGGTACGGCTCGTTCCATTTCACCAGGATCACCTGCGGACAAGCGAAATCGTTTCATCAAAAATCCCCGTCCGTTGGGGGCATGCGGAGCATATTACGAACTAATTCACTTGCACAATCCGACAAACAGACAAGCGAGAATCGGCGGGGAGAGACATGAGGCGACGATTGGTAGAAGTTGCCAAATTGTGGGAATTCTGATGTGGTGTTGTTGACGTTCTTATGAGAAGAAATAAAAGAGGTCATCTTCGTCAACATACGTCAACAACATCAACGGCTTTCGACGGCTTTGCCGTCATCGTCAGTCTCGCTGCTTTCGGCAAAAGTCGGTAGACTGTCTACCGTCACCGTCAACAGTCTACCGACTTTTGCCGAAAGCAGCGAGACTGACGATGACGGCAAAGCCATCGAAAGTCGGCTATCTTAATAAAGCTAATATGTTGACGAAGTTGACCTCTTTTATTTCTTCTCAGAAGTTGCCAAAGCAAATAGTAGCAAATAATATTTCATATAAATGATTACCATTTCCCAAAGCTGACGCCATTACATCAGAACCTTCTAATAGATAATTGATTGGTGTTTCCGTGCGCATCGTCTGCACACCATGAAGTTAATGCAGGCTACGGAAAATATTAAGATAAATGGTAATTAATTGAGCTATTTATTACATGCTTTCTTTTCCAGACTCATTGAGACACGTTTTTGACAGCTATATATGGCAGACACACAGACGCTGTTGCGAATGTTTCAATTTTGCGAATGATTCAATTCGATGAAATAGTAAGTAGAAGCTTAAATAACAGGTTCAGGGTGTCAATAGAAAACGCAAAACATTATTCTCCATTAATATTAAGTATTATCCTACTGTTGTATCCTTTGATCAGAATCCTATTGTTCCATTTCGTTGTTCATGGATATTAAGACAATATTATCTCAGTTTGCTGACTTTTCGGAGTTTATTTCCCCCCTCATCAGGGCTAAATTCATCAACAACGCAGGTAGAACAATGTATAACACATTAATTAATAACAAGTATAATGGAAGCAAATTTTAATGGAAAAATATTTTCCTCAAACACCATTTTTTCGTGGTTGACTTAGAATTCTATTACTTTGAAGTTTATTTTATTGAGCTGATATCACAAATCTTTCCGGGTACATTCGAACTTTCATTGCACTCCCATTTTTCTTCGATATATCTAGTGAATCATATCTTGAACTCCAATTTATTGTCTTAGAGCTTTTCTTATCTATTAATATCTTAATGTTCTCATTGTAACCTTCCTTGGAACTTTTTGTCATTAACATGCATCACTTTATCTCCTGTGTCTTAGTCGGGGTTCTTATTTTTGCTGCTTAATCCAATTAAATATGACGTCTTTGTAAATTCTAACCTTCGTATCTTTTCAAATAAATGCGTTGTTCCAGATAATATCATATTATATCGTAGTAACTGGTTTTTGGCTCTTTTCCTTTGTTTACCAGATATCCATTTGATATCTTGTCACCGAGATATTTGAAAGGGATTACCTGTAAGATAATTTATTTCTAGTCTGCATTTTCTGGTTTTCTTTTTTCTTGGGCACTTTTGGTTCGATTTCTAATAAATTCATGGTATATTACGTATTGCAGCACACATTGAAGTGAAGAATTTTTTGTATTCGTCAACCAGTACACTAGTGACATCAAATGGACGGCGCTCAATATTAACATCTTGCATCTCAGAGCACCAATTTTATTACTCTTATGTTCATTCAGTGCTAGTATTTTTTTCATTTGGTTTCAAAATCATATCTTGTGCCACCTCACACGTGGAAACAAAAGTTTAGCGTAAAGACTGACTAAAATACATCTTCTATAGTGGAATGCTTTATTGAAACAAGTTGGAATGCATTGATTGGTCATCTATTGCGACATTCAATTGTTTTTACATGTGTCTGGAATGAAGGAAAGAAATAAGAAGAAAGCAATAATTAGTCAATAGTTCTGAGTGAAATGGACGACATAAAACAAAAGACAGTCAAAAGTGTATTCAGAATGGAGAAAATTGCATATCTACCTACATTTGGGGTGAGAAAAAGAACAAGAAACAAGCGTTAAAAAATAAGGTATTAAGAAACTATGACAATGGTTCTAAAAACATTTTGCCATTAACTTTGTTAAATTGTCAATTTGCAACAAGAAGTCAGAAGTTTACAAGTGCAACTGCGTCATTGGTTTTATGATCATTTCTATTGATCTCTCATTAGACAGAATTTCGAAAATTCGTTGGGCTTTCTAATGGCGATTGAATCATCTAAGCAGAAAACGATTTTTATTAATTTCGTGGAAATAATTGTTTCAAAACTTCATGAGGACGCAGAAAAAGGGACGGTCGTAAATTGTGCGCACTCGCAGGAAAACCGCCAGCGTACAATATACGACGGTCATAAAAGAAATGAAAGATCTGAGTGAGTCAGGGGGATGGAGAACGGACTAGAAGGCGTTGGGGAACTGAATCTGCCCACCCAATCCAGTCTCTACTTTGTACGTTCTCTTGTGAGAGGCAATGTGATAAATCGATGCAAAATGTGAGTTACACCTCGAAAACCTTTTAGATATTATCTTTTATTGCATTCCCAGAAATCATTGTTCTAAATATGTATTCTCTCAGACCTTTTACGTTTTGCCAATGGAAGCGAACTGAAAAAAAATAGTTGGTGCACAACTTCATCCAGATGCCAGATATTACTAATTGACAGTAGACTAAGACACTCTATTGGAACTCGAAAGTTTCGAAGTGAAAGTCTTTAGTCACTTTAACGGATTCAGGGTTTTTTTATTTTCATAAATAGAGAGGAAACAAAATAGCTAATACTTCAGATTTTTCAGTCTCCTGCTACATGTATATGTTTTTTGTGATAAATATGTATTTTTAAAAAAACATTAAAAGTCTACCAGAGCCAACATTTCGTACATACGTGTATCTTGACCGAAATTCATATTTTCACGTTTTCACATTATACTCATACGGCTCTCTCCCTCTACTTAGTAACTGCTCTAGTTAATCAATATACGGAACAATTTTTGAGTCGGAAATTGCGAAAAAAATTGTTGAACTTTTTATATCCACTTCGTGTCAATTAAACCACGGTTTGTAGGATTAAACGTATTGGTGAATAAATTCAAGTGATGCATTGGTTTTAGTAAATCCCTTACCTTCCCCCACTCGGAGAGTGAGGGTCGAAATGGACGCGGCCTAATCCTACAGTTGCACTCGTTTTTAGTGCATCAACTCAACGAATGTTATCACGCCAACCGTTTCGAATTTACGGTTTGGCGCAGGAAGCAAAACGTAATACACTGGAGTATTCTGATTGCGGTATATCTTGGGAACAAGGGTGGGACAATTTTAGTCGCTTTACGTGCACAGTACGAGTCAATTACCGGTTAACTTGAGCACTTCCACTTCATTACTCAGAGCGAATGGGCGACCATTCGACTGAAACGCGGGCGTAAAGGGAGTCCATATGCATCGTTACTGCACTCGCCACTCGACCGTATTCTTGAACATGCGAGTCACGACAGAGGGAGCAAAACAATGCATGTCGTGGGTTCGTGGTAATGCGTAGTTTCTTCATGATACAACTGTTCAAGCGTTAGAAAAGTCGTAAGTAGATAAGATAAAGGAATTCCCTAGCGGATTGTTTTTATAAGGGATTTACAGCTATTCACATAACTAGCACAAAAGGAGTGTCTTTGGCGATCGAATAAAATGTTCCTGGGGAGACAAGTTTTGAAGCGGAGTCGGAAATTTTGACATACAGTTTTTATTGTTTTTTGACGAAGATAAAACAAATAATATTTTACAAGATGCTTCATTTCTTAGTGGAATTTCGTGAAAACTACCCCGTAAATTTTTGGAGAAGCACGGGTGCTGAAAAAATTATTATATTTATTAAAAATTACATGTTTAAATCAGTAGTCAAACTGAGTAGCTTTCAAATTAATACAAATACTTCAAACATTATTCAAACCGTCGGTTTTTTAAATTAGAAAGGAATACCATAATGAAATGGTAATTTTTATAAATAATTATGAGACGAAACTTGGGTTTGTGTTCTTATATTGAACGTGAATGCCGTAATATTCGAATATAATATTTTGTATCAACCGGAGGACAGCAGAAGCAAGGGGATGGATTTCCAAACGGCGTATGATTCCCATTGCCCTAGGTCCTCTACCCCATCGGTGTAGAGTGGCAATGGCACTAGTAAACGTCATCTCGGGTTGGCTCCACCCGAGTGTTCGGAAGACGAGCCGCGTCGCGCGCAGTGGGAGCCTGCGTGGCGCCGAGTGGCGTCGCCGCGGGCAGCGCCGCAAAGCGGTCGCCCCGCCTCGCGGGCTGGGTAGCGCAGTTCCCCGCCACCGCCGCCGCCGCCGCTTCTTCGGGCGCTTTATGGCGGCAGAGGGCAACTTTCCGCGCTATCGATTTTCCCGCAAATGGCACAGCAAACCGCAGCCCCCATCGTGTTGCGGCGCGCGCGAAAACATTGGCCTGGAATGCGGACATAATCTCGAAATAGATTACCGGAGAAGCACCCTGGGGAACGCCAGAAATACACGCAATAAAAGACGTTTATCAACTAGTGAGCGCCGTGGTTAGGACTGGAGTAAATTGTGAATCAGAGTGTTTCAAAAAACAGACTGGAGGCCACTGAAGACGATTAGCCTGAGGGTGGTTATTTGAGAAGTTAACAGTTGTGTTTTATTGGGAGGATATTTTAATGATTTGTATTTGATGAATGTTTTTGACATATTACTGCGAAAAAAAATAATGGAGAGCAATATAAAGACGATGAAAAAGTTCATAAATAAGTAAAGGTTTTTTATTAGTTGCCGATGTAATAATTGAAAACTAAGGGGAAAATAAATTTAATAAATAAATCAATATTTTATTGCAATGTTTTTCATTGCAAATGGTTTTCTTGTTACGAATATTTTTAGTCTACATTTGAAAAAAAAAAACTACCAACATTTACAAACTTTTTTTAACTCAAGGGTTTCGTTGGTTGCCCACGCTCAAGTTATTCCCACAGAAGTACAAAAAGTAATATAAACCGAAGAATATTAGCATGGCAAATAAACACACACACACACACACACAGAGGGACGCTAAAAGAGCGAGCCCGTGCGCAAAGTCCTCGCGCACAGCTTCGCCTCCCATTTGCCGCGCCCTCTGCGTTCCGCGTATTTGCTCCACCTGCGACTCGTTTACCGGAGCTTCGCAAACATCTTGTTCAGCTGCTGTCGCATATCGGTGCAACTCTGCGGGGGAAGTTGCGGCTTTCTGCTCGACTTGGCGGAGTGGGACGCAGATTGCCCTCCGCCGCCCCCGCCACCCTCGCCGCCCCCGCCACCCTCGTCGTCGTCCGGTCGCCGTCGCCGCCGCCCCTCGCGAACGCTAAAGCCTTAAGCCCCGGGATATGAAACGTGTGGGAAGATCAGAGGAAGGGGGGTAAGGTCTTTTATGAGCCAACATAACTTAATATGTTGTATATTACAGTACTCGTCCCCGGAAATGGAATATACCGTTGCGGTGGTGAGGCGACTTGGACATGTTATAAGTACGCGGAACTGAAGGCTTCAGGTTCGAATCTCATAGAGCAGGGGTGTCCAAATTGCAAGCTCTCAAGAGCCACAACGAAAATCTTTAATATGGTTGCGGAGCATACTTCCATTTCTCGAGCGATCTCTGCCTAACTTCCTTGTGTTGTTGATATCGGTAGTTTGCCCGGCTGCTCTGAAACGGGGGGGGGGGAGCAGAATGAAACCATGGGTGATATCAGGCCTTAACACGCATTACACAGTGAAACACGTTGCGATGATTGTGAATTTCTGAATTTACTACACAAAAATCCCTAAATCTAAATTCAGGGGGTGTTGACGCCGGTAGAGCGCGTGTGCTAGGCGCACAATGTTCTCGCAATGGATGCTCTTATGGATGCAAGAGACTTTCAACTTTTGATTAATAACTTTTCGAGGGCCACAATAAATGGCATCGCGAGCCACTAGTTGGACAACCCTGTCACAGAGTATGGGTGTTTGCTGTAAGAGGTTGTTGTTTATCGTATCATCACGTATCCAGTCTGAACATCATCCCTTCGATAATCATTCATCTATCCTGATCGTTCATTCCCTCTATCATCTTACCCACCATCACACAGAGGCAAGGAAAAGCTCTATTGAAAAAATACACTATTACAAAAAAGGCAAATGCTCTTGCCCTTACTCAGACATGAGAATGATACTCAACAGAATAAATTAACATCAAATACATCGACTTACCGAGCACCGTACACCACAAATAATGGGCAAGCAATTGTGAAGCAATTAACTCGAAATATCGACGTTCCAGTTATAGAGGTCCTATTTTTAGCATGGCGAAGGGTTTCTTACTTCAAGAGTATAAATACATTGGTGTTCCGGGTTTTATATAATTACCTACTAATACCAATACGTCTGTGGTTTTAGGAGCTCATTTCTTTCATTGCTGTTTCTTTTGATACAGAATGAGAATATAATAACTTCTACGTTTTTCAGTTACACGATCATTCGGTTCACATAAATGTCGTGGTCTCATCCGAATAGTGATCTGTTAACAACGGCGGTAACCAGGGACGGATTAATATCTCAAGGGACCATAAGTACGACAAATTATAGGTTCTGCTAATAATATTGCAATAGTGAACATATGTAATCAAAATGAATATGCAGATGCATTATAATCTTCGCAATTTCAAAAGTAATAATATTAATGTTTTTTGCTTACTTATGGATTTACATAAACGTGTGTTTAAAAAATTATTGGAAGCTTTAAGCATGTACTTAAATCTACTTGTGCATTTATTCGACTCTGGAGGTAATATAATATTTTTTAATTTATTGGCGGTTGTATAAGTTCAGGAGTATGGAACATAACTGAACCGGCCATAAAAGTTAATTATCAAACTACAATTACAATTTCTTCTTATTTCGTGAGCATTCCTTTTAATTTGTGCAATTTCTTTTAAGAATTTCTTGTAATTGACCTACTAATAATAGTGTTTTTATTAGGTGAATAAATATCATTGTAGGAATTGTTAGCATTGTAAACAAAATAATAGTCAATCAAGCTTCTTACATTGAAGGAAGAAAATTACGCCATATGAGGAGGTGCAATTTCAAAATTCACACTAAAGCCGTAATAATTGTAAGAATGAAGAATGGGACGTAAGACCTTCGGAGTGGGTCATTGTACAATTTCATTAGAATCTGCGAGTACTAATTAGCAAGTAAAATGGCGCCTCTTCAGAGCGGCAAACCAGCTCCACTTCGCCTCCCTAAATTTTTCACAGCGCCATGAATACATCTTCATATACGTGGCAGGTTGCGGTGATTATATCTAGAATGTAGGTTAATGGCTATCCAAGTATACACGCTGTCTATAATTACATCTTTTACGAGGATGTTGGAAGCAGGGATAAACCACATAAAGGAATATGACAGTTTCATTCAAAATTACAGGCGCCAGAATGTTGTTTTTACACTTCATGGAGTCGTTAGTAACAACGCACATTCTTACTGCATCATTGTTCGCCGCTTCACAAAAGATAATACTTTGTGATCCCCGCTAACTGATCAGTAGAAAATTCATTAGAGTGCTTATCTGAATCGATAAGGACTTGTTATTTCTAATGTATTTGAAAATGAACCTTCGCCTAAAGACAAACTTCACCAAATATTTTGATAAATTGCTTCAAAGTTTCTTGCTATTCAAAATTTGTTATACAAGTGTCTTCAATAAACAGATCCCAAAGTATAGGTAGATAACAATAGTAATAAAACATTGTCACGTTTTAAAAATATTTTGTAACTAACATACCTCTGACAAATTATGCCGTATGTTTTAGACACGGTCCTCATTTTTAAATCTCAACTAGATTATTTAGCTCGCCACGAACATGTGCCTAGAAATACTTGAGTTTCTAGGAAAACTAATAAACTACAAACTATTGGGTACCCGTCTAAAATCATATTGAAAATCTCATTAGACCGTAAACCAACAAATAACGGGAGCAAGACTGGCGCGGTGCTTCGCCAACCAAAGAGGAAACAGTTCCGGTTTCCTGTGTGTTCCATCGATCGCTTAGTCGGACGCACTGAGTTTCATTCCACACGTAATTTCCTTCTATTAATTGCTGAGCGCCCTAATGAGAGCGATTTGGTTTGACTGTGCAAACGGGAGCGTTACGAACGAGAAACGATGCCTGAAAGCAACGACGGAATGCCGCTGTCACAGAGCAAACCTTAGCTTCAGCATCTGCCGCGAATTTGTTTTCCTGTCCCGTTCTCTGCTTTCCTTCGCTGCCCCGAATCCAATTTTCAGTTCCTTGAGCGTCTCTCCAGTTTCCGTTGACCTCGAAGTCGGCAATGCAACAGTACCTAACAATCTCCAGAGCCGATTTGTTCTTGTTCTTTCCCTACCGTTGCGGATATTGCTGCTGCTCTGCTACTCCCTCCTTCCGCACCACTCCGCTCCCCGTGAGTCCAACATTAACAGCAATAGCTGCCGCCAGCCATAATGCCGGTGCTGCCAAAGCCGCGCCTGCCAGATCCAGTACGTCGAGAAATAATGGCGAACACGTGCCATCAAACAACGTCGATGCCTCAGTACAAGCACTTCTAGGGCGGCATAGATGTCACCTGTCGCTGTCAATCTTCCGTGGATAGTCATGACATCATTAGCCTCGTCCCTGTTCCCGCCGTCAAGAACACTATCGTCATTGCTCCCGATAATACTCCGCCCCAGTCTGACGCAATGTGTCTCATATCTGCATTAGAATAGCGCCAACAATCGATGTTGCGTAATACGCAATTCCGCGTTTTCTGTTTTCAAACCATTTAACAAATTCCCTCTCCCCAGGGTGAGCTGTCACATCTCCATTTCCACGACTATTTGCCTCCATTCACCAAATCTACCTTACCCTCCAACTCTGTCGCTGTCATGACCACCACTATGACATACTATCTACTGCTTCCTCTTTCCAACCCAGAGAATCACTGTTACAACTTCACTTCATCTTCCCCACTTTCAATTTCTTCGACGATGATTTTGCCCGATCTGCTTCCCAATCCGTTGACTACTACATTGACGCGGCAACCTACCATCGCCCACTTTCCAAATCAAAGAAACGCTGTCACAAATGTACCTCAGCACAACTGCTTTCGTTGCCGATTCTACTGTGTCCTCCAAATAGTGCGTCTCCACCGCCATTTCGCCCTCCATTACAACGCTCTGGAGGTGTATACACGCACCTTTGCTCTCTCCCCCAAAATCAAGAATCGCTGAAATAACACTACCTCGATATCAAACCGCCTCCGACACCAATTGAACCGCAACCCTCCAAAACAGTCGTCAGTGGACTGCGGATTTTTAGGTTTTAAAATATGCGTTTTAGGTGTCTAAAATTGGTTATTTCAGCATCTCAGGCTTTTCAAATGGTAGAATAGGCTCAAATACAATAGGAAACTTACAAACACACGTTTCTACAATTTATTATATATAAGATAAAAACCTAAATCAATATTATGAAGAATCAGTACTGTATATTTTGCGACAGTACTATTTAAGAACACGTTTGTCCACTAGTTAGAATTATTTGTACCGTAATTTGCATCACAACAAATTATTAATACTTTCTCCAAGATTTTAAGAGAAAATGAAATGTCTCTTATTGCTCAAGATCACTTTTTTCGCGGAAATTCAATCGCTTTATCTTAGAAGCGGAGTCAGGCTTTTCCACGAAGTGAGGAATGGTGGCATGGAGTCTGTTGTGCCGACTCAGAAGGAAACGTTAAAAGAAGCCACAGACAAAAGAAATTAGGCAAATTAGTTTCATTTTAGGTTTTTAAAAGTAAAATAGGCATTAATGTTGAAATAGGCTCTTTTAGGCACTAGTGACGGCTTTTAGTGCAAATAATCCTAAAATTTATACGTAAAACTTCATTTAGTACAAGATACCCAGGAAAAAAGTAGATTTTTATCTAAATATCCGCGGTCTAGTCACCAACAACACTCTCAACACTACATCGCTGTGGTGGCCTACAAATTGCTTTCAGAACCAAAGAATCGTTGTCACAAGTAGATACATCTGTCATCAATTCCGTCGAATACTCCAAAATCTTTGTCGTCACCATCATTAGCACCAACACCATCATCGTTGCGGCGGTCTACACCACACCACCCCCTCTCCACAAACCTACACAATTTCATTTCTTCTCCTGCGTGCCTAACAGTCTCTGCTCTTAGGAATTCTCTCATATATTCCAAACCTGACTATTTCACCACCACCACACTGGGGTGGATTATAAATATATCATTTCGGCGGCCTACAAACTCCCTTCATTCTAAACCAAAGAACCGCTGTTACCACTATTTCCGTGACCAGCTACCTCCTTCATCGATTCAGCCTCACTTTCCAAACCCTTGGTTAAAAGTGCAAATATTCCACGTAGCCTGTTCACATTAGGTAGTTAAATTCAATTTTTAAACTTTTCCTTTTACTTGTCATGTTCATAAAGTCTGTAGTTAGATTCAGTTTTCCACGTATGTATTACATTTTAGTCTATTTGGCTTATTCATTGTGTAAATTCATTAGCATAGTAGGTTAGTTAGTTTTCCCAGTCATTTATTGTCTTTAAAATTTAATCAAATAAAAGTAAACACAACTATGTACAAAGATATTCCACTCCCGCTGGCCGATCAGCGAGGAGAGCAATCTTAAATTAAAAATTTCCCCGATATGGTCAAATTCTCATGTGTAATAAACCTTCTAGTGGCTGTTAGGGGTGAGGGAAGGAGGATATAGGCAAAGCGTGGGTGCCTCCGACTCCCATCTTTACCATACTGCCGCTTGCAGCGTCCCCTGTAAAAAAGGTCTCCTCTCCAAACCCATTGACGTTGCCATCACCACTATCGCTGCAGCAATCTGGACTACACAGCTCGCTCTTCCCAAACCCAAGAAGAGATGTCATATCTCCTCCTCGGCCCCTGATTCTCCCGTATCTTCCAAATCCATCTCCTTCTCTCCACCATCACCACATCGCTGCGGCGGCCTGCGGGGCGCGATCGATCGCGGTGGCTGTGGCGGCGGGGGCGGCGCGGGGGCGGCGCGGGACAGTGTGGGGGGCGGCGAGGGGCGGCGCGGGGTGGCGGCGCGGGCTGGGCAGCGCGAGTGCGGGGCGCGGGGGCGGGGGCGGGGCAGGGACTCGGCGCGGGGGCGGCGCAGTGGCTGTGGCGGCGCGCGGGGGCTGGAGCGGGGCCGGGGCGCGGGGCACGGGACGCGGGGGTGGGGCGCGGGGGCGGGGCGCGGGAGCGGCGCAGTGGCTGTGGCGGCACGCGGGGGCAGGACAGGGCGCGGGTGCGGGGAGAGGGGACGGGCCGCGGAGGCGGGGCGGAGGGCTCGGCGCGGGGGCGGCGCAGTGACTGTGGCGACGCGCGGGGGTAGGGCGGGGCGCGGGTGCGGGGCGCGGGGGTGGGGCGCGGGGGCGGGTTTCGGGGGCGGGGCGCGGGGGCGGCGCAGTGGCTGTGGCGGCACGCGGGGCAGGGCGCGGGGGCGGGGCGAGAGTGGGGCAGTACCAGCAAGTGGCGCGGGCGGCGCGTGGGCGGACGCCGAAGGCCGGGCCCAACGCAGCCGGGCCACGTGCGCCGCGCCGCGCGACCCCCTCCGCTGGCATCACAAGCGCCCACGCGCGGTGGCTTACAGGGCGGCCGCTCGTGGCCTCAATCACGACAAGAAAACAAACTCCAAACACTTCTTAAAGGGGCTGATAAATACCGAATACGCGTTCAATTGAGGAAGAACGGTAAAAATAAAATGTTCTCACTTCTGTAGTACGTATAAGACCTCGGTTCAAAAACAATATTAATAATAATAATAATAATAATAATAATAATAACAATAATAATAACAACAATAATAATAACAACAATAATAATAATAACAATAATAATAATAACAACAATAATAATAATAACAATAATAATAATAACAACAACTTGGTATCCCTCCAAGGCTTTGAAAATTAACGCGGAAGTCTGTCACCTTAAATTCTTAACGCATTGTCCGGAGCTTTCTAAATTTAGATTTTTAAATAAATAACAAATAACACACTTGGCGAAGGGTCGTTGTTATTTGACAACCAGATCTGCCTATGAACCAGCAATGTGTAAACGTAAATAATAATAATAATAATAATAATAATAATAATAATAATAATTATTATTATTATTATTATTATTATATAAATGTACAAACATCTGAAGATGGATAAAACGAAACTCCGAAACGTAATGTTGATGTAAAGATATGTAATTGATAAAAACTATAAGATTGTTGTCAATAAAGCTTTGGACCTTGCTTGAATGTTAAATTACCAATTGTTCAATAATATCACGTTAAATATTACAATGATTATCATTCGTACAGTAATTGAGGGTCAAAATGCATATTATACACACGAAATTCCTTGCTTTGCTATCATATTCGTAATCACATTCGTTTTAGAAGTACTTTCAGCAAGGTACACCCTAGTAACCACTTTCTCATGAAGGAATCTACTATATTTTTATGTCTTTATAAAACGATCACGTCCTCCAATAATCTGCGAGTAGGTAGGAACTTACAAGTTTCAGTAGTACGTATGTTTTAGAATGAAACAAGAGGAAATCCTCATAAACACAGAGTAGATTCCTTTCCTTCCATTGCTCAAATCACGTCAATCACTAAAAATAATAAAATGATTAATGCAGTGTATTTACATGGAACCATCCATGTATTTACTTGGAACCATCTCGTAAGAAATTGATTTCCAGTAACAATATCAGTACGATATAACTACAGTCGGAACGTATGTTGATACAATAAACTTTCAAGTAATTATCTTCACCGACTATCAAAATATACCTTCACTCATTAACTTTGAAAAAATCTATTTTTTCGTCAAAATAAATCTTTTAAATATTTTTCTACAAGCATTTTTTTAAATATATTTTATTTTCTTAATACAACAGATGTATTCTGATGGAACTTGGAAAACTTCAAATAACCTTGGATAAGGACATGATTCTGTAAGGAAAACACCGTTATCACTTATTTTCGGACGTTTAGAGATATGTAAGGAATGTAAGCAAAGATAAGAAATAGTGATGATACAATATGTAGGAGGACTGAGTGGGAAGAATGACATTGACCCTTTTCTGGATAAAGAAAATTACTGATAAAGGCGATTACTTGGTTTACTTACGTAAATGAAACGCTCTATTGACGAGATAAAGAAAGATCTATTAAAAAGATAAGAAAAAGAGCGAGTACCATAATGTTAAAAGGAATATTTAGTTATTAATGATCTAAACTATATCGTTAATGATATTATTGTACTGCTTCTTTTCTTATAATCGTGTCTACTGACTACCGCCACAAGGAGGTACTATTATTATTTCATTACCTTTGACATTGAAAAGTTAGTTAATGTCGATGTAAGAGGGAATGAGAAAACTTTAATGTGAACAGAACGAGAGTGACAGAACGACAATGAACAAGGAATACTGAATTCTTTTCTTTATAAATTGTATTAAGCCAAGAACCCCGGGTTGAATTTGAATGCTTAAATCGGTATCCAGCATTAGTAATAATGGCATTGTTTGCAAACTCGAAAGTCAAAGAATACGCGTTGTCAGAACAACCGACGATCAACAAAGTGAAATATTTCATGATAGGTATCATAGCGCTGTGCAGATGGACACGGCCCCAAACACATTACATGCAAAAAGTGTGGAGAGAGCATTGAAAGCCGTGAAGTCAGAAAAATTGAAAAGAAACAGTATCTAAATGTGTGTGTGTGTGTGTGTGTGTGTGTATAAAGATTTATAATTTTATACCACAGTTTTAATTGTTTTTTGACGTAAAATAAAATAAAATAAAAAATAAAAATATTGAAGCGTGCACACGTAAGCGGTTCGTGAGGTGCGAACGGATTTTCATCATAGGTTGGGGTATTACATAAATGATAGTGAGGTGGGAGCTTGTGATAATCTGATAGCTTGGTATTGTTTGAATAGTTGTATTGAATTGTAAATGAGGATTTTATTAATGTAGTAGTTGGAATTTTGAATTAAATAGACTCCGTGTTTCGAGGGGATATATGTTAGGATAGCTCCGTAGATGGGTGGATTTTTCGATAAGTAGCTGAAGATAGTCGCGCATAGGTGTTTCATACGAAGCACAGATAGATAAAGTCGTGACTGCATATTAATTTTATGGGAATATTAAATCATATTAATACCAAATCGTTAACAAATCTTAACAAGACATTGGAGTAAGCTTACGAACTACATTCAAAACCGTACTGTATTTTAATTTTGTACATAGAAAAAGTAATTTTCAAGAGCTCAATAGAATCTGTAATATATATAACAATAAATGTTAAATTGTTATTGTTAAGAAAGGCTGATAATTTATATTAGTTTCCATCAATCTACTAATTGGTTTCAATCAATAGAACTTCCAGGAATCGTGATTCTGTATGGAATTACACGTCCACATGCAACAGGTAAGGAGTAAAATGTACGTCGAAACTCATGATTAAATTAAAAGTAAATTTAATATATTAGTGTTAACATTGAGACAATTAATGAGCAAAGCACAACAACGGCAGAAATAACAATATTAATAATAGCAGTGGAAGTAATTCCCTTCATAATATTAGATGTTTGTGGTAAACAGTATTCCGATTTAGCAATAGAAAAGGATCGAGGTGACGAAAAGTATTTCACAAATGGCTAGCTCTGCGCGGGCATGAACACACACTATATATACTGATCGCTAAATTTACGAAATGATCGGAAATCTACTTATAGTAGTTAAATTCGTAGTTAAATTCGATCAGGCAGAATGTTTTAATTAATTTTTTGATAAGATAGTCTAACATTTAACATAAATGTCGCAAAGTTGATGTATCGAATGCTCGAGAATACATAAACTGATTATTTGGCGCCCTCAGTTCTCGCGATGTTCTCAGTTATATTAGTTTCTCAAAGCAACATTTTAAATGTTCAGAAGTTGACACATTCACCAAGCGACTGTAATAATAATAATAATAATAATAATAATAATAATAATAATAATAATAATAATAGTAACATCAACGACTATACGGCGAGGATGAAACCATCAATCTCGCTCTTTCTCCTAACCACATATTAAATAACTTAAATATGAGTGAAATAAGATGCTTCCTAATACAAAACATTATTTCACAAATAACTTGTGACAAGTTAGACAAGAAGTTTGACAGTTAGCTAGAAAAAATGTTTCTAAACTGGAATTTCACATTCAATATTTTTAGAAAATACAAAAATTAAGAAACAAAAGATCATTATGTAAAGAATATTTAAAAAGAATGCCAATGTCCCAAGTGCAGTCTGTGTGCAGTCTAGCATTCCGAGTGTGAGTCATGTAACACCGCTCGACACTAGAGAAAACCTCGCTAGTTGGCGAAAACCAGACTGGCTCTTAATACACGCAACGAAAAGGTCAGGTAAGCTAAAATGTTTCGTTATGGGAACGAACTCTTCAGCTTTTGTTGACGCTGCATGCTGATCAGTGCTTTTACTCAAAGCCTTCGTTTGCACATATATCCCGAACATCCTAAAATCCACAGGGCAGCATCGCGTGGTCGGCGATCTCCGCCTCGTTTCCGCGACATCACCGTCGCTCACGCACGCACGCACCCACGCCCGCGCGCGCCAGCGTGCGTTTTCCGCGCCATTGCCCCGATTCCCGCGTGACGTTTCCGCGACGCGCGGCTGCGTGCGCGGCACCCGTCCCCAAGCGCCCTCACACGCGTCCTCGGCGGCGGCAGCCGCGGTGGGAGTGGTGGCGGTGACGGTGGCGGTGGTGGTGGTGGTGGTGGTGGCGGTGGCGGTGGCGGTGGCGGTGACGGTGGCGGTGGCGGTGACGGTAGCGGTGACGGTGACGGTGCCGGCGACGGTGGCGGTGGCGGTGGCGGTGGCGGTGGCGGTGACGGTGGCGGTGGCGGTGGCGGTGGCGGTGGCGGTGACGGTGGCGGTGACGGTGGCGGTGACGGTGGCGGTGACGGTGGCGGTGACGGTGGCGGTGACGGTGGCGGTGACGGTGGCGGTGACGGTGGCGGTGACGGTGGCGGTGACGGTGGCGGTGACGAGACGGTGGCGGTGGTGGTGACGGTGGTGGTGACGGTGGCGGTGACGGTGACGGAGGTGGTGGCGGTGACGGTGACGGTGATGGATGCAGCGATGGTGAAGGTGACGGTGGCGGCGACGGGGTCGGCGGTGGGGTCGGCGGTGGGATCGGCGGTGGGTTCGGCGGCGCGGTCGGCGGCGGGGTTGGCGGCGGGGTCGGTGGCGGGGGCAGTGGCAGTGGCGGCGGCGGGCAGCAAGCGGCCAACGGGCGTGCTCTCCAGCTCAGGACGCGCCACACTGTTGGAGAACCATGTCTCTAGTGATTGATTAGTGTTTCCGCTCAACTGTATTGCCATTAGTCGCGTAAGTGTATGCCGTGTTTTATTCAGGAAAATGGCCAGGTTTTGCCACTGTAGCGTTTTTGGCCGGAAGATCCTAGGTTGTCCGGACGGTGGCGAATTTTCGACTCTAGCAAAGCCAGATCGAATTAAGCTGCTACTTGGATGAGAATTCTCGGGGTCGGCCGCTCTATCGGTAGTTTTAAATAGATTTCAACGAACAATACTACGTAATTGCCAGAGCATTTCTCTAACAAAAGGGCAACAGGCAAACACACATTCGCAGTCGCTCACACACACTCGCAGTCGCTCACACACACACACACACACACACACACACACACACTCGCAGTCGCTCACACACACACACACACACACTCGCAGTCGCTCACACACACACACACTCGCAGTCGCTCACACACACACACACACACACTCGCAGTCGCTCACACACACACACACTCGCAGTCGCTCACACACACACACTCGCAGTCGCTCACACACACACACTCGCAGTCGCTCACACACACACACTCGCAGTCGCTCACACACACTCGCAGTCGCTCACACACACACACAATCTCGCAGTCGCTCACACACACACTCGCAGTCGTCTACATTGACACACACCTGCAGTCGCTCACACACACACACACACACACACACACACACACTCGCAGTCGCTCACACACACACACACACTCGCAGTCGCTCACACCCACACCCACATACTCGCAGTCGCTCACACACACACACACACTCGCAGTCGCTCACACACACACACACACACTCGCAGTCGCCCACACACACTCGCAGTCGCTCTCACACACTCGCAGTCGCTCACACACACTCGCAGTCGCTCACACACACTCGCAGTCGCTCACACACACTCGCAGTCGCTCACACACACTCGCAGTCGCTCACACACACTCGCAGTCGCTCACGCACACACACACACTTAGATGTACTACTCTATCACACAAGCCAAGAGATCATTTGGGAGCTTACAGCTTGTCCCGGCAGGGACGGTGCCACGCGTGCAGAGATACCCGCAGAAATTCTTCAAGCCGACATTTAGAATCATCGCCACCTCCCAGAAAGTAACACCAACTAATGATCAGAGCAGTTGACGCGCCCGGAAAGAAAATATAATCAGTTACTCAACCTCTCAGAAAGTGGCCGTGTTTCTATCCGAATCATCATTCTCTTCACTTTCATAAGTGTCTTATATTCGATAAATAAGTTCCCACTCTTGGTACAAGCCTCAAAAACTAAAATGAATCAAATCATAGACAAATTGAGATAATAAAATATGAACACGATTAATTAGCAACGACGAAGCAGGTTGACGCATTCTCAAATTTACACTTCAGTGCGTAAACATTATGAGCTTCATGCTCGCACATCTGAAATGTTCTTTAGAGTTCGTTATTATTGGGGTATTACAGGAAGAAAAATGGAAATATAACACAACTGAAGAAAGTTAGCACTAGAAATAGCTTATCTCTTGAAATACAGGCACATGGTCTTCCTTCTTATGAAAGAACGTTTCATTTGGTGAAGAAGAGAGCATAATGCATTACTTATGTATAACTCGCAAAGATATTCTTTAACACAGAGAAGGGAGCGAATAAATATGAAGGGAAAGCTTGATAATTATTTTTTGCTAGGAGATTGGGTCTAACTCATTTTAGAAATATCTGGAACACTCCTCATTCTCGGAAATGCGAGAAACTGCAATATTACACTGTCAGATAGGAAATTCGCGCAGAATTTCTCAATGTGTTGCTACAGCTGGCACATTTGGAGTTGTCGGTCAAGAAGTTCGGGTGGCGTTCGATCCATATACTGACTATTAAACATGTTAAAACGTGAATACTTCAGGAACAATGGCACATTTATAAATCACGCTTTCTTAAAAAGAGCAGAGGCTACACAATACGTCCAAGAAGGTGTATTGAAGACATCGAAAATTCACACTGAGAAACATTTTTTTGGCGCAAGACCTGGATCCTTTGTATTTTTATTACGTACAGGGAAGCAAATTCTATTCTATTCTATTCTATTAGTATCTTTGGACGAACGTATAAATCTGGGAAACTGAATTATCCAACATGATGTTTAATCCCTTTGCTATTTACCCTATTTTCCACCAATATTAGCTATTAAAAGATCCTTTATTAAACCGTTTTATGAGTATTACATAAGAATTACACGATGTGTCACTGACAAGGGCTTTTGGAAGATGTTTATATTTACAGAGCGTAATGAGGAACTAATGAGAAAGTTGATCTATCGATGCGCCTAATAGTCTTGAGGGAGTGGTGGTGGTGGTTTTATTTCTATACGTCGAAGCACGAAGGTCGTGATGCAACGAGCTTCAACTTTCGTTTGCCTTTAATACTCGCAAATGCTTTTCAAATGATCCCATTGCTCTAGTTATGCTGGGCGGAGTGGGCGCAAATTTATTATGAAATGACCATCGTTTCAGATAACCGCTATTTTTTGGCACATACAGCCCGCACTACGTTTTCTACCACATGAGAAAACGATAATAGAAAATCTAGATTAAAAACTCATTATAAAAAATATTTTTTTAGACATCTATTACTAAAAATTACTTTTAGGGCAAACACAACGTCCTAAAATTTCGATTTTTAGCACTATTCCTGACAATGAGACGATATTCGACTTTTCAGATAAAATTGTGAATGTAAGAAAGGAAACCAAATATTTTCGTCTGACCGCAACAACTACCACAGACATTAATACAACGTAGTACACAATTAGATGATTTGTATTGTACTTGTGTTTCCACATTGCTACGCATTTTATTCCAATTTGGGGAATAAGCTCTAATAAACAATTATAAGCTCTCCTTGGCACAAGGGATACTTCAAAATGCTTCGAGATAAGCTCGTACATTTTGAAGTATCCCACGGTGGAGACAGCCTATTTTTTCTCTAAAATCCCACGAAACGCATTGTAGAGTGTAAAAAGCAACCCAAAGAATATTACACTTAAAACTTCTTCGCAGCGTTGCCAACAGGGTGCAGCACTATCCAGGCGAATGCGATAAAGGATTCTCATAAAAAAGATAAAATTCATAATAAGACGCGTTCGCTTGCATTGTTTGAATCACCAGCAGAACCTCACTGATTGCCGATCTCATCGCATAAGGAGCAGGAGACATTTTCGCATAGTCCGAATTATTGGTTCTTATTTGGTTATCATTTGACTCTCAGTGCATTATCGAAAATCCTTGACTACCTCGGGAACCCGTGAATATGCGCTCCTCGCAAGAAGAGACAATTGACGGAGCCACGCGGACATTTGGAAAAATGTGTAAATAAGCTGAAGACAGGAGTCACGTAATATCGTTCTTGATATATTTAGTGTTGCAAACAGGTTTTATCGCAGGCATTCGTTGGCACCCTAATTGTTCCATTTTCAGGATCCAGAATCATTGGATACTGTTTAGAATATGCCGGTCAATCACAAGTTGCCAACTAATTTGCTCGCCCACCACATGCTAAACGCCTATTTCGATGCCTTTACAACTTGAATTAAAATAAAATGAGACAGTAATGCTATCTAAAAAGCACTGTATCACACACGTGGTAAAAGTGGTTTTATTTTGCTCATAGAGTTACGTCATCGGTCTCTCGGTCTCGTGTCACAACCTTCCTCACGCACAAAATAAAATTCACTTTTACTACTCGTATCATAACTAACTTATTCTTTCAGTTTGTCTACTAATCTACTTTGTATCGTTGTTTAATAATATGAATGATTTCAATCATTAGGCTTATTTCTTATATATATTGGAGATCAAAAAAACCGAAGAATGGGAATTAATTAATTTTCAAAGTTAGAATCGATGAAACCCGCGCTCTTGTATACCTGTCTAGCTCGCAACATGACACTGCAAGCGAGAACAACAAAAAGCATTTACCCGTCCTTCCGTTGGCAGCTAAGCATGGTGATGGCAGGCCTGCTTCACGGCCCGCCGCCGAGCCGACACGGGCTCGAGTGCGAGTCGACACGAAATCCGATAAACATTTCCCCCTCCGCGAAGGGAAACCCTTGAACGTTCCCTGAAGAGAAGGGTTTTGGGGTGAAGGGTGCTCGTCTTTGAAACTAATCGTATCATCAGCCTCGAGCACGAAGCTTCAGAACTCCAACGACACAAGTCAACACCGTACGTGCTTACAGCTAACTGCATACGTGATATTCGTTCTAAATTATGCCAATTCTAAGCCGGATGAGATATCTCAGCGACAACATCGTTGCATCTGCAGCATCATTGACAGGGAGGTCGTAGACTTCAAGTCCTGGCGATAGCGAACTTACGATTCCAGCTGGAACGAATTCAATCAGTCTGGAAAATTCTAGCTGCCGTCTGCTCTGAACGCTAGGATTTTGAGATTTCTCCAATCCATGCCGGACGAATGCCGGAGTAGTCCCGAAGCCAAAGGATCGAGCGCGCGCGATATTTTCATCATCCTTGTCTCCTCCTGTTCCCTTGTTTACACCCAGTGGCGTAGCTTAAGTTGGTGTCACCCGGGGCAAAACTAATGGTGTCACCCCCTCCCCTTAAATTAAATATAAAAATATCTATATCTGAATAGTTTATACATTATTTAATAAAAATACCAGTATAATTGCACGATAATTACGATAATTTGTAGATTATTTTATCAATATTAACGATAAGATAAGATAAAGTAATCGCCGCAATCGAGACTCTCGGACCACTGAAGAATTGGGGCTCACTGCTAATCGTTTCGCGTTTTACTTTACATTATTTTTCTTTGTTTTCTTAGTATTTATGATTTAATTGTATAACTATTAAGTTTATATATATAAATTTTTAATAAATCATTAAAAGTTTATAATTCGAACTATAAAATTTTATAATTGGTGTCATCCCTAAAATGGTGTTACCCGGGGCACACGCACAACCCCCCTGCCCTCTAGCTACACCACTGTACACACCCACACATTTACATGCATTACACTACTCCAGATGTGGGCAGATCACTAGAGAGTTTACAGCATGTCCCGGGTGGGACGATACAAGGCTGGGGATCATAGAGGGGCGGAAGCGCAAACCGAAGTATAGATGGACACCGAATCTCATTGAAGCGGGAGGGGAACACCACCACTTTCCCGGACACATCGTTTATTACACTTACACGACTTACGACATCAGTAGTAGAGGCGCCCGAAATACATACTCACTCCAATGGCGCGAGTCAACGGCGTGCGCTTACGGCTAATTGCATCAGTAACATTCGTTCTAGATTGCGCAATTCAGAACGCGCCCTACCCGACGTTAATTCGGCTCGCAGCTAACCCTCCACTCGGCGCGTATAGGCCGCGCAAGCTACTGCTACATTCGCGCTCAGGGCGTTATTAATTTACTCCCCCTTGTCAAAATGCTGGCGCGCGTCAGGCGCAGTTTATTTCCGGCGACGGAGCTCCGCGCTCCGGATGACCAACGGCGTGATTTGCATTTACAAGTGCGCTAATGCGAAAGGACGTCCTTCGATCCTCGCCGGCCCTGTTGCTGCCGCCGCCACTCAAACGGCCGCTGTCGCGACTAAAACCCTCTACGTTGTAGCGCTCGCCCACTCGCGCTTCCGATCTCGGTGTCTGTGAGAGAATCCACACATGCGATCACTAGCGCCAGGTGTCTTTCCCGTCATCCCTTCCCTTTCTGTCCACACACTTTTTTTTCGGAAATGCGAGACAACTACCGCAATTACAATTTGTTCTTATTCGAGATGAAGTTCTGGTTTTACTACCAACCGCAGTGTTCAGACTGAATGTAACAATATTCAAGGCGACGATTACAATGTCCAGACGAAAAAACTTCATGCTGCAAGAAATATATTTTATGGCAAGTCAATCACTTCATAAATTTATTAATTTTTATAAAGAGTTTTGTTCCTCATATCACTTCTCCTCAATTCCCCATCATCCCCTGCACTAGTTACCTTTATCTTTTCCACTACTTTCACCGTTTCAAATTTAACGTCTCACTAGTTACTATTCCTTGCCTATTTTCTGGGCATCGCTTCCTGTGTCTGACTCTACGCTACTCGGCGCCTCTTCTCGGCCCAGTCGCGGCCCCCGGCTCTCGCCCCTGCTGCTCCAGCTACAGCCACGCCCCCTTCCCCCCGTCTCTCGCCTTCGCTGCTCCAGCTACCGCCACACCCACTCCCCCCGGCTCTCGCCCCCGCTGCTCCAGCTACAGCCAAGCCCCCTTCCCCCCGGCTCTCGGCTCTCGCCCCCGCTGCTCCAGCTACCACCACGCCCCCTTTCCCCCGGCTCTCGCCCCCGCTGCTCCAGCTCCCGCCCCCCCGCGGCCCTGGCGCGCACAGCCGCCGCCGGCGCTCGCGCCGAAAATTAAATTATCTTCACATTAAAATTCAGCGAGTGACGAGGCGGAAGTGGGCCGCGCCAGCGATACAGTGTGGCCGGCGGAGCAGGCGCCGCGCCGGGCCGCGTTGCGCCGAGCGGGGCTGCGTGCAGCGGAGCCCGCGTGTGGGCGGAGAAGCAAGCGATGGCAGCGAATGGCCGGGGGGGGGGGGCAGCCACAACATTGGCGGTAACGGTGACGGCTGAGATGGTGGTGCGAGCGGAGGCGGTGAGGGTGGCGGTGGCAGTGGCAGGAGCAGTGGCGGAGGCAAAGGTGGTGTCGGAGGTGGAGGTGAACGCGGCGGCGATGGTGGCGGAGGAAATGGCGGTGGTGATGATAGGAAAGGAGCCGAAGGCATGGGCAGGGGGGTGGAGGTGCTGAAGGTAGGGGCAGAGACGGAGGTCTCGTCGGTGAGGGAGGCAGAGGCGGAGACAGGCGAAATCGGTAGCGGAGGCGCAGGCGGTGGCGGAGGTGTCGTCGGCAATGGAATCAGTGGCGGAGGTGATACCGGAAGCGGTGGTAGCAATGGCGGAAGCGGTGTTAGTGGCGGCCGAGGCGATGACGG
Source organism: Teleogryllus occipitalis (assembly GCA_011170035.1). Lineage (NCBI taxonomy): Eukaryota > Metazoa > Arthropoda > Insecta > Orthoptera > Gryllidae > Teleogryllus > Teleogryllus occipitalis. Next base: position 280,142 of record BLKR01000675.1, on the reverse strand, counting down.
AGGCAATGGAGGCTGTGATGTTAGTGGTAGCGGTGGCGATAGAGTGACAGTGGGGGAAGAGAGTGGAGGTGGAGGTTGTGGCTTTGGTGGAAGCAGCGGCGGTGTCGAAGGCACAGACTTTGGTGGTCATAGGGGAGAGGTGGAAGCGCACGTGGCGGTGAGGGTAACAGGGACGCAGGCTGAAGCAGGAGCGGAGGTGGGAGGGAAGGAGGATCTTGCCGTGAAGGTGGTGGTGAAGGCGGAGATGGCAGTGAAGCTGGCGAGTGCACGTGGATGGTATGAAGTAGAAAACTTTGGATGGTGCTCGCATTATTAATAGAATCTCTGCTTTTCACCTCACTACATAGAAATGAAACTTCAAAGCAGTTTTAAGAAAATGTTTTGGGTATTTTAAATGTTGTTTCGTTGGGGTTGAAAATTATGGAAAATACTTTTTTTCTTTGAAAATAGAATGGGCAGGATTCATTGATTAGACAAAATAACTGTTAAGTCCCTGATGTTTATTTAAATAATGAATACGATCAAACTCAGTTCTTTCATAAAATGGGAGTGTTCTCCGTTTGTGTTACACGTACAGGTTCTTGTAATCACACTTATTTACTTAAATGATCAACAGTGTGATCCTTTTACTGAATTCACATGTAGCCATTGAAAGAATGCATGAACTCGGAGAACGATGAAATTCGGTAGTACATGAGGCTATCTTCTAGTATTTTGTCTGAAACATAACTGAGAAGAGAAGAATGTTGACTTAAAGAGAGTAACGTTTCCAATATTGAATTATTTACGATTACATGTATGATTATGGGTCATTGTTACCTCATTAGAGAAAACTGTTTTTATGTATAACAACAATAATCTAAATAAGAATACTGTCTACATGACCAGACTTGCAAGTTCGCAAAGAAAAATATTTCATGCCACTTTAAGAAAACTCGTCTTGAAAAGTATTTCGAGATGAAAGATTTCTCCATTACGTCATGCATTCTGAAACGTCTGACCGCATTGTCTCAGCATTTCTCATTTTGAAGGAGGAATACCTCCAGACGCACAATAAAGTACGTATGCCAGCGTTGGACAAGAAATGTGTCACATTTAAAACATTTTCATTTTGAGGGGGAACGGTTTTAATATGAGAGGAGCCATTTATTACATAAATAAAAAGTGATTTAGTCTACTTAATCTCAGCTGTTTTGTGAGCTACCTTTACGACATACTTACTAATAAAAATATACTATTTTCTAAATTATTATATTTATCTAAAAATAATGAGTTTTGAGATTTTTTGTGTCAGCAAAATATTCTATATAATTCTAATTATACTGGTAATATAATAAAATTCTATATAATATAATATACTCCCTTGATATATTTATCAGATAAAATTAAAACACATTGGAATTTCTAGGATAAATTGTGTTATTTAACAAGAAAAAAATAAAAATCGGTATAATTACGATAATATGATCACTGCGGAAATAGAAAAATTACGTATATCCTCCTAGAAACATGTAAGTTTTCGCTACTATTTTTTTAAGGATTTTGAATATACTAAATAATTTTATGATAAATGGCTATGGAGGTTTACGTTCGAAACCAATATATTAAATAAAATAAATTGTTATTGACGATCAAAGTGTAATTATTGAACTTTTGAACTACTGAATTTATTATATTTTACTATTGATATGAGGCGGGAAAAATCTTAAGTACACCTTGCTTGGAACTAAAGGCAACAGCAAGAAGAAAGTACTTTAATACTGATGTTATTTCAATACCTATTATTTTATTTTAAAGAAGTCTTGGAGGTGTTCTCTTGATTTCGGAAATGGAATTTACCTGGACATCTGAATTACAAAAAAAGAATGCGGTGCATTTCCCTGAACAACGCAATTTGTATGATTTTGTGCAAACCATCAGTTAAAACTGTTCCTTAGAAATCTGGTAACGACCTCCAGCAAATCTGCAATGTAATCTTGGTACCGTGAGAATGAATCAAGATAAAGCTGTAATAATGCCCAAAATATAAGTTACGATCAATGAAAGAAAACTAACAATTAATAATAAATGCCTGCTGTTAAAACTTATTCTGATTTAACTATGATAGTATTTTAACGAGTGCAAATATTAAATATTTAAAAAAAGTATGGTATTATTTCTAATGCCAATTGCTCTGTGTAATTTAATGTTTCTTATTCTGATGTAACTCTCACATATAACATAAAACAAATATTGTGTAGCAGTACCTGTGATACTAACTGCACAATGTAATTTAATATTGTCTCAGACTAATGTAACTTTCGTATTAAAGAACTAATCTTAACAGCGCGAAAGACTGCAAATTTTCTGCGAATACGCAGCGAATGCGCAGCTTTTGCTGCTAAGTGCCACTAGCATTTTTATACTGTTTAATTTTTGTGCCACTAGCATTTTTATACTGTTTAATTTTGTTAACGGCCAAATTGTAACGAAAATGTTGTGGCACGTGTGCTGCAGCACAATTAGGTGGCAGTGTAAGATTCCTCTGGGATGAGGTGGAAGGAAGGTTGCGAGTCGCCGGTGTTTGGCTTGGGGCCAGCTCGAACGCCCTCGCCGCCGCCTCCCCGCCCCTCTCCCAAAAGCTTCGGCCCCCGCCCCGCCCCCCTCTCCCAGCCCTCCACGCGGGCGCGTGCGGTCGTGCCACTCGTGCCGCTGTCCCCGCCCACGTGCTTCCGGCCAGGTCAGCGAAGGCGGCAGCGGTGGTCCCATCCAAAGGGGACAGCGGTTGAAGCAGGGACCGCCCGGGCAAACATCTGCTCTGGATTCCCCAACGAATTCACCTTACAAGGCAGAAGCTGCCTTCTAAAGAATTCGTGGGAGGGACAGAGCAATGATATCTAGGGAACGGATTTCCATGTAATTACATGTTTTTACACGAACAAGATACCAGCATTCAATTATATATTTTAGAATTTACAAGACATTCTGAATGAATTAGAACTATGTTTATTTTACATATTTTTACATATTTTGGTTTAAATACTTATATTTACATATTTTACCAATTACGTTATATTTTGCTACATATTAATATATTTATACGTCGAAACAGACGCGCGTTTACAATATATGTTGCGGAATTATCTTCCTTATAAATCAAATGTAATGCTGCTACAGTTCTATGACCACCATATCTTCCGTCATGAATTGTCAAACTTACCTCCCCCCCTGCTTACTCGGAGTAAAGGATGATGGATTTTTGTGAACAAAAGTAATTTCAACTACGTTCTTGCTTATGTTTCAAACAGTACATTCGTTACTCGATCGAAAACTAACAAATATTTTTTACAGTAAATTGTCTTATCGAGTTGTTCGATTTGGAGGGATGGGCGTATATCCTTGAACCCCCTCCTCTGGGATCCATCACTCGCTACGCGGTTCTACTATTCACTTGTACACCGGCTCCTTGTAAATATTGTAATATATACTATGATCGTATTTTATATTTCGAATAAAATTCTTATATTTGGTGGTCTACTGTACAATTACTTGAGTAGAGATAGAACCTACTTTCAGCCACTCCGAATCCTTTTTAAGGACTGATCGGCAACGATTTATAGTCGGAGAATGCTTGTAGAAATCAATTTTAAACACAATAATGAATTTTTGTTTCACATATTTTCTATTTTTTCTTACATGTTTTGTAAAAAATAAGCACATGTATATGTACATATTTTGTATTTTTTATTACAATAAAATCCGTTCCCTAATGATAACAATCATTCATTCCAGGAGAAGGAAATTGTTAGAATCGCTATTGAACGTGCACATATTTTACGAGTGTAAGAGAGATTGGGCAGCGCTCGATGACTGGCATCTACTCCCACAGTGAAATCACCCTTCGTGGTACTGTAAAGAAAGGTGACAGTAAAAGAGCGACCGAGGTATAGTTGTCAGCCCCGCGACATTTAATGGCTCCTTCCAAGCACGTTCAGACACATTTATTAAAATATATGCTAGATGTTTTTTTCGATATATTTTTCTGAAACTGAGGGATGGAACGCGCCGGCGGTGCCATTTCTGGGTTACCAGGACTGGAATCCCGGTCGATCCAAATAAAATTTACGCCGGGAAAGCACATTCCGCACAGGTTTTTAATGGAGATTCTCCCTTGCCTATCACTATATTTTCTTTAATCATTGACATCATATCAATAACGCCCATCCGACAAAAGTAAGGATGAAATAGCTAGCGAATGAATTTAATCATAAAGTTTCATAGCACATAACGGAAGATTTTTATTCGAGTGATTTGGACCGTTGAATTATTCATGAGTTTATTAAATTCCCTCTTTAAATGTCGCAATTAAATTTACAAGCGACTGTACAAGCAGATTTGTATACTGCAACACCCTGATATAAAATTTAATGTACCCAATTGTTTGCAAGGATACTACGATAAATACCCATTGAAAAATAGTGGTCCAAAAACAGCACGTACTTTCTCGTCCATATTTTCACGCAAAATTAAAGGAAAAGTACTCAAATTTTCGAAAAATTCTACATGATCTTATTTCAAAATCTCCCTTTAAGGAACATATTTCATTAAGAGAAAAACTTTTATCTTCATAATTGTAGTTATAGATAGACGCCGAAAAAATTTGAACTTTTGCTTTTTTCGAAATATGTGTTTTCAACGAACATGAGACCTGCACCATTATTCTAAAAGATTTTTGGCTATCAAGGACCCACAAAACATGTATTTTAATTACACCACATGTTAGAGTTTTTTTTTCTAAATTTAGAAACTGGATTTATCCACTTTTTCGGCACTAGGACCCGGCAATAAGAGTTTTTCTGCTGCAAATTCACCGTTTTTTCGCGCAGCATTACACAACTTTCTGTCTACTCCGTAGCGAGAAAGTAATACAGGCTGTCTCCTGAAGAACTGTGTGGACACGGCGATTCTGGCTCCCGGGCAATGGGCCCTCGATTCCCCGGGAACGGCCCGCGTGTTTGTCACCCATGTGGGTCATTAACCAATGCAAATATGTATGTATGTCAAATTATGCAGTAGATATAAATCTAAAAGAAGTGTAGATTGTAATTTTATATAAGATTAGCTTAGTAAGCACCCCCATATGAAAGACTGTAACCCGTTATAGAAGCATTAAATTGATTCGTTTTCTCACAACTTACTTCGCAGGGGAAAAAGTTGAAAAAGTTCTCCCCCTACGCACACAATTAAGGCTCCTTCGAAACACATTTATTAAAGTATTCCTGTCTATGTTAGATATTTGTTCCAATATTTTTTCTTAACCGCCGTTATTGTGTTTGTGTTGTTTTTGTCCTCTCTGCACTTCAACCCATCTCACAAGAAACATGACTGGGCGGCACCATGTCGGGAGACCTCGCCGGTCACAGACTAATTACTATACTCTTCAATTTTCTGCAGTTCACAAAACGTCATAAAAAATTCTGTTTCGAAGAGATGCTACGTGCACAGTGATGCAGTGGGCTATCAGCACGTTGTGATTTCAATCTGAACGTTCTCTTTTCGTTCCCTGTTGGCTTCTGTGAGGAAGAGAAAACATTAATAATCGGCTTTGACAGAAAACTGGGGCGTTTCTGTGTTGCTCCGCCGGGTCAGGGGAACGTGCGGGGGCGACTGACGGCTCGATAGGCCGGGAAGCAACTGTCCGAACTCCGCAGAGTTGTTGAGTAGATGAACTTTATTTTTCATAGTATTTAGTAAATGCTTTAAGAGAATTATGTCTGTTTTCTGGTTTAAAAGGAGAACCTCATTGGAATGAACTTGTAAATAAATCGGCAAATTAATTAAATGAAAATAGTGCGAAAATCTCTTAATGTTAAACAGGCAAAGGTGGCTCAGGGCATCAACCGATGTCCTGATGTAGTGTTTGATGATCGATGTAGTGTTTCTAACCGTGAGGTCCTGGGGTTTGAGTCACGACGGAAGCTGGATTTTCGGCACGAGCTACATAGCTAGGTCGAGTTCAGTCGTTGTCTGGAGGAGAATTCCGATGGCCGCTTGCTCTGATCGGTAGTTTTCTGTGGTTTCTCCGATCAATACCACGTGAATGCCGGAGCAGTACCCTAACAAACGGGCCACAGATCGCGCTCTGTCTTTCTTTCTACTTCCTTGTCCTTTCTTCAGCTCTTATATACTCTTCCACTCACATGAGCTACATTACCACATTTGACGGGAGAGCACACGGGGGCTCAGAGCTTGTTCCGGTGCCTCGCTGGTGGGACATACCTAAGTGGGGAAATACCCGTAAGCCGGCTTAGGTCGGCGCCGGATCTCGCCATCCACCTGGGGAAGATCACTGCTATCTCCCGTAAAAAAAACATGCACTGCACCTACGGGACTTATGACTTTCGCGCCCAGAATCACCAATGAATCACTCTTAGAGTTAGAACTGTAATTTAATCAACGTCTATTTCATTATTAACAGAGACTAAAAAATACTTTTGAAAATTACCGATTTCTTAACATTTTTTTAAAATTTGTTTTTCTAATAGGTTTTTATTAGATTTTCTTCCCAGTCTGTACTGAAAACTCTCACTATGTTGTAACGAAATGGACTTAACATTAAACCTCAAGCAAGAGATCAGACAACAAAATTTGCAGCTGTCATGGTAATTTACTGACAACGTTTTATGTTGAACTTTCCGCTCTGCTGACGACTTCACTTGATGTCATTTTTAATGCTTAAACGTGACGTACGCAATGGCCTTCCACATTTTCATAACATATCTCTTTACATCCATATTGACTATTTGGATACATTTTAGTACCGTCGTTTCCATACATTCTCATAATACGAATATGTGCTTGGACGTATAATGTTTATAGGTACTCACTATAGTATGGCACACGAAGATGGTTTCGAGCGAGTTTCACATGAAGTGCAGTGAAGCGAATTTCTCTTAATCTCTTATGATACTGCTACTCTTATTACAAGATAGTAAACAACATGGGCGTGCATAGCCTTAAATTGGAGGAGGGCAACTCAATTTCTAGGTCCCCTACACAATTTAACATTCTTTACATGCGACATATTTTACTAATAAAATACTAATTAAAACATACTACAAGGGGAATGTATAGATAACTTTAATGACACCATTAAAAAATAAAATTGATTTCGTACCCACCAGTAAAAGCTGCTCTTTCAGGGCATGCACAGCATGCTAATATTGAGATCATGCTCACGTGTTAGAACTGTGAAAGCAACAAAAAACAAAATACTTTCGTCTGAATGCATCAGCTACTGATCTTAAAGTATCATTAAATGATTTGTATACTTGAATTAAAATAAAATAAAAGTCAGTGAGGCAATCTAAAAAATAGAGTATGCCACACGTGGTAAAACTGAAATTATTTGGGAGATTGCAGAATTGATCTACTCAGCCTATCGGCCACGTGCCCCAACATTTTCTACTCGCAAAATAAAATGTCAATTTTACCACCCGTATCATAAATAACTATTATGCCGAACCATTTAGAGAGTTGCCAGATGGCTTGTAAAACCTCTTTTCCAAATGTACAACAATTCCTCTAATTATCAGGTTAAAAAGGGGGAAATCGGGGATTGAAAATAAAATGATTTATTACGAGGGCCCTTTAAAAATTTTTAGGCAGGGCATAGGCCCCCTGGCTCTGTCTTTGCATACGTCTATGGTAACCAAGCAACAGAACATTGTTTATATTCAGTTTCTTACAAAATCTTAACTACTTTCCAGTGTTTTGGGGGTTTGAATGCGGAATTCTTATTAACGATTTGACTGGGCATGCTTTTACTTCACTTAAAACATGCTCCTATAAGGAACGACAGAGCTATTGAACGTGCTTTCAATCCAATGTTATCAGATTTAAAACAGCGAAAATCGGGTTTTTGAAATAAAACTTTGGTTTAGTAAAATGTAGACAGCATTTCATAATAAAACTTCACATTGCATTTGCATATTAAAACATGTGGAGTGGACGCCTTGTGAGGTTTTGAGGAACGCATTCAAGCATTTTCTCTCCTGGTATTTAGAAAAGAGTGTCTCACTCCTGCTGTTTAGAAAATAATCTAATACGAAAGCGCAAGCATATAAATTAATTTAACACTTTTCGTTGAAAATTATTGAGATTTAAAAAAGTCTAGTTAACATTTTTTAACAAATTTATTGAAATCAGAAATATTAAAAAATGTTTTTTTGTATACCAGGATTGTTCAAGACCTTTTTTATTGCTCGTCGTTGGGAGGTGGCGGTGAATGAAACAGCCGAACATCGTTTTCTCCCACAGATGTCAAATACCCAAGACGTCACAAGAAAGACGCTTTTCAAAATAAAGTTTGATTCTTCCATAAATTTATAATGCTGTTCTACAAAAAAATTGTGTATGCAACTCATTTATAATGTTGCGCTCCTAACGTCGCTCATTTTCAAACAGTGAAATCGGGCAATAAAGCTTAACATTATTAACAAATTGTATGAACTACTACTGAAAATTAATCTGGAATGTGGATTAGACTGCCTGCATATGATTCAAAATGCGGAAATGCTGATCATAGAGCGAAGCTGCTTGAATCGCAAGCAGGCATTCGCACTCCAACCAATCGTGTTCTCGAAACAAGGTTTCGATCAAAGGCCCCGCCCTAATTTCCTCTAAGAAGCCTTCATCAACGGGATCGGGCGTCAAACCGGGACCCTTGCTCTGCAGGCCGAGGTCGAAGTACAGTCAATAGACCTGCACTGTCGAAACTAGGGTAATGCTGATGGATGATGTCGCTATAAACAAGGATGAACGATGTTTAGCAATCGTGTTTTGAGGGAATTTTGTGTCACAAGGCAGAGGTGGGCTTTGGTAATCACGATTACTCGTTTGCTGTAGATATTGCACATTTTTCAGTGTTTAGGTGGTGTTTGTGGCAGAAAGTAGAAAGACGTGAATATAGAAGTAACAGAAATCGCTAGACCTCGCATTAGGTGAAAATAGTGATAGCATTACAGACAGACAATGGTGTTATTAATACATATGATGAAAGAGAAAAATTAAAATAGCTATAGGCGACGAAATTAAAATAGCGACTAGCAACTGCCGTATACTGCGAGATTAAAGGAAAGAATAGAGGCTGCAAGGAAAGACGGGAGGCGATGTCAGAGATAACGGTGAAGTGTGGGGACTTGTAGAGCTTGCAAGGACAGCAAAGAGGCTGGCGGTGAAAGTGATTACGAAAGTGGATGCAACAAGGACAGGGAAGAAGCAGTTGGCGTTAACGGAGGGAGATGGCGGGAGAGAGCATCTGCGGCGGCGAGGACCAGATGTGGTGAATGCAGTGGTGGCGAGGCAGGGAGCCGGTGCGGCCGCAGAGCGGGGTTAGCTGGAACGGGGTGGTGGGTATATGGAGTGGGATGGAGGAGCGGGGAATGGGAAGGGTAGTGAAGCTGGGGCGGGGAGTTGGATCAGTGGCGTCGGCGGGGTTGGGGGATGCGAAGCCGAGCGGGGCGGGGTTAGTTGGAACGAGGCAGGGCGGTGTGACGACGATGGCGGGGCGGGGCAGGGCGGGGCGGAGCAGGTCGGAGTTAGCTGGAACGGGGTGATGACACTGGAGCGGAGACGGTGTGGGATGGAGGAGCGGGGACTGCGGTGGTGGGGAGGGCCGGGGATGAGGGATGCGAAGTGGGGCGGGGTGGGGTTAGCTGGAACGGGGTGGTTAGCAGTGAGAAGCGGGGTGGTGAGGGTGTGGGAAGATAGAGTGGGGTGGTGTAGCGGAGGCGGAGTGGGAGGGTGGAGCGAGACAGGGTGGGGGAGGAGTGGCGGCGGGGGGTTGCGGGATGTGAAGCGGGAGTGAGGCGGGGCGACTAATCGGGACAGGACAGGGTAAAAGCGACGCGGGGCGGTGTGACAACGTGGTGGGGAGGGGTGGGGCGGGGCGGTGTCAAGCAGGCCGGGTTAACCTGAACGGGGTGGATAGCATTGTGGAGCGGGACGGTGTGGAAAGATGGAGCGGGGCGGGGTTGCGGGAAGCGAAGCGAGGTGGGGCGGGGTTAGCCGGGACAGAGGGAATAGCAGTGTGGTGCGGAGTGGTGGGGTGGGGCGGTGTTGGAAGATACAGCGGGGTGGTGGAGCGAAGGCAGTGTGGGAGGGTAGAGTGGGGGCGGGGTGGTGGAGCAGTGTCGGCGGGGGGTTGCGGGATGTGAAGCGGGGGTGGGGCGGGGTAAAAGCGACGCGGGGCGGTGTGACGACGGGGAGGGGAGAGGAGAAAGGGGCGGAGCCGGGCGGGATTACCTTGAACAAGGTGGATGGCACTGTGGAGCGGGGCGGTGTGGAATGGTGGAGGGGCGGGGTTGTGGGATGCGAAGCGAGGCGGGGCGGGGTTAGCTGGAACGGGGTGGATAGCAGTGTGGAGCGGGGTGGTGGATCTGGGACGGTGAGGGACGGAGGAGCGTGGGCAGGGTTGCGGGGTGCGAAGGCGGGGCGGGGCGACGAACCGGGGCAGGGCGGTGTAGAGCGGGGCGGGGGCGGGGCGGGGGCGGGGCGGGGGCGGAGCGGGGGCGGGGCGGAGCGGGGGCGGGGCGGAGCGGGGGCGGGGCGGAGCGGGGGCGGGGCGGAGCGGGGACGGGGCAGGGCGGTGTAGAGCGGGGCGGGGGCGGCGCGCGTCCTCGCCCCTATCGACCAGCGGCGGCGCCGGGCGGCCTCCGCGCGCGGGCTCCGTCGATGCGCCGAGGGCTGTTGCGCCACGCGCCCCCGGACACTGTCACACGGACGCCAGGCCGCGTGAACCGGGACTCCCACGGCGGTTGGGCTAACGGAGGCGCTACTACGAACTTACGCTGGCTCGAGACTGGCAAGTCATTGCGGGCTCTTCCCGCCCACTGGTTGAGAGCAAGCTTGCTCCAGTCCACATTGCCCAAAGGGGCAATTTTGACTTCTCTGTATACTACGTAAGTAGTATGCAAGTTTTGTAATGCTGTCGCAACAACGGCCGAATATTCAATAATCTTCGTACGTTGGTCATTAAAATAATTTTGAACTAGTTTTCGCACATACGCTACAATTGGTAATGAGTTTACAAGTGATGTCGGAGATGTCTTAATATGGGCAGAAATGAAAATATTACGTAACCGTTACTAATGCGAAAAAGTGCGTGCTGCTGTATCACGACTAGTTATTCTGGTACGCAGTTGCTGTAACACTTACTTCGCGCAAGTCACAGCTTACATTGACGTCATACGTCCGTTGTACAATGTAAAATGTCTAAAATGCTACTTCGGTGTATATAGTACCCCTCAGTATTGCGCTGCATCACAGTGCAAAATTCATACGCAGTTTTATAATAGGAAATCATCATCATCATCATCATCTTCTTCTTAACACCAAGGTTTAGGCTCTAATGAATCTGATGCTATTGGTTCTTCCAACGTCTTTTCTTCTACAATCCATTGTGTATACTGGCAACCTACTTTCCTGGATTCATTCCAGATGTTCGCACCAACTTCCTTTGTTTCTTTCCAGTTTATCCAGCAATGGTTCAACCTTCAATTCCTGTCATACATCCGAATTTGCTTTTAAAATCTAGAATGATATGACCAAGTGCGTTCTTCAAGAACTTAATTTTTTCTACCTGGATTCTGGAGTTACTCTTTTAGTTGTTCTTTTCTGTCATTACTCATTTTCATATTCATACATTAGTACTGTAATAGTAACAGAAAGGAAAACTTTTACCTCTGTTTCTTTCATAGATTTATTTTTTAAGTGTCTGAATGGTACCGCGGATGCTCCTCACTCTATTGAGTCAATATCCTTTGTAAGATATTTAAACTTAATATTTGAAATACTCTACTTGTTTCAGTTACTTTTCATCAATTATTATTATTTTAGTCCTCACAGGATACTTTACGTAAAATACAATTTTTATCAGTTGATAACTTAAAGCCATAATCTGTGGCTGCCTTCTGCAATTTATACTCAGAATCCTCTATTATCACTTTTTCGTCGGCATATAAAAGGGAATTTGTTTTTATACTAAATTTCTGAATCTACGTTCAATTTCCACGTACTAAACATCTACATAAATCTATATTAAAAAGAGTCAGTGATAAAAATCAGTGATCAAGGAAGGTTTGGGGACTGTTTGCTACTTATAGAACTAAAACTCGAGTAAATTCCACGTTGAACTATTGCCAATAGTAGTTCTTTGTGTATGTTGAATTTTTCAACAAAACAAATTCTTAAAATTGCAATTGGTGTCAGTTATTCAAGAAATATCCTCATGAATTGCAGGTCTTCAGGTCGCATTTACAGTAACGCTTAACTGCTATTTTCTTGAAAACGGCTCTAAATGTTTCAATGAAAGTTGCTATTTAGGAGAAGGTTATAGTATATTTTAATATTCTTAAAGTAATTTTTCGGTTCTGCTATTAGGAAACCAAAAAGTTCACAAAAGTTTAAAAAAAAGTTTGGGCGGCAATAGATGGCAGTTGGCAAAAGGATGAGGTAAGACCGAAATACCAATCCACAGCAAGGAATTTAGAAAACATTACTACGAGAAAGTATGTGCTATTCTGCAGCAACACTAGTTAATTATTCAAATGGAAAAGACGACAATTGGATAATTTAAACCCGAACCGACAAGCACACGCGGAGCCCACCACACAGTGAGTCACGCTGTATGCAACTGGCCGATTGCTTCCAAAGGCGAGGTCGACTGAATGAGCCCGTGCGCGCCCACCACACGTGCCAATATATCTGTTGATCACCGACCACATCACGCCCTATGAGACGCTGGATGCAGTCAGCCCAGTGCTTTCAAAGAACTTTACAGGCGAACTCTACCCTATACAATAACAATTACGTGCTCATTTTGGAAAGATAAGATTGAGCGCCCTATTTAGACTGTTTTGACTTGGATTACGAGTAAATGATACTAAATCACTAGTCAAGTGGTATTAAAATATAAGATATCCTTGCAAATAATAGAGGAAGCAATGCTTCCCTTGCTTCCATGGAATAAACTCCCCTGAGCTCTACAACGTATTTCCGATATACCCTTTTTTGAGAATGTCCCTAACAATTTTCTTTTAAATTGTCAAATGTTTTACTACGACTATAACAGTCAAGTGAGTTTCACAAATAAATTCCCGTTTTTCTTCAAAAGTCCTATTCAAGGTATGAAATTTCTTGCATAATAGTATCTTATTAATTCATTATTAATTATTATTATTATTATTATTATTATTATTATTATTATTATTAAGGCTTGTATTTCTTACTCTGTTAAGATAACTATTTTGTTAAGTTTTTAAAATTCAACGCCATTTTTTCCATGACCCTGCATTTTTGCATCTTCTAACCTTGATATAAAATGAGAGAAACAACCGATGCAATTCATAATTTCTCTTCGCCGTGGAACTGCTTGTGTCTTCCAACGAAATGTCTTTGGAAGATTTTGCCAACGCTGCACTATCGAATAAACTTGCCAGTACATAGAAGTGAATTCTATTTTCTGCAAGCGTCTAGGTAACTTCCGGAAACAGGCGTTCATAAAAGTTGCGCGACGCAGAGCAAAGCTAGATGCCAGCGCTTGCCGCGGCGGAGCAAGAAAACTGGCCAGGACATTTACATATGCAATTTTGCTTGCATAAGGAAATTGCTGAGAAAATTAATTACCAGTGTAAATCCAGTACAATTTTGATTTACATTTTCTTTTTTGTAGATTACACCCGATGTAACTTCAGATGTTGCATTGAATTAATGCTTGATAAAATATATTTGTTTAGTCCACTTCTTTCTTATTAATCACATATCCTTACCAATTATTACATTAACAAGCTGACAATGCCAAAAAATAATATTTAGTCATGTGTCACACGAGCTTTGCTTGACGCGAGATAAGTAAAGCGAGTCGTAGATTAATACTATCTTATACGGAACGGCCAAAGCGCTCGTGTGCTCTTGCCCGTAAGGTACAGTGTTGTTCTACGAAGCGCATTACGTAACGTGCGTCAACGCAACGCTCGTGTGCAGAGTTCCTAAGGAGCGTTCACATACACGTTATTGAATGAAGAAAATCAACATTTCTCCTAGTTTTCCTTGATGAGTCACTCTATATCACTACCTAGCGATTTTTAAATTGATACGCCTTTTGAAGTTGATTTAGGCAAATGAATTTATTTTTTCAAAGGGGTAGCGCGCCTGACGAAAAACGAACGAATTTTAAAAGCAAATATTGGCAGAATAGGAGTAGATAGTGCGTTTCGATTCCTACAAATATTATTGCTTTTAGCGTTTCCGTTGTCACACCTTCAGATATTCTAAGCAATCACAAAAAAAAAAAAAAAAAAAAAATTAAAATTTAAAACCATTTGTGTTTTAGCACATATAATACGAGATAGCTTATGCATGCAAATAATATATTCCTTTCTCTTATAAATGAAGGGAGATAAAATTTATTTTCTGTCGTACTTATGCGCGAAGCTCACTTGACGTTCTTAAAGAGGAGCACAATATATTATTGAACGTCAATAATTAGAATGTGAATGCTTGGGAAGAGTAACGTCAACAAATATATGAGGAAAGGGAAATAATATTAGGAGAGGGTGTGCTTGAATCGCATTTAGCGAATCAATTAGGGATAAATATATTTGTAAAAAAAAAAAAAAAAAAAAAAAAAAAAAAAAAAAAAAAGTTGGAAATTATACTTTGTACAGGCTCAGTTTTATGAAAATCGCCAAGGTCGAAGGCCAGAGCCTCGACGCTCCAACTCGGAAATGCATAGTGAGGCGTCAACTGAGGTACAGTGAAGTTGGTTAGGTTTGGTGGTAGCGTGAAAATAGACATTTAGGAGTGATATACAGCGCAACTAGACATCCCCCTCCTTGTGTCTCACAACCTTCAAAAACCTCGCACCAACAGTCTGCTTCCTGTTTATCGCATTCTAGTTATTACTCGTCATCGTAACGTCCTTCACCTACCCTAGCTAACGTCACCTTCATGTGACTGAAGCCCCAAGAATGCTTCGAAGCTGTCACTCCTTGGGGGTCATCCATCCATTTAGGATAATGAGACTATAAACAGGTTAATACGAGAAAGAAGATTCCTACTTGATCCGTCACGTATACGTCATAATCAAGGGGCAATTTTGAGCAAGATAATATGGATAATGTATTATACCGTAAACTTTAACTTTTCATAAAACCAATATAATCTTCTTGGGTTTAATTTCAAAAAGATTTTGATTTCCACGTTTCTTTCGCAAAAATGCCAACGATGCGGACAAAAGAAGAAAAATTCATAATTATAAACATAATTTTTTAATAGATTTATAATATACTGTAAAAGAAAGTCAAATTGTTAGTTACACTATTTATAACTCAAGAACGGCTGTACCGATTTGGTGAGCAGGAAGCTTAGAGCCAGGGGACGGACATAGGATACTGTTAATCCCGTTCGATAGCGTTCCTGTGTGAGAACGCACGTTTTTGCACGTTTTCGCGTGATTTCGCATGTTAGCGGTCATTGTTGCCTGTTGTAACCTGCGCCTGATAATAAAACAAAATATGTCGTGTATCACAAGGTACTTAACTGAAGAGTGCAACCTATGCACCAAAATACAGGAACAATAATGAATAATTAATCTACTTAATTTTTTTATTTGTATTTTCTAATAAACAATTTAACTTAATAAATTCAAAAATCTGCTTATTTATTGCCTTTAACAGCCGGTCCCTATGATTACAGCTTTGTATTTCTCTCTTAAACAAAAATCAATTCAAAAAAAACGCTCTGCTACGTAATAGATTTTTTAATTATCTATTTAATATCAGAGCGTTTTTTAAAAATTCTTCTTTGTTTGAGAGAAAAACACAAATCTGCAATTGCTTTATTATCACGAGTGCAACAAGGATAGTACAGTTTCTCACAGTGAGTGCGACGCGAGAAAAGATGGGACCGGCTGTTAAGGCGGAACAGAGTTCGCCGGGTCAGCTAGTTAGATTTATAAAAAGAAGTACAATAACAATGTTTGAAATACACGAATATAAAACTCAGAAACTGAAAAACCAAAATAATTTATTTTTTTGGATTCATTGAAACGTGATTCCTGGCGCGACAACTGATAAGGTCATTCGTCTCGTGTAGTGCATGTTTTTTATCGCTACAGGTGGCTGTGAGCTTCCGCCGCTGGATGGTGAGATCCAGCGCCGTCTAAGGCGGTTTCCCTCAACCAGGGATCTCTCATCAGCGGTACACCGCTCTAAGCCTCCGACCGGTCTCCCGGCATATATGGTAGTGTAGTATATGTGTAAGAAAGGAATGAAGATAGAACATGGAAGAGGAAGGAAAGATCGCGCGCGGTCCGTGGCCCGTTTGGTAGGGTACTGTTCCGGCATTCGACTGGTGTTGATCGGAGAAACCACGGAAAACTACCGATCAGAGCAGCCGAGCTAGAATTCTCCTCCAGACAGAGACTGACTTCGACCTAGCTCTCTAGCTCGTCGAAAATCCTACTATCGTCGGGACTCGAACCTAGGACCTCCCGGTCGGAGGCACTGCAGTGTCATTAGTTCATACTATTAGCCACCTCTCCCGGTTCAAGATAATTGTGAATTATCTGCATTTATGATGTCATTTTCCTCACAAACTGCCTACACATCTCTGCATTTTCTCCCCTTTAAGCCCCGAAGGAAATCCATTTCCGAACGGGCGGTGCACATGGGGGCTGAAGCGCAGAGGAAATGTGAGGTCTAGTGCGCGCGGGCAAGGGCGAGGGGAAGGGCGGTGGAGGAGAGGTAGGGACGGAGGGGAGGGGAGATGGCGCCAACGAATTGAGCGCGCGCTCATCGGCAGACGGGCATTTCCATGCAAATGAAGGGGCAGCGGGAACGTGGCGCGAGATTAAGCCGTGGAATTCTTCATCGAGCCGAGCGCCCCGCGGACGCGACACGAAAAACCTGATACGGCGCGATTCCGCCATCTCCATTGGATACTCCGCGCCGAATCCTGTAATTCAATCAATCTGCCGCGGTACGTGAGGTTTCAATTAACTGTTTTCGCTGGCGCTCGGGGGAGGGGTGGGATCGTGATGCATTCCGAATGCATTGCGTTGTTTTATTCCACCAACGTTTTCCTTCACAATCTTACGACACGTAACGATCTAAAAAGTGGTTTCCAATGCTAAGACACTGCGTGTAGAACAGCAAGAACCATACATTTTAGCCACAACTCATTCTGTTTGTTGAGTGGCTTGCAAAAAAGGAATGTATTTTTAATAACGGAAAAATAATATTCCTAATTAAATCGTCAGACGTCACACCATAGCCGGCGATTACTTATAATACGGATACAATATTGGGCTAAGCCCATACGTATATTCCATTTCCTTATTCCAAGACACCTCATTCCATTCAATTATCATACAAATTCCAATCCAGAGTGTCCAACGTCTTCGGGATTTATCGTCTGCCTCGTGTAATTTCAACGTCAGTGTAATGCTACTGCTACTACTGATTCTGAAACTCAAGAAAGAGTGCGCAGATGATTTTCTCCCCCCATACGTCACATACAGTTTTTGACTAAATAAATAAATACTACAAATTCTGAAATTTAAATTCGGGTCGGAACTTGGTGGTGGTCACCCCGGATGTACACACTGCGATCTGTAAGATCCAAAGTGGTTGTTTAGATTGTTTTCTGTAAACGTTTTCTACTTTCTCGCTTTATACTTCACACAAATTAAGTTGATTATTTTTTTAAAAGTTTAATTGTTCCTACTCATTTAGTAACGTACTACGGTGAATTATCGTGTCAAAAGGTTGAAAGAGGTATGCGATTTCCCCAGAGTAAAGTGGAAATAAAAAAAAATAATGAAATGTATAAAGAAGATCTGTGAGTGATTAACAATGGCAAACAACACTTGCGATAATGCTTGTACATGTTTGTGTTTGTTTCTCTACTAAACGGAAAGAAGTACATTTATTCGTACATAAAATGTTATGTAAAATTATTTCGTGAATTACGTTCACAGTGATATCACTTATATTTATTAAACAACTTTAATAATATAGTTGTAATTATATGTTGTGATGTAGTGATATCACTTATATTTATTAAACAACTATAAATGTAACAACTTAAAACATGTCATCTTTACTTTAAGAGTAGCTGAAGTATCTATGTTGTCCGAGTATTTATCAGTCATCTATTAGACAGGAACGAATTCTCTGCTTGATTTATTTGTGCCCTGCCTTGCCCTGACCTCAAACGTAGAGCTACGAATAAACAGACCTCTCAAGTAATTCAGATGGTACATCAGCGCATACTTTCTCGTATTATTTCAAAATTTGAACTTTTTTAAATTCCGCGAAAATGAAACCAGCTTTTAAGTGTTTTCAATATTAACTAATAGAGATCACTAAAGAGATGCAAGTATTACTCGCGCAATTTTTCTTGACTGATGGCGTACCTTTCCTTCTCCCTGGTACAATAAACAGGTGAAGGTGAAATCTCGCAGCAAACACTGATGAAAACATTCCAAAATCATCTTCATTGAATACAAGAACTCTTGTTTGTATTTTTTATCAAAAAAAAAAAAAAAAAAAAAAAAAAAAAAAAAAAAAAAAAAAAAAAAAAAAAAAAAAACAAATAAATGGCTGAGACATATTCGGGACTACATTGGAGACACCTCGAACTCTTGAAGTTAGAGGAACTTATAATAGCGGCGAATGCAAATTACCGAAAAAGTTGCGATGGCATGAGAATCGGAAAAAGGAAACAAGATGTTGATGTATTCCCTAAGTTATGCTTTTGATCGGGCTCTGCTTACACTGGAGCAAATATTTCGGCGAGACGGAGAATTAAAATTAAAAGAGCGAATAATTTTAATTCTTTAAATTCTCGAAACGCCTGGTAAAAAATGTAGCATGCAAAGAGACCAATTTATCACACTAACTACATAATGTTTTTACAAATTTTGATAAACTTTCCGCCGATTTTAGAGTTAAATGTTGATTTATAGTATTTTAAGTTTTTAAAAAGTTTATCTTGTTAGTTACTGTTAAGATTGATTAAGTTAATAAGTAGAATTCATTTTAATAAAATAAAATTTGTCTCTTCAGGCAAGGAAATTAGTGTGTTTCCCAGATCAAGAAATTTACCAGTCATGTATCACATAGCAGTGTAGGTTTGGATTTGATTTGATAGAGGTTGCCATTGCTTCAAAAAATCTAAGGCCAATTTCGTACCTAATACCCTCACAATTTTGTAACTAATACACTCACCCGCATGTGTCCAAGCCATCGGCGTAAGTTGCGCGCTTATTACTTACAACACGGTTTGTGTAGTAAGTTAGTACTTACAGCATGGTAGTTACTTTGATAATATCATACCTACATTAATCCGAAGCGCTATAGCAAAGAGCAAATAACAAACAAATGAATTAGAATTAGAACCCTAACCCAACTTCAATATAAATCTAAAAGGAAGAAAAATATAATAATATAATGTTAATCGGATTAAGAAAAATTGGTTTTAGAAAACAAATTAAAAAACAAAAAGCCCTTGAAATGTGAAAAAAAGTACCTTACAAAATGTACAAAACAAATGTACCTTACCAAATTACCTATGTCGTAAAAGTGTTATTTACTTGAAAGTCTAAAATACAATAAAAGCACAGATAACATAGAATATGCAAAGTTAACGTTTGGCTCCGACGAACTGCAATGAATTGAATTGAAAGCTACATTGTTTTCATGTTCTACAAAAAGATAACTTTATTCCAGAAGTCAACCTTTGAACGTGAAATTCATTTCGAGAATTTATTCTTGCTGAACATTAGAACAGCGCGCGATACTTGCATCTTTTAAAAACTATTTTGAAACTGATTTCATAAAAGTATACTGTATCAATAGATTTTCAATCACATTTCTGGTTCACTTCGAAACATTTTCTTCTTTTTCATCAACATAAAGTTTTAATTAAATATGCTTTAATTATATTTGTAGAAAATCGGTCAATATTTAAGAAGCATTGTCGTATGAGCGCATCGAAGTCTTCTTTTCAAAGTAAATGACGTAACAATACCGAAGTAGTACTTTATACAAACAAGACAGAATGGCGGATTAAGGTTTGTTTACACAATATTCGGCGAGGAAATGGAGCGAAGAATGGTTTTTATAACGTGTGTCGTGATTTTATTTCTTATATGTGGTTCAAGCGCAATAATCAGTCAAAATGGTAAGCAGTTTTGTGTGAACAATGATAGAAATGTAGTACCGTTACATAAGCCACATTTCGTAATGAAAAGCAATTCTATTCTGTCACCAATGGAGTACATTTTGCATTTCGATTTTCTTACAGGTTGAAATTGAGTGAATTATTGTAAAATCAATTTGTGAACCTTGTATAATAATTGAAATGCTTTTCATTTGTACAATAATCATTGACAATGTTTTTAGTTCGTATTAACAGATTACACAGTGGATCCTCATATTTTTTAACATACCGCACGTGGTTTCCCGACCCGAATAACATCGAGTTCCTGATATAATATAAATTACTATTAAAATTAGTATTATTGTTGCTGTATACGGATTTGCAAAACTGCGATAAAATCAATCCCAGTGGGATTGAGTTGACTTTCTTATTTTTCATTGTCATATGCCTTGAAATTTCTCTTATTATGGGTATTGGCACTTTGATAAATTACCTATTTCGACTTCAGTATTATTTGTTTATACATAATTTCATGTTGAAACTGTAAGAGAACGAGGTCAGTTATGTGATAAACTCCTATTGAAGGAGAATTTACAATTATCAACTAAATTATGAAGTCGAAGTAAAATAAGGTTTTATTAACACTATTCCAACAAAATACAAGTGTTTATTTTATATTTTACCATTTTAATTCTGTGTGATTTTAAATAAAATCAATTTCAATGATTGCTGCAGACTAATGAGGAATAAAGGATTTTTACGCGCATTTTCAAATGAATTTTCTAGTAAATCACTTGTTATTTCACGCGAAATTTTTCCATTAGCATTTCAATTTTACCACGGGCGATGCCATTATAGAAATGCCTAATTTACAACCAAAGTATTGTAGGATATAAACTTTTTGAATTAAAAATATGAATATTTAACAAAATTTTGCTGTCGGAAAAGAACAATGACATGAAAAAATCATATTTTAGTTAAGGGAGAATATAATATGTTCAGAAAACAGTAACTTTTAAAAAGAAACAGGACATAAATATAGTTTAGAAGACAGTAGATATATTGTGCAAAACACTTGGTTGCAAAATAGAATGTTCCATTTAGATTTTAAAAAGTTCTTTCGCCATATGACAATTTTTAGTTGTTTTTCTTGTGAAGCAACGAGGGAGAGAGTTTCTTCCCATGGAAGTTAAACATGTAGAAAAAAATACAATTAATTTTCTGTCCAAAGAGTTTTGTTAAAATCGTTTCCGAATGGTGAAAAAGGATTTGGCTACGAACGAGGAGTAAATAAATACTGCAACTATTATTTTTTGATCATCATTGCATTATTGCGAACGGTCATTTTATTACCATCACCACACGGAATATATAGTTTTACTCGTCACTAACCAAACAAACGTATCTGCAGGGTCGTTTTAACCAAACTTATCTTTGGGGACCCTTGGGGCTAAGTTAATCCAAGGGGCCCGTACTCTTTACTTTCACTAATCTCCCCCTCCACAATTTAAAGACACGTTCTGTTAAAGAACTTCTCATCACTGAGTGACATTCTCACATCAGCCAACAACATTCCATATTATAAATAGTATCCAGTGATGTGCGATACATCACTGAGTTATGCCATTTTTTTGTATATAGCTTAATCATACATAACTTTTTATACACTGATTTTTATTTTAATTTTTGAAAAGTTTAGTATTAAATAACTTTTTTTTGAGTAATTGGGGTGTCTGGGCCAGGGCCCTTGGGGCCCGTGC
Organism: Teleogryllus occipitalis; assembly: GCA_011170035.1. Lineage (NCBI taxonomy): Eukaryota > Metazoa > Arthropoda > Insecta > Orthoptera > Gryllidae > Teleogryllus > Teleogryllus occipitalis. The sequence goes on along the minus strand of BLKR01000675.1, from coordinate 258,177 downwards.
GTTCTGCGCTGCGTCTTGTCGAGTGACTGTTGGTACTATGACCCCACAGACTTGGCTTTCTGGACGCTCCTGAAGGAGTACCACGAAATGGACCTCCCGGCGCAGGCTGTGGCGGCGGGAGGGGCCAACGACAGCGGCGGCGGCGGCGGCGTGGCGCCCCCGGTGGCGGTGCCGGTGGCGCGCGCGGGCCGGCCCGACGACGGGGAGGACGACGCGAAGGGGGCGGGGCCGGTGGCGCAGCCCGCCGCCGACGACGTGGCCCTGCGCCTGCTCGTGCAGCTGACGAGCGAGCCCGTGCGGCTCCGCGTGCGCTGCGAACGCGGCTGCTCGCGCGTGCACCGCCCCTGCGACCTCTACCTGGCGCCCGGCAGCCCCCTCCGGGTGAGCATGCCACCACACAAGCACGGGGGAGACTGGCGGAAATACCAACGGTTTCTCCAGCGAAACCGAACAATTAGTGTATTTCTACCAGAGGCGGATCCAGAATGGAATGTATTTCACGGGGAGGGGCTTTCAGTATCCTAAAAATTATTTTTGAATAAAATAAATTTAAACGCAAATTTCAACAAATGCCGCCCGACGGTTTCTCGAGAGAAACCGAATAATTATTGTATTTCTGCCAGGGGCGAATCCAAAATGTATTTCAGAGGAGAGGCGACTTTCAGTTCCCTAAAAATTATTTTTGAATAAAATAAATTTAATCGCAAATTTCTTCAAATGCCGCCCCACGGTTTCTCAGGTGAAACTGAATAATTGTATATCTGCCAGGGACGGATCCAGAATGTATTTCAGGGGAGGGGGGATTTCAGTTCCCTAAAAATTATTTTGGAATAAAAACTACACTTAAAACGCAAATTTCTTCAAATGCCGCTCGATCGAACTTACTGCGAATACGCTTTTGGAAGGGTAATTCTGGAAATAGTACTCAATCCTTTCCAACAAATTGACAAATATACTCGCACAAAAAATGTTGGATTGGAGCCGGAGCAGGGCCAGATTTCTGTCGATGTTCTCTTCTACCTTCGTGTTTATTTGCGAATAAAGTATGTACGGCAAATACAAGAAATTATAGGATTTGAACTTTTAACTACAGAAAGTAGGGTGTTCATTATCAGAACTATGCGTGAAATGAAAGGTACAGACCTAAGATAATTTAATTCTCATTATGACTAAGGCGGAGAGTAAAATTTGCGGCAGCGTACCATGAAAATTTTAAAATGCGATTATCCGAAAATGATTTCTGTTCAAAACGATTCTACTGCACATGTCTTGTCTGTGAGTGGAGAATAGGATTTTTTGTTAAATATCACAAAAGAATAATGGAAAATTTCTGATTGCCTGTTATACCTCCTTTATTTAAATTTATTTTTATTCATTTCTCAGCCATAAGACTACATGTGATGGTTTCAGAAAAAACAATACATGCAACATTTGTTGCACTATTTACATTCGAGGTGAATCCGATTAGGTCCTGTCCATTGACCAATTTGTTAATTTTATGTCTTTTTGGGGGAAGTTGGCGTTGGAGTGGGTTACAGGGAAAGGGAATAATTATTTTGACTTCGCAAAACGTGGATTCTGTCACACGTGTTAAAGGAAATTTTTACACATAAAAAACATTTCTTACAATACGACTTTTTCTGCCGAAAATCACAGTTTTTCCCGCAACTTTGTACTATTACTATTCTAAGTAGTATGAAAGACAATAAAAATAAATAGATAATGTTTTGGATTTTCTAGCTTCACTTGTACAATGCTCTTATTGAGAAATGAGGCTTATGTAGATAATTGAAAATTGAATGACACAACAGGCTAAATATCTCTATTTGTCGGAGCGAAGTTTTTAAGTGTACCTATTTTCTTCTATCTAAACTTGGAACAGCAAGAATACGAACATGCCACGTCTCAAAATCATAGAATTTTGATTCTTACAACGCTCACTCATTTCATTATTTTACAATATTACGTTCATTTAAGAAATATTCAACGAATATTAAAGTCAGCATGCCTGATGGGTTTACTTCTTATCAGATTTTTCATTGTTGAAATACATTGGAAATACCCTGTAACTTTGAATGTCATCACTGCTAGTAGAAATTTACAACAGACACTTCCGAGATACAAAATGTAATTACTGAAACATTAGATATGACTAATCGGAAAGTTACTACACTACAGTAGGTTCTATTAGTAATGGCAAATTTTATCAAAATGTTTGTGTATCGATACATGTAGAAACGTTTTCTATGTCAATGATACTATCGTAATTAAATTATCTACAAAAACATGTTATAAATATGAGAAAACGGTGTTTTAAACAAATAATTGGCTTTTAATGTTTAGAAATATATTTATTAATAAGCATAAACATAGTATTTATAAGTAATTCATTATTTTTCCTTACTCTGATCCTTTCATATTATAAATTAAGGTTTATCAATCTTAATAAAATGGATTTTATATATATATATATATATATATATATATATATATATATATATATATATATATATATATATATACACGTATTTCAAAACTGATCACAAGCTTGATCAATGAATTATTATTACTATTATCAATAATTAATTATTAATGGATCAACCATATTTAATTAGTAGATCAACCAATATTATTTTCAAATATTGTATAAGCATTTGTTACAAAACAAAACGACTACCAATAATGAATTTATTTTACAGATGGTATGCTATGCCATGTTGCCAGAATGTATGCATTACGGTCACACTACCATAAATTGTGGTGTTTACTTTACAAAACGTTGGCCGGAGGTTATCCAAGGTGTCTGCACGGTAAGTAATGTATTTTTCATCTATTAGCCTTACAAATAAGCAAAACTGAGTAGTGGGTATGGAATTTGTCAGATTTTGTTTGTTTGTTGACCCTTTTTATTGATTTGTTGATTTTTAATCCCGCACTTATTTTTTGATACGTAACCTAATAACTGAAATTTAACTTTGTGTTACATAAACTGCACACTGAAGTCTCAGGGACCCCAAAGATTTTTAATGTTACAAAAGATTCAGAAAATTATGCAGTATTCAAAAGGGTGCTATTGTATTTTATTTTAATTTAAGAATGAATGAAAACAAAAACAAAAATTGAATTTAAAAAGTAAAATTTGTCATTTTTGAAAGCACATTCTTCAGATTGAGATCAAACCAGAATGATTACAAATACCCGTTGAAATTACGTCGCACAAGAATGCAGATGAAACAAAAAATGTTATGAATTCTCATTGTCACATCGGGTAAGCATAATAGAAAGTATACTATTTTTATTTTATTCTTTATGTGCAGAACATTCAGAAACTACACAATGGATTTCCTTACAGTGTAAGGAGCAAACTAGCTGTTTCATTTAAATTTACATAGAGCGCTACGCGGCTGCCTTCAGAAATTTCCACTCTGTGTGAATTTGAAATGTTTGGGACCAGCAGACCCCAGTGTGCAGTTACAGGGTTAAAGTGCTTTGGTGTTGTGACTTAGTAATGAGCGTTTGACAGTACGTAGATTCAAGCAAGACTGATTGTGGAGCAACCGAGAGAAAGGTTTTTACTTCATAATTAATTTACATTTAGTTTAAGGAGAATTCTTATATTTAAACTTTTTGAATGCCAAAGACTTATCAGAACTGTTTGAAAGAAAATTAATTTCATTTAAAAAGTAGAGCAAATATTAATGTCTGTGACAAGACCATTTTAAAACTTATATTTTGTTTTTGAGTTCTTACATTTTGACCTGTTGCCCATGATGTTCTGCAAGCAAGTTATTCGTTTGGTTATTAACATTCACGTTCAAAGTGAAAACTTTCAACCTCGAACCAGTAACTTTTGGCTCCACAGTCTGCAGATAACGTCATTAATTGTCTGGCATTCCAAACTCATTGACTGATGCATCTGTATATTCTAAAACCAACACCACTTCACAAAATTCCTCACACAAGGCATCGTTGCTGCGCTTGCCATGTACTTTATACTCCCACTCGTTCTTTTCTATTATGCGAATACATGCAGATAGTGAAAATATTACTACAACCGACTCATGTCGACACTTTCAAGAGACATCACTGTGTCTGAGAATTGCATATGCTGGTCTCTGTTTTAGAATGCTCTAGTTAATCACAGACACATTCCGCAGATTACCTTCACGATGCTATCATGGGACCTAACTTTCCTGACATGTGTGTGTGGTCAACCCAATACATTTTCTTTTCGTCCCAGCGTCAAGTTCTATATAGGCCACATGCAACAATGGCAATCGTGTTGGAAAAGTGATTTAAATGAAAAAAATATTACAATAAATTAAAAAATTCCAACGAAAAATACAAACTAAAAACTGCAAGTAAAATTCGTTCAACACTATTGTAAAAGCATACTTCAAATACCGCCGAAATACTCTTCATTTATTCGCTCCGAGATGTTGGCAACAAGAGTACAAATTCATTGAAGTTGAGAAGTTGCTACCACTGTTGGTATCTAGGATATTGCATGCATTAAATGGCATCGCGTATCCCATAAAAGTGTTGCCCCTCAGAAAAAAATGACTGTTTACGATCTCCATTCTGTTCAACTTAAGATATTCAACTCTAACAAAACATCGACACATTTAATTGAATGAAACTCGCCCTCACAATGAACTCCTTGAAATATCGTAACGTGTGTAGACTACCACATTTCAAACGCACATATTAATAGCGCAACTTTTCGTGAACGATGGCTTGGAGAAATGCGGGTAGAGCGAGGATATTAAGTACGACATCGACCACTAGATTTTATAAAGCAATACCAATCTCTGGAATATCGGTCATGCCTTCGCAACTTTCTCAATAAATTGCGTTCTAATTTTCCCATGAGTTCGAGGTATCTCCTGCGATGGATTTTAATCTTCCACATCTTTAGATATTGTTTAGAAAAATACAACTGCAGTTCTCGGATTCAACAGTAAATATATTTTCTTACGCACCAATGAAGATGTGTTCGGAAGGTTGTCATCAGTGCTCCTTGCGAGCTGTGGTCTTCAACTATTTCTGCTCTAGGGAAGGGGAAGCAAGGTCATCGTTCAAGAAACGTTGCGCGGATAATACGTTTTTTGAACTTCGGAATCTCTATGCCCTCTCTTATTTCAACTTAGAAGAATTGGGAATAAGTAATAGCAACGAGCGTTCTTGGTAACGAAATTTTTGCTATAGTGTAATAGATCATTTTTATCGATAAACAAGATACAGATTTAATATCACTTGACAAAATAACGAATCGCCCACTTCTCTTCCATCACGCGAAATGTCACCACAAGAATATATGCGGATTAAATCAGCGCACAATTTGTACGCGACACTTGCGTCTAGATTAATGGCATTTGACAACAATGAAAGAAAATACAGAGTGGAACGTAATTCGTTAATCCGCATGCTCCAAGAAAATAAACTTTCCGCTGGTCTCAAAGCACCATCTCTTTTACGCTTACAATTAGTGCGGTCAAACCATCTCAGGAGACTCAATGCGTAGTACCATCTTTTAACGCTACTGTGATGCTAAACTTCACTTTATTCATAACTAGTAATTATTGTTCAGAAAGTTAATGGCATCAAAAAATTACACAATCACAATCCCCCCAAGAAGAACCACTTTGGTGAGCGAACACGTGGCAACACCCAAGCGAGATGTGATTGTAGCCTACGGAAACGGAGCTTAGTTTGAAGTTGCGGTTTTGACTTTCTGAATACATATCAAAATATACCGTATAAAATAACATTAACAAAATATTTTTAAATAGAGAAAATACGAAAACGTAAATTCAATGGCAGAGCAACAATAGAAGCAGAGCTATTAGCTGTTCTATTGCTATTGTAGCATTCGATTACTTAAAGCACTTTTAAAAGTAGTACATTCGAATTTAAAAAAAGGGGTGTCCGTAAGCTGGAAAAGCCTGAATGGCCCTGACATCACATTGGCCCTAGGAAACTTCCATTCTACATACAACAATCACAATATAATTAAAATTCAGTCATTGCGCCACGTTCTATTAGCGAACTCAAACTTAAACGCCGGCGGACAAACATGCCAAACAGCATCTGTTTATTTTTTTATGACGTGATTTCCTTGCATTTGGCGTAGGAATTTTTTTACAAGGAGAGAGGAGTAATAATCTAATGCTACACAAGTGTATAATAATAATAATAATAATAACAACAACATCCAGAAATAAAACAAGCTTTTCTCCAGCCAAAAGCTCTTGGTTATGTAGAGTGCGGCAACTAACCGAATTCAACACTTCATTTGCACTACTTAATGCGTTTAACGAATACTGATATTGTTGTTAACTGTACATCTTCACAATTAACACTGGGCCTGGTACGTAAGGGAACGGAGTTCGACACTTCATTCGGCCTGATTAATAACTAAAATTTTTTTAAAGAATCTCGTCAACCGTATGCTGCGACTACGACCTACGAATCTAATGTTATACGACTGCATAATAATAATAATAATAATAATAATAATAATAATAATAATAATAATAATAATAATAATAATAATAATAATAATAATAATAATAATAATAATAACAACATCTAGAAATAAAACAAGCTTTTCTCCAGACAAAAGCTCTTGGTAGGTAGAGTGCGGTAACTAACGGAATTCAACACTTCCATTTGCACTGTGCCTTTAACGAATACTAATATTGCCGTTAACTGTACGTCTTCACAATTAACACTGGGCCTAGTACGTAAGGGAACAGAGTTCGACACTTCATTCGGCATGTTTAATAGCTACAATTTTTAAAAAAATCTCGTCCACCGTATGCTGTGACGACGAACGTGGTGCGCAGCTGGACTACCACACGTCGGACAGCATCTGCGCGTCGTTCGCCCGCGCGGGCGGCCAAGGCGGGAGCGGGGCCACGCGGGCGGAAGCCGAGAAGCCCTTCCGCCTCATGCTGGAGTCGCTGGGCGTTCGCCTGTGGCCCGCCAACGCCACCGCCACCGCCAGCGCCAGCGCCGGTCTCGCGGACGCGCCGCCGCCAGCCGCCCCGCACGCATCCTGGCTGCTGGCCGCCGCCCTCCTGCTCGCCCTGCTGCTCGCCGGCTGCCTGGTGCGCCGCTTCGACCTCGCGCGCTGGACGCCCTGTGCCGCCGCCACGTGGCTCAACCGCTACGAGTAAGTTGACGTGCTCGGCCCGCTGGCCCGTGTGGAAGTGACGTGAAGTTTGTGCCTTATCCCTTATCGTAACGAATCGATTCCGATGGCGCGGGATCAGTGAACAAAAGCGAAGATCGAGTGGCGGGAACAAGGTGTTTCGTAGTTCAAACGACCATGACGCGTTTTAATTGATTAAAAAGTTATTTTGGTCTATAATGCTCTGGAAAGGTCCAAGGATGTTTTGATTTTAATAGTGTAGCCCAGTTATAATCCTCGATAAGCTTATCGAAGCGTCAAGTGTGACTTAGAAGTGTGCGGCAATAAATTAATTTGGAATAAAAATTCGTTTGAAATTGTGCGTTGGACAGACTCAAGGTAATTTTACATTAACTGCGAATGCCTAAGGCCGACATCTCGTCATGATTGGTGAACTGGACACCTGGAGCATCAACTCGCCTTAAAAGTTTGGGGTTACAAATACAACACAATTCCGCTGGCGTGCGCATGATCTCGCGAAAGTGAGTCGATTTATTCACGTTCGTTACGATAAGGGAGAAAAGCCTGAAGTTCGTTTCCCCCCCCCCCCAGAACACGAAACGTTTATTTCGTTATCATAGAAAACTGTTGGCATTGATCAGACAAGCTAATTCATATACATCAGCCGTGGTCAAGCCACATCGTCAGTGCCTAGAAGTGCCACTGTTGGAAATTGTGACAGAATAGTATGGCGACAATCGTTAATTTAAAAAATCGTCAATTTTAAATAGTTAAGACATTTGTTTTTAAAATATCCTATTTCTACTAGTATTGTCATTAAGATAGTTCATAAGATAGTCATAATACATAACGTAAATTGTAACTTTGGCGGTAGAACGCTTTGAAATTAAAATCATTCTATAAAATGACAAGTTTTGATTTGTCACTTTCCTTGTGTACACTCGATATCAGGAACGCAGGGCTAGGTTGAAGGGCCTTTTAAAATCCCTTTTAAAATAAATGACATCGTTTATTATTACACAATCAGTGAGATCCTATTATGACTTACGGCAGCTGAAAATGTTTCACATCTATAGCAAACTAGTGTTGCTACATCACATACGTCCTCGAATTATTTGTAACTGCTCGCATTATTTCCAGCATATCATACAGGTAAGCAAGGATAATTTCACATATAAATTGAACATCCAGAACTAAAGGCCATCCAATATAATGCATTATGAATGCACTCGAAAGGACGATATCATTACCTTATGCATATATGTACAAACATTCTTACTGACTTTATTAAAGTTGAGCACACTATTTTATTGAAGCTAGAGAATATTGTAACACCAACGTTAAATAAATAAAACATACTTATATCATCTTTTCCATCACGTAGCCGTTCAACAATGGACTTCCCGAATATCGCTCATATCGCCGCATTGTTGCCCAATGCGATATGCGATGCTTATATAAAATTATTGGTAACACCACGAGTGCTTTGCAAATTGTCGATAAATCCCCGACTCGGGAAGCGATATTTAATATAACTATTCCACGAATGAAATTAAGTCCAACAGAGTTCCAAAATGCCCAAATATTGAAAATAACTGAAAGCATGTTAAAATCAAAGATGTTAGGCTATAGTACATACGCGATTTATTGCACGTCAATACAGCAATCGTTACGTGCCTCCTAAGATAGATGAGTCGCAGCTAGTGATGGGTCGATACCTGAATTTCTCGATACTGCTACCTGTCTGAGAGCTTCGATACTTGATACCATACTACTTTAAAGACTCAGCAGCAAAAGTGGTTTAATCAGAATAGGAAGGATATATTTTGTTCTTCATACATGCATGCATGTACTATTTTGATATTTAAAAACTATGAGATGAACATACATATTTTAAAGGTTCTTATTAAGGAAAACTAACATTCTAACTCTTTCTGGATCCAAGTAATAAGAGCCAAAATTTATTGCTTATTTATCCTTGAAAATAGATTTTATTACATGGGAGTTTTTTTGTTTGTTTTTTCTCTCCCTTTCAAAATTCAAATTTTATTGCTTATTTATCCTTGAAAATAGATTTTATTACATGGGAGTTTTTTTGTTTTTTTCTCCCTTTCAAAATTCAAAATTTAAGTAGTATATGACTTAGTGTAGGGATCACAGAATTTTGAAAATGTGCACACAATTCACTTTTCCCCATAGCACGTCATATGCAGTTTTTTAACTGTTTTTTGACGTAAAATAAATAAATAAATAAATAAATCCATTCTATTTCTTTTTTTGTCACATATCAATCCAGCTGTACTGAATGGTACGAAAACACTAGCTGGTGGAATACACAGGTATCGAACAGCACTTTTTCTTAAATTGGGGAGAGTCACTTTGTTTTTCCAGTAAGATAGTACATTTGCATCAGGAGCAAGCAAGTCCGCTCATTTAATTTATCCTCTTGTGCTATGGTTTCGTACACACAGCATGGTATTTCATGGTTACTCTTCAGAATATTCCTAAAAAGAGACCACATATCAATGCATTTTCTGGGGTTCAGTGGTTGAGGATGGCTATAAAATAAATTTGAATTAAAATTTTGAACAATAAATGCTTGTCTAATTTGAAATTTCTAATGTAGATATTGAAAATGAGTTAGAATTATATAGTGACTTTAATTTTTTTTAAACTAATATACTTAAATATCGGAGAATCGAAATAGTGATTAAAGGGTTGTTATTTTCTTGTGGGCATGGTGTATCTAGGTTCAAGATGTTTAATTAATTCCTTGAATCCATTGTCCTCAATAATCCTGATCGGTTGATTATCTGCGTATCATGTAAGCAAATTTTCTTGTTTTTGCTTTTGAACGTTTGTCTCCTGATTTAAATTTGTTCTTTGTGGCCAAAATGACGAGTGTCGGTTGATTTGTGTTGGAACTTGATCTTGACAGGACTGGTCGTGGGTTATTAACGTATACCACTTCACTTGTACGATCTGCGACATTTCCATCGTCCGGGGCAATATTAGGTGGCTTGGCCCTCTTGTGTTCGGTGGAGCTCATTTCTACCCGGTGTAACTTGTTTTTTTTAATTAATAGTATTGTGTGATTTTCCACCAGACGAAATTGTTTTTAACATATTCTACAATTAGCACGATTGTCATCTTTCTAGACCTCTTCAAAATAATTCCACACTTCACTCATTTTGCACATGGAATGCATTACTCTAGTCTTTCGGTCACGTCAAAACGCAGAACTGAACTCGAAAGAGCTCCGTCAGATGCCTGCACGGTGGGCTGATGGGAGTATCCCGGGAAGAAACGCCGTCATCGAGCATTGCTTATTGTGCCTGTCGCCACTAGATTGCCGGGAGCTCACAAGGAAGAGTTTCCCATAAATTGGTCGCGAATTGCGTGCTATCTCAAGAGATGGTGACAGGAGCGAGTGCGATAAAGAGCGGCGCATGGCGCCCGGACGTTGCAGCGTTGGGTAATTTCAACGATTGTAAGTGAATCCGAACAGACGGACACTTCCTTGTTGCTAACAGAAGAACAATAGGAGAGAGAGAGGAATGTAAAGAAGACAATTATTCTGTAAAATCAGAAGAGATGGGGAATGGCATAAAAAATTAAAAGTATCGAGGTATCGAAAGTATCGAGGACCCATCCCTAGTCGCAGTTTATTATTGGCCAGTGGGGAGAAGCGATATGAACAATTGTATTGAAAAAGCGATAAATGTGTTGAGATTCACAGCCCTAATTGGGGTATTTTATATGTATAGTTAAACACTATTAGTTTTAATTTCACGAGTGGAATAGTTATATGTAATATCAGAGCACGTCGAGTGATATTTAGTGCGACTATTTCAAGAATGTTCACATTACATGAATCGAATAGATAATGAAAATCACAGGAATTACAATAATTCGGGGAGAAATTGCGGTATAAGTAGTATTACGTTAACATTACTTTGGGCGCGAAAGTATATGCTGTTTTAGCCCCACCATTTAGGTTAAGAGACGTGTTGCGAAATATTCCTCCGTTAAGTTTTGGCGTTTGTTTGTAACGTCGCAGTGAGTAAAAGCCTTTCATGCCTTCGGCCAGGAGCTCGACTCCCTTAGTAACCGGGGTTCCCAGACAACATCTGGGAAATCCGTGGTGTCTCGAGTTGCTTAACTTCCGTAACTTCACGAAGCATCGTCATTCAATTCGGCTAACGACTTTTCATTGAACTGATTGTAGCATTGACATTGTAATTGACTTTTCGTTTAATACACATAAATCATAACTTAACCATTTTTTAATTTCCTCGTGTATTACTTACGTTGTATAGAATGCTGCAGCAGAAAAGTGCGATTTGAAGACAGAAAAAAACTCGTTTAGTGAATCTCTGATACCGAAAAAGAGAATAATTCTTGTTCCTAGATTTAGTAAATTACTTCCTCTAATGCATTGCGTTTTTAAAACCCACGATTTGAACGTCTTTCATACCAAAAAACTGATACTCGGCAAAATTTCTGTGATTAACACTATTGCTTAAACCGTTCTACAAAATTTACATTTTGCGATCGATCTGGCCGAACTCGAGACTGCGAATTTGAAACGGTTATTTTGATTTTTGTGGGTACTTTCCAAGAAGCGTTTTATGAATTATGAAGCATTTTCAAAATTTTCTCAAAAATGACATAGGTTTTTGATGTTCAAGAATTTTCGAAAATTGCAAAGTGCAAGATTTTTTCGGCGTCTTCTCACAGTTACAATTTTGAAGATGGGGATTTTTTCCAGAATAAAAGCTGTTAACTATATAACTGTTACATTAAGTAATACAGTCCAGACATGATGTACAAAAACTTAAATTTCTCTTGGTCTATTGAAGATGATACTCACAATCCCAGAAATTAGATTCAAAAAATATCCAAAATCTAAAATTAAATAGTAAATTAACTTACTGGTGAAAACTGAAGTGTATATTTTTAAAGTGACAAATCTCCATGAAACACATTTTTTTTAGAAAGGGAGTATATTGATATTTAGACTTGTAGTTCAAAGTAGAGTTCAATTATTTTCTTGAAATATTTGACACAGGAGAAACGCAATTTTTGAACACAATAAATGGAAGAATGACGGAAAGCGTCTAAAAGAGTATATTGGTAAAACTAAAAAAAAGGATATGGAAATGTTTACTTTAAACTAAACTCTTTAGCGTATGTGTGAGGATCTAGCATTTATAACTTATTATATATTTTACACAAAAGTTTATTTTAAATTGCAAATTCTTACTAAAGTTTTCTAAACGAATTACACGTACGTATGGTTGGAAACTGTTGAAAATGATTTTTTAATAGAAGAATGCGGGAAGAAGTTTTTACAGCGAACTTTAACTTCAAAATTTTTGTTCCTTGGATATGCTGTAAATGAATTATTTTTTTCGATTACTTCACTCTCAGTGACTGACATTTCTGCAGGCCAGCAATTTTAAAAAAATATTATAGTACCAGTGTAATGAATCTTGAAAAATGCTAAAGGCTATTATCTAGTATAGGCAATGGGCAATATTATAAGATTATTTTGAAGGAATTACATTTCCATGTTTTCGTTTAAAAGGCAACAGCTCGAAGAATATGAAAAGGACAAACGCACCTAAGAGCAAAGTGATAAAGTAATTTGTATTTATAATTATTTACACAAAATTCGTAGATGTGAAACTCCGAAAATACAAAAGAAAATTTTCTACTTTCAGAAGTTTTAAATTTCCTTTCTCTAAGATCATGATAATGCAAGTGAAATAATGGGGGACACACACACACACACACACACACACACACACACACACACACACACACACACACACACACACACACACACAAATTAATTTGCCCTTTTCTCATTTATTCATTCCGAAAGTTAATTTCATCGCAAATAAGACAAATAAAATATCCGAAAGAACACAGGCAAATTTATTTCTTTAGTGCATATTTAATATATAATTACATTTTGATAATATTCCGTTTCTTATTTATCCGTGATTTTACGTTATATTTGAAAATTACTAAATAACCATGAAATTTAATGAGGCGTTTGATGATTTCAGGGTTGTAGAGGCCACAAGACATGTCACCGGTTGCAGTCCGCTCAGCGTGGTAGCAAATGTTCCTTTTGATTCAAGTGATCCAGGGCATTTCTTCAGTATCAGAACAGGAGACACGTTTGCGGAGACTCCCACTACCTTCAGGAACTACAAACTGTTTATGGTTTTTATAGATGGAATAAATAATAGGAGGTTCTCTCTACCCGTGCCTTCCTCATGTTTGTATTTTGAGGCTGATAACCTAAGCATGGCCGAAGTTCCGCGAAACCGTTCATGTGCAAGTGCTCCGCCTTTTAACCACCTTGATTCACCAGTGTTCCCCACAGGTATATCGGAGAACAATGAGGTGCTATTACCCTCACAGCCGATACATTTAACATTTAGAGAACATTCATCGCCTACGGCTCGCAATGCTCTGCAGTTTTATCAAGAAACTTCACAACTTCAAGATAGTCCGCACGGATGTGCATCTACTCACAATGCAATTTCGTCATTCACTGAATCACCGTTACAAGAAATATCTAGTCAGTTGAGAAAGGAAAGCAAAGTAGTAATATCACATATGTCCACGAGTACAGAAAACACTTTGGCTGTAGTTTCTTTGTCACATTCTACAGCATCTGTTTCTGAAACAAGTTGTTTTCCCTCTCCTGATGCTCTCCAACTTGCAACAACGAAAAATGATTCACTTAAAGTATCTCTTTCATCTCATTTTACGTCAAAAAGTAAACCAACAGCAATGCCAAGTCAAGAAGTCGAGTCTACATTACTAACTTCACCATGTCCTCCAACAGCACCTCAACAAACCCCCAAACCTTCCCCTGCACCAACCAATGCAGTACATCCCCAACAGTTGCATGCTTCAGTCTTACCGCAAACAGTATCCCTAGCATATCCAACAGCTTGGGTTTGTCCCATGGTCGTTCCGCATCCTATGACATCGTATCCGGGGAGCCCGGCATGTCCGTCTAATTCTTCCGAATTGGAAATTACAAACAGTGAAGTGACTGTGCCATCTCTGTCGGATGGCTACGTCCAACCCTCATCGTTCACACTAACGACAGAATATCCTTCAGCGATTACCTATCCTAATACTCAGGGATACTTTTCGAATGGACCATGCTCTGAGACAGTTGTGCTTCCAGCGATGCAAACCTACGCTGTTACAGAAGCATATTCACCTGGCTGTCTTCCAACTACAGTCTATTCAACTGTTGCATTGACGTATCCATTGCCAGTGTACTCTCAAGCAGCAATTAATCCGCATAATGGGATACACTATCAGTACCCAGAAGGAATAGTAGGATCGGCAAACCAAGTTACTACATCCACGATATACTCAAATTCCGCTTGCCCAGAAAATGCAGGATACATACCTGATTTTAGAGGAAGAACGGAAGGTTCACTTTCAATTTGTGCTCTTCAACCACCCAGTTCGAATAGCGAAGTTCAAATTACATCAGAATGCCCTGAAAATCGATCTTACACGGAATCGTTTGTACGTCAGCCATATGTATATCCAACACCTTGTAATACGGCAGGCCTTCCTACGTATACAGCGAATCCAGCGGTATGCTATCCTACAGAATCAACGTACCCAGTAATGTCCGACAGTCAGGCCGGTCCATCTGCCGAAGACTATACTCAAAATTCTCTTTGCCCATCGGCGTCGACAAACCCTCAAACATTTAATAATCAACAACCAATAAATAATCGCGCTGGTATGGCCTTCTACTCTCCTCATCTACGAACATATGCCCACCAACAGACCTCGTCCAACCAACGGACTTTACATCACCCACGTCGTTCGGCCCCTCCGAGGCACACAAATCAGCATTCCTTTGGGATTCAAAGATGTATGGACCAGCAGCACTCTCCAAGCAATTATCGTCCTTTAAATTACCATCGGACTCCAATCAATATGCGTCCTTCAAGTAATCAGCGAGCCCCGACTTATCAACAAACATTCTATCGTCCAGCACCAATGCATTCGACACCACATTCTCACCAAACTGCAGCAACTAATCAACCTGCCATCCCTTTCAGAGCGATGACCCACTATGGGGCTACATATCACCCTGTAGCTCCATTGAATATGGGAGGTGCGTGTCATACTACTGCTAGATACCATCCAGCAGCTGTCTATCAGGGTTTATCTGGGAGCCAGCCAGAACCTACTAACCCGCCTGCACACAGAGTCTCGTCAGTATTTGTGTGTCAAGATGCGAATTCACACCAACAACCTGGTGTGGCATATACCAACGATGGTGGATGCCAGCCAGAAGCTCCTTTCCCACTTGACCCTGTGAATCAATCTGCGGCTACTTACGAAGCAGTAGAAGCATATAATCGAGAAGCTCTGCAGCAGCAGCAGCCTCCTGCGTATCAAACATCTGTGTTTCCTCCTCCACCGAACTACCAGCAATCAGATGTCTTCCAGCCACCGACCATGTATCAGCAAGCACATCTTTACCAAATACCGGCCTTCCAGCAAGGATCTTCAAACCCTTCAGCGCCTGTGTATCAAGTCACTCCTGCTCATCAGGCGATACCTGGACAACTGCATGGTATTCCCAACGAGCTGGCGTGCGGATTTACGCCAACGTTAAATTGCCAGGGTGCTCCTTACCCAACGTATGTACCAACGATAACATCTTGCAATCAGAATTGTAACCAAATGATAGCAGTCGACGACACAGCTTCGTTAAGACCTGAGGCAACAGAGCATCCATCTTCCTTTGTTCCTCAGCCCATCATGGGTTATTGCACTAATTCTGCTTACCTAGAAGCGGGCTCTTATCATGATACTTCTGGCGATTCTCAAAGAGTTCATACTGAAGATCAACAAAACGGTTGCTATTCGGAAAATGCACGTGATTGTTCCATACCAATCGGAGCTCCAGACATTTGCGTCAACCAAAACAATTGTGGCCAACCATTTTCTGCTGACCCGAGAGCAATGCAGATGTGCCAAATACGAGCCGATTACCCTGTAATTTCCTCGCTTCCTTTAAGAACGCCTTACCCTACTAGTGCAGAAAATATGGAGGCTGCATCTATGACCACACCTGGTCACTCAACGGCCTATATCACCAATGCAGGTTGGGAGAACAATTCGGCGCATGGAGGGACAATGATTGGTCAACCAATACCTTATTCGCAGCCATCCTGGATTGGTCCGACTGTATCCGCGCCTCAACAAATTTATGAAGTAATCGACGAAGGAGCTTATAGAAACGAGGAAGAAACTTCTAGAGGGTCGGACATTCAAGAAGCAACACCTTCCTACCATTCTAATCATCCTTGTTACGAATGCAACACGCACCTGCAGACTCATGCATACAACGCATCTGATGAAAACTGCCAGTTTTACCAGCAAACCCCCGAGCAGACTACGGGCTCAGGTGATGGACAGAATGACCCAATTCCACAACGAAATCTGATCATGGGGGCCGATGGTTGCGTCTATCAAGGGCAACCTATTTTCAAGAATGAAAGGTCTCAGGGACTTTCAACACGCCGCGAGCTAGGAGATGGCGACAGTCACAGGATACATTGCTGCGACAGGGCGCAATTTCAAGTTAAAGACGACCCCTGCAACCCTTTGAAGTGCGAGGTACGCACTGACAATCGTTTTTCAGGGGCTCACACGGATAATAATTGCTATGATAGCGAGAATGCTAATACTGTAAGACAATTCTGCTGCGAATGCAGTAGGGGGTGTTGTAGCAATCCAGGAAGGAGATACATGAATGGATTTATAAATCAATTTCAACCGGGTGGAAGTTGTGTGATTAGAGATGCTTCAAATGATATTTCTTCAAACTTCTCACAACTTTCTCTTAATGATGCAACGCATAGGGCAAGTTAAATGCCACATAAATCCATCACTTAATCACAATGATTTCAACTTCCCCTTCATCTAGTATATTTATCGCTCTTGCACATTATTTGTTTTAAACAATAGTCTCCCTAATAGGTCATCTTTCCAAAAGACTTTCACATTTTACAAAACCTGTTAGGTCTATTCTAAGGCTTGGGCTTGAGAGGATGGTGTCAGGTGATATTGGCCACATAGAATTAAGTGACTGTTCATAATGTTAATTTGTTTAAGTGTTGTAAATTGATACGTTATTGAAATATAATAACGTTTTTAGTGAATTTAAAGAAATAAAAATCGAGTATCGTTCTCTTCGTAGAATAGTGCGCAATGCGTAACAGAGCATGTTGTACACTGAACGGTGTGTTAAGTTGTTAAAACATAAGTTGTTGATAAATGTAGAGGTACTCAATTGAGATTGCAAATGTAAGTATATTATTTCAGTGTAGCGTTTTAATTTATGTTGAGTAACCAGTTTTCAATGATTTAGATTTCATACAATTTAAAACTACTGAACTACTAATTTTGAAGTTCAATTATGTTTTCTTTGTAATAAATTTTTGAATAACAAGTGATATTTTGTTTGATCTTAATTTCTATTGGTAGTTTCCTTTTAAACAGAGCTAGATTCTTCATGTAACAGAGATGACTCCTCACTAGCGCAGCCATACTTGGTTTTACGACCAGTGAAAACTTGTGATCGTGGTTCAAAAAATGGAAATTACACCATACTTTCTAGCTCTTGAACGTTTAAGTGGAAAAATACCAGCATGAACTATTGGAAAACCAACAGTTGTATTTTTATTATCTTAGTTGAGATTTCATTTACACGGTAAGTATGAGTATTGTTATTTAATACGGAAGATTTTACTAATTAATACCATGACAGCAAAGATTTTGTGAATTTGAAGGAAAAATGTAAAACAACGAACTATGTATGTATTGTGAAACTTTTGATGAATTGCTGTGGAATCTCAGGTTTTGGAACTTTCATGAGATAGAATGAATATGATTGTCAACAAATGTTTGAATTTGATTAAAAATCTTTCGTGTGTACTCGTTAATGACTACAGCTAGCAAACATGTTTTCACTTTTTTCTTATACTTTAGAGATCTTTCATACACATGTAAAGACCGCTCCATAAACGTTACATTTGAATTAGTTCACTCCAACATTTTTACGTTACTTCACATTATTTTATAGAAGTTTCGCTAAGTTAACCTGCAAATTTTTTTGATATAATGATAGGAATTTTTACAAAGTTTGTAGTAAAGAAATTGGATTTGATTTTGAGTGGGCAGGAATAATATATTGAGTCAGAAGACAGTGTTTATGTGGCACGCATTTGACTCAATGTTGCCGAGCTTCTTTAATTCGCTGTGTATTCGGAGTAGTGTGAAATGAAAAAGTTTTGTACTCTATTTAACGTATTCGAGTTTATACATGCTTATAAATGGCATGTAATGCGATCCTCTCCTTCGGAATAGTTTTCAAAATCGCAACATTCAAAAGGGAATTCAAACTGGGTAGTAAACTAAGGATTTAAATTGTTTATTCCGGACATATTGCAATATTAAGTAACTATATAGCCTTCGTTCATCAAAATCCATTGATCTGTTGAGAAGTTATGAGGACGGGGAGAAACTCAGCAACTCCTTTTTAGAAACTTAATCTTCTTCCTTCGCACAGCTGGGTAAAAACTTCATTAAATCCTGAAGTGCCCTCGGTGTACTTACACCCTGAGCGTGCCACGTGGACCGACCTCACCACGTGTCTTTCCTGAGCGCCCCGCAATTCGCAGGCCCAGCTCGGCCGCCCGCCAGCACTCGGCTTGAGAGCCCGGCTCCGCAACGGCCCGGCCCGGCCAGACCCGGCCGCGGGCGAAAAGCGCGTCGTTGCCCGTGAGTTTGAGTTTTCTCAAGTTATAATTAGCGTCGCTTCTTCTCCCGGGCGGAAAGCCTCTTGCAGCGGAGTCTGAAGGCGCCACGCGGGCGACTGAGCCGGATTTTATTGATCAGGAAGAGGCAGCAGCGGTGGTGGTGCTGGACGTGGAGACGGTGGCGCTCGCGGCGGGGGTGGCGGGGGTGGCGGTGGCGTTGGAGAGAGATGGAGGTCATGGGAGTGGCGGCGGCGGAAGTGACCTTGAAGCACGAGGAAAGGAGATGCCCCAGTTTGAAGACATGTCTGAAGTGTACTTTTTTTGGAGGGGGGAGCGAACGTCTTAAAAATGTATTTGCATTGCATAATTATATAATATACACATGACAATTACATGAACTGCATTTAACACTAGGATTTCGGCGTAAAATATAATAGACCTTAGTATAATGAAGTTGACTATTCCTTCAACAACATTCGACATATATACCGTGTATGCATATGTATATGTTCGTATATATATATATATATATATATATATATATATATATATATATATATATATATATATATATATATATATATAAAACCTCTTTGGAAGATGTAACAAAACTCGACCTTAAAACTTACAAAAGTATTTTGAAAATAAAATTGATATTGACCAGAATATCTCTCAGCTCCTGTATATGATTTTCCGTATTTCTGACAGTGTTTTATGCTGTTTTCAATCTACTGAAATAAGATCTGTAAGATGTTTGTTCTCTATGGTATATCTCCACTAATGCACACAGAGATCTCGCGTGCCTGCATTACATTTAAGGTTGGACAAATGGCAATACTTCGAGAGCGTGTCGCTTGTGTCTGGAATGATATTGAACACTCAGATTCCCACTCCAAAAGCAATTCGAAGAAATCCATCGCTAGTTACGAGAACACGGAAGCTTTACAAACCAAGGACACCTGAAGTCTTTGGTGTATGCGGCGACTCCTGCGTTCTGGAAGCCTGAGAGGTAGTAAGTACAACACCAAACATTTTTGAATATGTTTAGCACTCAATGCGATGACGATCAGAGGCTTATTGTCAGGGTTGTCTTTGAATATTTATTGTCACGTGTGAAGATAACGTTCAAATTAGTCTGATAGTTGTAATCCTGCTTACTCAGGCCAATATTGTACAGAAAATGCTTTTTTGCGCCTCTAGGAATAACCAATTTCAGAAGTTTTGCCATTAAGTTTTGTTACACTGTATATTTAAAAATTCATTACATTTTTGTAGTGCTTTTAACAATGTTAGAAATAAAATTCGAAGACAAAATGTGAAATAAACAATCCGTTTTCCAAAGTACGGAATCGATTCGTCGAAGAAACTCGTTCTGAGCGTTAAGGGATTAAAGTTCAGACATTTATGTTGACACGGGGTCTAACTGAAACATGTATGTTGACACTGGTCTAAACTGAAACAGTATCAAATATATGGAATTTGTCGGAAACGTCCAGAAGGAAATGATCATTTTCACATTAATGAACATAATGTTAGAGTTACAACATTGTATTATATTTCAGTTTAGTGCATGAACACGTCCCGCAAGTTGTGTATGTATATTTGTGCTCGTGTAAAACCGTTTGCATTTTATATGTTTCCCTTTGTTGGAAGAGGCCGGTTCGTGTGCCCCCTCCTGCCTCACAAATTTACTTAGGAATGGGAACATTACATTTTTATTGGCATTTGTCTTTCAATATTTCAGAGTATGCAGACTGAACAAAAGCATGTTATATTGCGGTGGGTCGGATAACTTTACCCGTTTTTAATTATTTATTATTAACATTCAATATTTTTACAAAATCCATTCCAAGCCTACAATATAATTAACTATGAGAACTTTCATTTCAGAGCACACTGGGTCTCTCAATTTTGTGGAACTATAAACTCCTAAATTGTCCTAATGGTCTTTGTGGTGTTGGTAATTTTAAGGCGGAACTACCAATATATTTTGAAATACAAATATTTGATTCGTCTGCGAGTTCAATCTCTAAGCACAACTGGAATTAAGAAAATGTTAACGTCTGTTATCTCGTTAAGTTTAAAACGTATTCCGGCATTTTTAAACAGACTACAATACAATTTTTAAATTATTTAAAAAAATAGTAGTCCGTTTATCAAACAAAGGTCAGTACATTTGCTTAACTAAAAATGTTCGAATTTTTGCCAGATTAATAATTAATGTATATTGTATTGGTATTTATTTACATTGTAAATTATGTACTTCCTTCGAAATTACGAAACGAGACAGTTTCACTAAGTCTTGCTGCTTAAGTTCATATTCAGGTACTATATTACTATCTCAAGAAATCTGGGGTAGACAGTTTCATTAAATATTTCTCTACGATGGCGGTGAATGTTTTGAAAGCTAATATAATACATCAAAATACCAGTATTTTTTTATTAAAATACGCCGCATTCTATTTTTGTAACACCAAGAAATTACAAAATGTCATTAAAAATATGTAACTCAAAGATATCAATAAAGAATTTTATTGCAAGATTGCTCCCACCTTGTTTTCGAATGCCCCAGAACGAAATAATTCTTGATGCTTCACTTATTCCATTAGTTTTTTATTCACACTAACATTTCAGTTCTGTTATATTTAAAAAGAATTCCTAACATGTAATGAGAATTTTAATTAAAGGCAACAGTTGACTGCGAAAAATAGCGGCTGAAACTAAGGACCTATTTGCCTCGAACATAATATATGTATTAAAGATATTGTAAGGACAGACGTTTGATAACCTGTGGCTGTACGCAGTAACATTTCTTAAACTTTTTGTAGAAAAAAAATATCATAAATTAAATTGAATTTCTAAATAGAAATAATTTACATGTGAATTATATGACTATCGCAACAGCATAGGAAAGTACACAAACCCGGTTCGTAATGCGAGCCCATTCATTTAAGCTCTACATATAGTGATTTTGCCTATTGGAAACATACTAAAATAGTAGTTCTTTGCAAGTCCGCAGACCAGTCAAGTGGTAGTGTCGTCATCTTCATTTTTTTCGGACAGACGGGCATTAGAGTGAACAATGAAAAGCAAAGTTTTTTCAAGTGCTAATTTTCAGTTGATTTCGCTTCGTCATTGATTAGTCTTCTAACCATTACATTATTTTGAGGGGACATTACAAGCTATTGAGGTAATGTAATTTATTTTACTTGCCTTGTAAACATGTCATTGGCATTTGGAATACAAACACGCTGGTACCTAACCTGTGCCCTCCAAAGGTTCCTAACGCGGGAATTCAATTTTCCGTCTTGTAAAATAAAAACAATTAAGGTGTTTGGCACTCCTTATACCTTAGGAATCTAATAAAAAGCAAGATCTTACTTTGAAGTCTAACAGTTCGAGAAGGCAGGAAGAAGAAAGAAGTCACGAGACAATTTCAGAATTTAATCCCAGAAAAGTCGGAAAGAGAGAGATTTAAGAAAATTCTGAAGTTAAACAAAAAACAAAAGGAAGATTCCACCTTCGACGGGGAATCGAACGACTTGCCATCTGGCTCTCCGGAATTGGAAGTTCCACCAGGGATATCTTCCCTGCCAGGTAAAGATGCAGAGTACATGTTGCGCAATGTAAAAGTTTCAGACGACTCTAGGGGCCGTATTTATAAACCTCAGCCAGGGGCCTGCCAGATCTAGCAGGCTGCCAGTGTTCGTTTTTGCGATTTATGAACGGCCCCCAGCCCATTCCAGTCGCCCCTTGTCCTCTTAGCAAGCCCCCACATGGCAGGCGCCTAAGAGCTCTGCTAGCAGAGCTTCATAAATACGAGCCTAGGAGAACTATGGGTGATGTGCCTCATGTGTTAACTCTGAGCTCATTTAGAATGTGCGGGGGCGGGAAAGATGCTAGTATACGTGACTTTTGTCGTGCTTGAATGTATACACTATGTTCAAGACACGTAAGACAATTTCTTATACATCTTAAACTTGTATTTTTGTAATATTATACTGAGTTCAGTCTATTTGCAGTTTTTTCGTTTTATTTTTACACATTTCTTAAAATTTTTGTGGAGGCTCCCATTAGGAAACCATTTTTAAAAAATCAGAAAATGTTTACGAAAAAACTATTTTAATCTTAAACTACTCGAACAATAATTTTAAGTGAAATATTTCATTTGTATAACTAAGGAAGAGTATGCATTTCAATTATTTTGATTTAATTGTGCAGAAAATTGGACTTAAAAATATTCGAAAACAAAATTGGCCCGGATTTGGGTACTTTCCTCTAGGAATTTCTTTTTTAAAATATGACAAATGATGTATGGATTTTAAATTATTTATCGGGATGACCGTGACTGCTTTGTTATTCATGACGTTTCATCCAAAAAGTTTGAATTCGCTGCAACAGTAGTTGAGAACCCTCCAATTAAACAAGAAGCTTACTCTGAAATGAATTTGAATTCCACGTTCGAAAGAGAATTCAAAATATGATCGCACATCAATATAATTTCTATCCGTAGTGGGCAAGGGGTTTTCAATGCTTTCATCATTCCTAGTGCAAACACATATGAACTCAAATAGATGGGCTGTGTAAGTAAATATATGAAAATTATACATCCAACGCAAACAGACGGATGGCACTGTGTATGGGCGAAAGCAGACGCGCCGTGAATGTGACATTCTGTTTCCAGTTAATTATCGAACATTCACAATATGGGAGCTCACATTTGTAACTGTCTGCAGGAGACAATATGAAACCAAGCTTGAGAGACAAATAGGAACATATTTTGACTGATCACATGGTGTGAATACTGATCGTTAACATAGTACTGGTACAGCTGAGGACTATGTGGTTTTCGATTGGAAGCTCAAAGCCAAGTTTGTGACAGCACGTTAAAAGTTGTGTCAAAACTTCGTTTTCAGAAAAAAAGCTGTTCTCAAAGTAATTAATTTTCCGAGTTGAGCGTAACTTTTGCCTCTAAGTGACAAAAATGAAACTTTATTTATCGTGACAATTACCCAGAGAAGATAAAGAATGGTTCTTCTTTCTTTAAGGCACACCAAAGAGGGAAAAAATGTTCTAAGAGTTTCAAAGAACCAAGCGTCTTTATTTAAGGGATCGACACATGTTTCTCAAAGGGTGAAGAGTGTGTTGCAGACTCAAGCTTCTGCCGCGTTTATTGCGGGATTCTTTCAAACGTCGATGAAAAGGTCCTTGCAATATGAATGTGCTTCGCTCCAGCGGGAGACAGTAACTTAGGAGTTTAATATCTCTGAAACACGAAGAGGCAGGCTCCAGTCGACGAAAAGCGATAGCCTCTGCAGTTCTACATAATGAAAACGAGAAATCTCTCGCAACATTGTAACTTCTCATCCTTTTTCTTGAAAAAGATGGTTATAGGACTCGTCACTATCATTAAAGTCTCAATTTCATGTAAGAAGAAGTTCCCTCAAAAAAGTTTGACGCTGCAGAGAGGGAAAGAAAATGAATTTAAACAACCTGCGGCGGCGGCGGCAACGCAATGCACATCGGGGGCGGTTTGCAATTATAATGACGTTGCGAGTGCGTGTAATTAGGGGTAGCAGGGCGAAACGCGATGGCAGCTGCGGCGGACGGGTGGGAGGGCACCGCCCCCTCACTCCACCGCCCACCGCCCGACGAGTGGTCTGCGGCGTCACTCCCGGCTGGCGGTGATGCATCACCCGACGCGCCAGCAGTCAGGCCCAGCCGCGAACTGAGCCTACGTCTCCTTCGGTCGACGCCGCCCACAACCACCACCACTTCTGAGTTTTGTCGAAAACACAGTAGCTCTCTTTTTGTCAAAGTAGCTAAATTGATTTTGTGGTACCATTTGGATTCAGTGTTGTTTCAAAATATTTGAAACATACTGTTTTCTCACTGCCTTTTCAATCTGAGCAGTAAATGAAATTAGCGTTGCAACAACAGCACATACTTTCTTGCCTTATTTCTAAATTTGCAATTTTCGAACATTCAGATTTTCACGGAAATGAACACGATTTCAATACTTTCTCTTTTTATGAAGGGCGAGAAAATAAAAAGCATCAAGATTTTTTCGATAATATAATATTTCTCGGAAAATAAAAAAGATAAGGAACATGCATTTTGTGTGCGCCATTTATATTTATAAATTTAGAAGAATTATAAATTTAGAAAACAATCATTACTTATTTGACACATGTTTTTCGACGTGTTTGAAAAACTTCTCACCCTTTTCCCCAGAAAATTGATGAGCATGTCTTCAAAACAACTTGCCTTCATTTCTGTTGTTTTTAGTTTTATGTATCATCAGTAGTATATTCTTAAGACGCTTCATCATACTGTCAAATGTGTTGAAAAATGACGCTTCACCTAATTTAAAAGAATCTGAAAACTGTTGACTTTTGAACTACAAGGTTGAATCCGAATATTTTCCCTTTCTGTAAAACTGAATTTCTTTCAGATACACGTACGTCTCAGCATATAATAGCAACACGTAAGATACGTTTCAGCACAATATAATTTTAAGAACAACGCTCAGCTCATAATATGTGTCAAAGTAAAAAAAAGCCTTAAAATAGCTTAATATGTCTTATTTTCATCACCCAAATATCTGGGGTTATGTGAAGGGAAATTATATTTACTTTCCTTAGCAATTATGAAATATTCGATGACGATTTAGATGATTTTACATGTACGTTTTATACTGGACTGCCTTTACTTGCAATGTCACAGTTACGAAGTTGAAATATTAATGAGTATTCGAACCCACAAAAGTTGTTTGAGTCTGACCTGTGATCACCGACAGCATATAGTAGTATAAATGAACAAACAAGTAGTTGTTTACTTGATAAATTATCAAATAAGATTATAATGTCCAACGTCATCCAAAAGCTACGGAGAAACATGTTAATAATATTTTGACCGTGGAATATCGTGTATAATTCGTATAAATGTAATTTAGATGTAATATTTATGTTCCACATCCTCCCGTCATCTTCTCGCACACTGGTTGCTCCCTCGCTTCCCCCGTGCCCCATTGTGCTGCATCGCGTCCTGCGCCGTCCGCGCCGCCGCGGCGGCTGCGCGCGTCCGGTGATGAATGGTGGATCCGGCAGCGCGCACCGGCAATTGCTGACAGGCGGAGATGTAACCGCGCCGCCCACCCTGCCACGCCCCCTTCTGTCGCCACCGCCCCGCACCGCACCGCACGACACTCTCCGTCCTCCCCGTCTCCTCTCCGCTTCATTCCGCTCCTCTTCACTTTTCCCCTTCTGTGCCCTTCTGCTCTTCTCTCTCCCGCACCGCACGACACTCTCCGTCCTCCCCGTCTCCTCTCCGCTTCATTTCGTTCCTCTTCACTTTTCCCCTTCTGTTCCCTTCTGCTCTTCTCCTCTTTCGCCTGCCCCTTCCGTCACTTCTGTTTCCTCCCTCTCATTTTCTCATTGCTCCTCTCTCCTCACAACCGTTTTTCATTTCTCCTTTCCTGTCTGGCTCCTTGTTTATCTGCCCCATTAGTTGCCTCACTACCTTCTTTCTTGTTCCCCCTTTCGACTTTTCCTCTCTACCTTTACCACTCTGGCCCTTTCATCACTGCAATATTTCCTCTCCGTCTTTTCACTCTGCTCCCTTTCCGACTGTTCCTTTTCCCTTTCCCTCGCCTCCTTTCCTTCTACCATGCTCCTGTCCGAAGTACTCTCCACTGCGTTTTTCTTTCCCTCTTCACCTTGTCCCTTCCTTTCCGCCGCGGACATTACTTTTCTCTCCATTCGCTCCTCTCTTCTCTCTGCCTTCTCCGACCCCTTCTCTTCCAATTCTGCAACTCTCTTTTCTGTCGTGCCGTCCCTCCACTCCATGTCCCCACCCACTCTTCCGTGCGCCGCGACACCACGTCACCGCCCCGCTCCGCAGTCCCCGCCGCCGCCGCGCCGTCGCGCTCCCGCCCACGCCTCGGTTGGTTTGCACTGGAAGCACATCGCTCAACTGCCGCGCATCGCGTTGGCATGACGGACGCCTACTCTTCTTTTCCGGCCGGTATATGCAAAAGATTTCCGACCTCACTGAAAAACTCACAGGAGTCGCTTTCAATTCCGCACCGAGTTAAGTCGTCCCACGCAAGTATTTGCTTGCGCGATCTTTTTAACGAAAGCCCGTATACCACCACTTTTGGCACATATGATGTTCAAATAAATGTATTTTTTAAGGAAACTTAATTCGCCGATTTGTAATTTCTATGTAATACATAAACGACCTAAAAACTTGTTTCTGAAAATAAAGATGAGTGCTTGTAAATAATGAATAAAAAATAAATGAGTTGTAAGAGGTGGTGTGGGTCAATACGTGTACTAATATACTTTCTTGTTTCATTTTGTAAACACATACTGAAGGACGGAAATTGTTGACAACTCTGGAACGGTCAAATATTTTCTTCAATTCCATGATATTTAAAATACAGGAATCACCGCATCCGGAAATGGTTGTGGACTCACAGTTTTTCACTACCCATTCCCTCTTCAATTTTGTAATATTTTAATATTTACTTTCTGCAATTGTAATTTTATATGTAAAGCGATGGTTATATACGAAGAGATTTTTTATGAATGAGGCATGGGTACTAAGGGTAAAATTGAAACGTGCAGAATTAAAACAGCCACCTAATATAGAGGAATATTTTGTATCGTATTTCAGAATTCACATGAACACTGTTAATAACTAACTACCAGAATATTGGTTTTTAAAAATAAAATTAAGTTTTTTGATCCACTAGGTTTGCTTTTTAATAGCAGCAATTATAATTTGAAACCTCGAATGACGGAAATAATTACACATGAAAAAGTTATGACACGTCATTGACCATTGAACATTTAATATGAATTAAGTAATATACTGTTGTATCATTGTCTATCAGGTTCCAAATGTGTTTTATTTTAATGTCGGAAATACAGTTTAATACAGTACACCTCCATCTCGATCGGGTTTTTGTCCAGTTTTTCTGATCCATTGAGCAAATGCTGAGATGGACCCTTGATTTGCTTCTGGACGTAAATTAAGCTTCACTATGCTCACGTTTTGTTGAGATTTCTTTTAGCTTGTAGTGGTAGTAGAGCTTACGGTAAGTTTCTATTTTGTTAGCAATATAGAAAAATCAAATCCGTTCGTTTACCGTTACAGATAAGTTTTCTGTAATTCGGAAACGAAAATATCTAGTTTTTGAAATGTTAATCTCTCGCTTTTTTATATTTATTATTATTATTATTATTATTATTATTATTATTTATAACTTATTTTTTTATCTTTCAACTATTATTAGTTAAATTGTTGGGAAGGGAGTCTAAAACTCAAGAAAGTGTGCGCGATGATTTTCTCCCCCATACGTCACATACAGTTTTTGACTAAATAAAGAAAAATTATAAAATACTATAATAATGTAAACAGTACAATATCGCAATAGATAATCACGCAACGTTTAATAACTTAAGTGCTATAATATTATGAAATTGGTCGGGGAAAGCAACCTCGCAGAACTTCGGTAGACTCGTATGCTGTGTGAAAGTTAGGCTAGCTTCTCAAGAAGTATCGCAGAGCCAAATTGAAGATGACGTAGCAGAAATGGAAATCAATTTTTAAGAAGGAAAGAATGTCTGTCACGAAGAGAGAAAAGTATATGTATTAAAAATGATGATACGAGGAAGAAAGCAAACTTGACCCGAATCCACCGAGTTCCCCAGGCTCTGCGAGTGAACAGGCAAAAGAAAGCCAGTTGAAAAATTATTTAAAAGAAATAAATTATTTCTTTCTACAATTCTGGAAGACAGCTGAACACTTATATTTGGTTGAATAGGCAAGGTAAAGAATCCAATAAAATGCCAATCGTTTATATTAATAATTAAATTCTGCAAAGAAATATTGTTTCCTCTTGTATTATAATTCGGCATAATTTCCATTTCTCTCTTAACATATTACTGACTACACTCAAGAGATATGTATGTAGGTCATGATTATGAACACAGTTTGGCATATTTTTACGCTAGCCAATTGTTTCATTGAAGAAACTTATTTTTTTAAATTTTGATTCTGAAAGAGATTTTTTAGTACGGAAGGATTATTGAGAAAGAGATTTTGAAGGAAGGATTATTTTTAGTATTTTTTACATAAGAGACATTTGGCGAATTTATCTAAGATGGAATCTATCCCTTATGAGGGCTAGAGCCAACTTCATAAATTCTTTCAAAAAAAGCAGAGAGATTAGTGAAAAAAGATATTAAAATTCATTTGAACGTACTTATAAAAACACGTTTCTGCTAAGTTCATGTACACAAGAATGTAAGTATGCTGTTTTCTGACTAGACTGTTATCTGCACTATATTTTGATTTGCGAATTATATTTTGTCTCTCTTGCAGGTCCAATTGAAAATTTTTATAGAGTAAAAATAATAATAATAATAATAATAATAATAATAATAATAATAATAATAATAATAATAATAATAATAATAATAATAGGTTGCAAGGTTTTCTATACTTTCCATTTTAGGTTTGTAAATGGAACTGCTAGACTAGGAGAAACGTCCGAATGTAACATTTGAAATGTGAAAATGCGATTAATTTTAAGACAATTACACAGAGACATTGTACACATAGGAATATTAAGGTTATCAGAAGCTCGAAAAGGTGAAACTTCCAAATCCGCAACAACACGCCTTTTTGGAATAGAGATGTTTATCAACTGGAGAGTCACGTAACGTACGAGCGGGTTCGTATAATCAGGATAATGCATGTGGGCTGTGAATGTTAACCGTGAGTAACGCGGTGGCTGCGGAGATAAGTAACACGATCAAACCCCCGGCGTCGGGGGCACAGACGGTAGGGGAGGAAAGGATGGAAATGATTGTTCCTTCCAAGAGGCGGAGGCAACGGAGAGGGCGGATGTGGTAAGAAGCGATGAGGCTGCTGAGACCGTGGTAATTACGGGGCGCCGGCGTCGCCTGCGGCTGCCGGGGCCGCGGTGGCTGCAGAGGGTGCGGGGAGCAGCGCGAGCAGCGGTTGCTCACGAGCTGGAAGGCTTAAGGGTTGAGGAGCCAGGGGCGCTTTCGAGTTGAGGGTCTAAGGGAGACTGAGGGGGCTAAAGAGATGGAGGAATGAGGAGATGAAGGCTTCGGTGAGTAGGATTGGAAGGATTGTAGATGTAAATAGAGAATGGGTAGATTGGGGGCTGGTGGTTGGAGGAGTGAGACGGGGGATTAGGGGATGAGTCGCTGAAGAACTGAGAGGTTCTAGAGGAAAGAGAGGTACGCCAGTGAAGGATTGAGGTACTGACAAATTAGAGGTTGGGGAATACTGGGATGGGGATGTCAGAACGTGAAGATGGGTAGAATAGACCTGAAGGCTGGGATAAGAAGTGCTTGAGCTGAGGGTCGGTCTGGGTGATTGGGAACTGGGGATGGCGGTTTTGAGATCTGAAGTTTGGGAGTTAGTATCTGGACGACTAAAGGGCTAGGCGACTGGGGACTGGGAAACTCCGAAGCTGGAAGACCACCTAACAGGC
The DNA here is from genome assembly GCA_011170035.1 of Teleogryllus occipitalis. NCBI lineage: Eukaryota > Metazoa > Arthropoda > Insecta > Orthoptera > Gryllidae > Teleogryllus > Teleogryllus occipitalis. The sequence goes on along the minus strand of BLKR01000675.1, from coordinate 227,651 downwards.
TGTGGAGCGGGAGGACTGAGGCTGGGTAGCTGAAGGCTTGAAGACCGGGAGCTGAGATTGGCTGAATGGGAGGGGGTCACTAGGAGTTCGGAAGCTGTGGAGCCGAGGCTGAAGGAGGGGCCGAGTGGCTGGTGGATTGAGGTGCTGAGGACTGCGGGCGCAACCGAGCCCACGGGGGGAGGGCGGCGTCCCGACGCGGGCGTCGCAACGCCACGCACCGGCAGCAGCGAGGGCCACCGTGTGGCTCCGACCACAATTCACCACTTAACGGGCGCGGCGCCCCGCGGCTCCCCATGCATATTCAAGAGCCCGCGTCGCGGGGCGACGGGGGGCCCTGGGACGCGCCCAAGTTTGAGATGTGTACTCGTATTCTCCCATCGACCCCTCTTTCGACGCACCAGAGAGGGACTCTCTGAGTATGCTATGCGATGCACGAGGGTAAAAAATAAGCAATGGACTAATTCTAAAATCAAGATGGCTACGAACGAAATAGGTGACATAGAAATTCTAAAAAAGCGTGAGTAGCGACTAGGAGAATCCATTTAATGTACATTTGTAATTATTTGGAGAGGAAAATAAAGAAACATCAAGTAAAAAGTATTGGTCGGCAAAGTATGAAATTCTTTATCAATCTCGTGTAATTATGTCTCAATAGCGCGTAAAGTTCATAAACCAACAAATCTTACTCAAAACGTTAAACTAATATTACAAATCAGAAAATAAATTGGAAATAGGGATACAAGTCTGGTACAATAAAACAAATCATCATATTTTGCTGCTAATAATTACAGGAAAAGGAATTGTACTGTACCCTTACAGAAATGTGTTGTAAGACACTCAAGAATAACCTTTACGCCAAACGCAATAAAAGAAACAGAAAGTTCAAAATGGAGCAGATATGCCCTATTGCGTGCAAACTGAGGGAGTGACGAAGCTTTTTCAAGAAACTGCAGTTTCAAGCAGTAAAACTTTCCATCATAAAGATAGTCATGCCAATAAAAACGAGTATTGCAGAAGGCATTCAAATTAGTTTTTGTGACTGGTTACACAGCAATTCTTTGATCGACAAAAATAAATTAAAAAAAAACATCACTAATAATATTTAAACTTCTTATCTCCTGTTCGCACACAATTCCTTAACGAGACGGTTGCGCGCGATATAACCAAAACGAAACGAGCAAAGCCTAAACCACCAAACCCAGAAGCACGTGAACCGCTACCGCATGTATTCCCACACAGCCTGGCAATTCTTGAGGCGAAGACGGAGTGCTCGAAGGCGATTACTGTGGTAGTTGCGCGTAGTTTGGCCACTTGTTTTGCCGCGGGTCGTGTCGCGTGCGGCGGCGCCCCGTCATTTGGGGGCCGTTTCAGCCTGTATCGACGCGGGTAATACGCGCCCGCACGGCACCCACGCGCCGCCCCACGCCGCCCCGCCCCGCCCCGCCCCGCCCCGCCCCGCCCCGCCCCGCCCCGCCCCACCTCGCATCGTGCTGTGCACGCTCGCGCCCACAGTGGCGCCCAACCGCGGCTAGTGATGGCAAATTTTACTAAAACATCGATACATCGCTAAAGGATTTTCGATGTCGATGAAAACATCGGCGAAAAAACATCGATGTTTAAAACATCGTTTTAATTATAGACTAATAAACATGCTATTTTCCTATCCAATTTTAATTTCAGTGCGTAAAAGGGATATATTTTATCGTTTGGTTACCAGCATGTTAGTAGTATGCTAATAAAAAATATTTTCGAATGTAAAGAAAAGAAAATAAAGAACATCGTGTTTCGCTAATTTACCCTTTAATCACTTCCATTCATGCACCATCGAAGTAAATCCACCTAAAATTTCCTCAGACCGCACAGGCGAATTATGCAACATGATTAAAAGGATGACGCAAAACAAAAGATATTGCTGTGGATTGCCGCTACCCTACAACGTGCCTAAACCTCTTTATTTAAAAAAATTAAAAAAATATTTTTTGCAACAAAATATCGATGTGAAGAAAACATCGAAAGCAAAATATCGATGTTAATATATCGATGTTTCTGGTGGAAAATATCGATGTTTTAAAAACATCAATATTTTTGCCATCTCTAAAATGTGCCACGCAGTGGTGCATTTTGGCGATTTCATGGCCCAAACCTCTGACAGCTATAGTATGTTTTCTACGACGACCAAAATTATTTTGGGTCATCTTTACAATGTAAGGGAGCTGGCAACATAGTACCAGAATAGCATTTCCTTCTCATATTCGACGGTGAATATGAGAAGCGGTATCTGAAAGTCGAAAAATACGTGAGATTGTGAAGCAAGTTTTTGTCAGTTAAAACTTAAAAAAAACTATTTTGCTTGGATTTTTCTGTATTTCCGACAGGATAATACATCTGAAGGTAAGTTAAATATCTGACAAGTGTACTTCTCTGTATATATTTTACGAGTATTCGAGGTTTTTGAGTGCACCTTAACCTCTTCCGAGTATATCTTTTTATTTGCATGTTGAGATCTACAACTTTTACACCACTTAGTACCGCTTTGAAATTTACCTTGTCTAAAAGCCCCAACAGTTCTCTATCAATATGCAGTATCAAATTGCAGCTGCACATATTTGCCCCTTTTTGTTTTATCAACATTTAACTACTGGAGTGCGTAACCGGCGTGTTTCGATACGGCGTGCCACCACCCGCGCTGCCAGACCGCGGCCGGATACATGTCGCGTGATGTTCCGTTTACCTTTGATAATTTTGATTTACCTATATCTGACGCTCAAAATTACACAACAGTCATGTATAGAGTGAAAAGTAATTAATTAGATGTACCCATATATAATATTATATTTTATTGCATTATAAATACAATTAAGTATTAATGATATTTATAATGTAATGAGATATGAAATGAAAGACAATTTCATTTAACACACACTTTGTATAAATTTTTAATATATGTTTATAAATCTGTGAAAGTGCGTTTTTACTATACTTTTGTGGGTTACTTACGACGCTGCTTTTGCTTGAAAACGAAAGAAAGCGAAAAACAGTGTAAATTAATTTGACATCGATCTTACTGGCTGAGGATATTACACATACATTACGCCGTAGTTCTCTACATTTTATGTCTTAGCATAAATGTTATGAGAGTTCGTGTATGATCTTAGTCAAGGTTTGGGTACTTTCATTAATAAAAAGAGGAGACATTGTGAATCTGATACCTTTTGTAATAGAATCCTACCACATTCCTCAACTTCTCATACCAACTCACATTCCAAATTTGAGGCATTTCTCGTCATCGCGATGATATTTGAACACCAAAACACCAGTTAATAGATGAATGCTCAAGAACGTTAACTTAGCCTCATAAGTAATGATTTTCCCATTAGATTACACTATCTGCTGTGTCTCAAATGCAGCTTGCTGTGGCCTCTGCAGTGTCATTGAACAGAAGGTCCTGGAGTTTGAATACCCGCCGGTGGCGGTGGTGGGTGATACGAGCTTCATTATTAAATTGATTTTAATAAATATTTGTTGGAGAATTCTAGAGTTCGGCTGTTCTGATCGGTAGTTTTACAAGTTTATCCATTCAATTCCAGGCGAATGCTGCAGCTTTATACTTTAACAAACGAGCCACGATTCGCGCATGACCGCACAATTAGATTCCATTGAATTTTACTACTTATTTACTTAATCTGAAAAAATAATTGGTGTAGTAACAGATAATACACAATCAGATAATATAAATAGGAATAGAACAGCACAAAAACTGCAAGGATGGAATTTATACTTTTACAATGGAATAGAGTTCTCCGTAGCCTGCAATTTATTTCCCAAGATTTTCTTCGAAATCTAAATTCGATCGATTTGATAAATGACTAAGGAATGGTTTCATTATTAGTTGACGACATTAATGCTCAAATTGCACACCCCAATTTTCTCGGAAAATAAAGTAAAACTACCGGGAATGCGCCGCATACCAAAACTGTACCTCGTCTTAGTGTTCCTAGTAATTTACTCAACAACTACACATATTTTTTTAAAAAGTGGAATGACATCATTTAAAGATTGGAAACTAAGGGTTAACTTGCATTGAGAAAAAAATATCTGGCTTTAATTTTGGAGATGTAAGAGATGTTCGAAAATAAATGTGAACTTTGCAATCTTCAATTTTTTAAGTTTTAATGAAAATCGAAACTACATTTTTATAAATACACTTTCATCTAACATACCATGTAGGCTTTCACGGCCGGTTTCTACATTATTTGATATTTTCGGGTTTGTAGGCCGTGGTCTAATGGAGACTTGTCCATACGTTTCGCCTGCAACTGTGGCAGGCATCCTCAGTAGCGTTGCTGGCGGGGGCGAAGTTTTCTGCCTGGCGGAGTCAACGCGGTGCTGTCAGGTAGAACACTTCGCCCCCGCCAGCAACGTCACTGAGGATGCTTGCCACAGTTGCAGGCGAAATGTATGGACAAGTCTCCATTAGACCACGGCCTACAAACCCGAAAATGTCAAATAACACTTTCATCTATTCGAGCAAAAAATGAAAAAGAACAAAAATGCAGCCATTTTCCAGAAAATTTTCAAAATTAATAGGGGCTTTAGTTAAAGTAACCCCAGAAATTAAAATACCTTAATAAACAAGTAGATCTTACTCCTGACGTATTTTCCAAATTTCAGCTTACAAGCTTCTAATCTGACAGAGTTATACGTAACACGTATACTTCCATCCATTCAGATATCTGTCCTTTCGGGTACAAAATTGCGTTGATCTCCTCGCCACCTGTACCACTCTTAATCATTTTTAGAACGTCACCAATAGATGTTAATCCTGACGTGTGTCCGAAGTTATAGTTGAAAAGACAATGATCTTACAACACGAGAAAATTTTAGATCGTATTATTTACGGAGAAGAAGTAACAGTTCATTCGAAGTAACATACTGACATGAATTTTTCGAAACTTCATAAAAAAGTATATTCAAAATGTTATCCAAAAATAGTTACATTTATGAATGTTGTATCGTGATCTGTCAGCCAAAAAACATATTCAAAGATCAATGTTCGACAACAGTAAAGAGTAGACAATGTATCGTCACAGAACGAGAGATGGTGCCGTCATGTAACACGGAGAGCGCATTTCTGGAGAGTCCAAGGGCTATGATGTCGTACCGCAACCACAAAATGACATCACCTCATCAAACATTTACTTGAGCCTAACGACGATAATACATTAGTCTAGGCAATTTAGGGAGAACCAGAGAACAGTCTCTAAACGCAGGAAGAGCTTGTTTGCGAAGTTCTCGACCCGCCCTCCGTCGAATATCTCGGCTCGAAATTTTCCCCGGCAACTGTTCTCTGCGGAAGTTCCGGAGGGATTATTTGAAGGGTGCAAGGGAGGTGCGGGCGGCGTGGGTGGCGTCGGCGAGGCAGGGCGGCGAACGGCCGAACTCGAGTGAATAATTAAAACGGCGACCGAAAGCAACCCGGCTGATTACGGCGCTAGTCGCCCCCAGACGCTGATTGACGTCCGCCCTACGGAGGGCGGGTTGGAGAGGGAGCCGCGACTCAACCCGAAACCCGACGGCGACTCGGCCGCTTTCTGCAAGCGAAAAAAAAATCTTCCTTAATTGATATCCCGATCTGTCAGCCGTCTCGCCCTCCGACAATCCCTCTTCCACACCCATTAAGTCATTAATATCGCTCTTTGTCGTGGTGCCGCGCAGTTCTCTAAATTATCGTCGGTCTTTTTTTTTTTTGTGACGATTTCTCGGATTCCCCTTCGCTGAATCTGAGAGAGGAGCGGAGAGGGTCGGGGCGAGGCGGCGCGATAAGGGTCAAAGAGAAAGGATCTGTGATGGAGTGAATCTAGGCTGACGGTGTCGAGAAAAAGAAGACTAGTTGACGGTGGGAGTGAGATCAGCTTAAGGTGGGAGTGGTGAAAGCGAAAGAAACATAATACGAGCAGTATTCGCAATCTGAACTGGGAAATGTGGATAGAAGGAAAGGGTAAAGCAACACGAATGTATTTTACTAATTTAATGTTAAAAAATGCTTAAAAATTGTACGTGGTAAAATGTTCGTACTACTTGGTGCATAAGTGCTATATTTATTGTGAAGAAGCGAAGAAAAGGGCTATTAATATCTCTGCATTTGTTCTGTAGGTTATGGGAAAGTTCATTCAAGTTCCTAGGTTGTGATCTGTCTTTCAAAGGAGAAATAGATGCTGATAAGAAAATAGAAAAAATTGACAGAATGTGTGGAACTATTAGGAGGACACTGAAAAGTTAAGTCAGGAATGATACACTCATGAAAATTTATAAAACCTTAGCAGTTACCTGTGGGCTTTATGGATGTGAAATTTGGACTATGGAAACAAAAATTAGAAGCAGGATTCAGACTGCCGAAATGAAGTTTTTAAGAGGTTGTATTGGTGTCACAAGGACAGACAGGATTCGTAATGAAGAGATACGCAACTACCTAGGAGTTTATAATCTAAAAGAAAAAATTGACGAATATAGGAAAGCATGGAGAGACCACATAGGCAGAATGAAAAACACGCGAATGCCAAAACAGATTCTGAAATACAAGCCAAGAGGAAAAAGGAACATAGGAAGACCCAAGAGAAGATGGATGGACCAATAATGAGACGCAACGGAACGAAAGTTCTAATGTTTGAAGAAGAAGAAGAAGAAGAAGAAGAAGAAGAAGAAGAAGAAGAAGAAGAAGAAGAAGAAGAAGGTTTTGGGAAAATGGAGCGAAGTAATTATCAAAATGGGTTGCTCCTCAATGTATGAAAAATCAGGCGGAGAATGTTGAGGAGAGCTATGAATAAAGGCTAGAGCACAATACAGTATTCCAGTCGTGTGAGGCTGATACATTACCATCTTTCTGATCCGAGCGGAATCAAATGTCGACGCAAAGGCCCGTGTAAAGCGCAACGGGGTGCGAACTTCAGTGACACAGAACGAAGAATGCCGCGACTGAGCGCTGGCGGGCAGAAACAAGAAAGCGAGAAACCGAGCAGGCGCGGGGGGGGGGGGGGGGGGGGGGGGGGGGGGGGGCGAAGCGAGGTGGGCATCCAAGCAGCGACTGAGCCGGGTCCGCGTTTTTGCGACGTTCGCCGAGCCGTGGACTTAACGCTCTCCGTTAATTGCTTCATCTAGAGCCCGCTCTAAAACAAAACAACCTCTTTCGAAAGAAATATAGGCGGCGGGGAGGTTGGATGGGCCGGCAGCTGTAGAGTGATTTGTGGGTGGGGGCGTGGGCCGCCGGGCGGGAGGGTGGGGGGATGGTAGTTCGGGAGGGCGAGTGAGTGAGCAAACGGGTGACTGAGCGGGTGGAGAGGAAGGATTATAAAGTTGGGGGATGGGTGGGTGAGAGGGAGGTAAAGTGAGAGGGTGGGTGGGTGGGTAGATGGACGGTTGGGCGGTTATTTAGGCGGGTGAGCAAACGAACGGTTGGGTGAGCGGTGGCTGTATTGGCCAATGTGTGGGTAGGTGAACGAATAAGCGGGTGGGTAAGGGGATGCGTGGATGGGCAGATGGGCGGTTGTGTGGGCGGGTGAGGGAATGAACGGGAGGGTGAGCAATGGATGAGTGTGTGTTAGAGTGAGTGCGAGTTTCGCCATACGAGGGAAAATACAATATTAAAGTCTGCGCGGGGTCGGCCACAGCTGCAGAAGCCGCTAGGAGTTGTAAGCGAGGAATTGAGGAGCGGTGCACGGGATGGAAGGTGACACTCAGGCTGCGAAGCGAAGGCTAAGGAAAGATGTAAAATGAGAAAAAGATCGAACTATTGCGTGAAGAAGGCGATGTGTTATACTGTGGTTTTTACCGAGCTGCGTTTGAAGTAAATCAGCTATTACCGTGTCACCCAATCGGAAAGCTAAACGCCACCATTATGACGTCACTGTAGTGACGCGTAAGGTCCTGATTGGACGCCACCGTAACAGCTGATTAAATGCCAAACACAGTTCTGTAAAAACCGCAGTATAAGGAAAGATATTAGGAGATGACGTGAGTGGTAGTACCAAAGTAAACACTGAGAATCGATTATGGTAATCGAAGGACAGAACTTCGTTTAAATTGTTTTTAAATTAGTACAGTTGTTAAGAAACATTGCACAGATTTTTGTCGACACTGTTTATGTCGACTCTGAAGTTAAAGTGGGATAAATCGAATTTCCTAAATTTATCTTGTTTTCGACTTATCTTTATTTGAGATAGGTTTACATTTAACATTCATACCGGGTCTCTGAGAAAAGGAACAACCAAAGCAAAATATGTACGAAACATTCTATCGTAAATGTTAACTGCACATGCAATATATTTCACCCAGATATTTTGATGGCATATGTCTCTATCACCTTCTCTGAAGTCTGGAGAAGTGAGACGTAGTATAGAAACTTCGCATGCAACAAACAAACAAACAAACAAACAAAATACTACAGACATATACGGACCAAATCTGAAATATTGCAATTATGCAATTGCTACAAATATGGCGTCAATATACTCGAAAATACGGGCAGATGAAGATGGCATATGATTGGCTGCGACAATACGAATTACGCAATACGGGTTACGAAAATACGCAACGACTCAGGGTCCTTAAGAGTCCGGGCATGTCAATTGTCTCTTCCAGCAAGCGCCATTACGATGAAAACGATGATGTGCGCTGATTCTCATCAGTAGTAAAGAGGAAGCATTTCCTTAACAGCAGCCGTGGCCCTCGTTTCCAGAGTTATGTTTACGGCGCGGGTCTTATTATTCGACGTCTAAGAACTGCAGCCACGCGAATCTGGAACTTCTTTTCGCCGATTCCTCTACAGATTTACAAGACTCTCGCTTTGAAAAATTTACTCCTCATCAGTAGTAAAAGAAGTAGTTCATTACTGTCGGACGTTAAGAACACTTTATTCTGAATCTTATCGTAACAGTGAGCCCGAGCATTTCGAGCCCTCATTAAGGTAAAAATAAACTGAAGAAAAAATACTGGACGCAGTCCTTTTGTTAATCTGATAAAAAACTCAACTCTTCAAATGTATAAGTATTTTGTTGAAATTCTGATCATTATGATTGTTCTTTATAATTAGTTTGATTTCCTTATAGACAGAAAATAAATAGCAAATGTAATATCGCACAGTAAAAAAGTGTTGTATTAATACACATATATTAGTTTTCATTTCATAACATAAAAGTGTGTAAAGAAAACTATTGGTTACTCTATTAACTTTAAATGCCATCTTATGACGTAAATATTTAATAAAAACGATGAGACTTTAATTAGTAGAGTTGACTAGTATTATTAACTGGTGTGGTATTTATTCTCTTCTTTGTCCTAAAAGTCACGATACATTTTCTGCAATTATTTACCGTTAACATTACATAATTTTGAAGTAAGGTATTCAAATGTCAGGAAAATAGCTAGGATTTCAATGAGGTAATGCGGTTCGGTAAACAAATGAAAATAATTCTACGTGTTTGAGCTTCCTTAAAATGCATCCTTAAACCAATGTATGGTACATGCTACGGTTTCCACAAATCGAGACAGCCTCTTAGCTTAGCAAGACCCCTGCTTGGAGCGGGGCACGCCCCCCTCAGAGCGGTGTTCTCAGACTAACAGGAAATTATGGCACAGCAACGCAACAGCCTAGTAGGGAGCAGAAATGTTCAATCGCGGGCACAATGAGATTTGCTCAGGTAATGGGCTTACCGGCGCCTTTGTAGGATTTGCGAAAAGGATTTGTGGCAATTTGGACTCACACGAAGTGCCGTTCCAAGCGGCCGGCACCCTCCGCCTCCGCCGCCAATGAACTACCGTCGTCATCGCACTATGGTCCGAATAGGAAAAATGCGGGAAAAAAATAGAACTAAATTCGCAACTACATCATCTTGGAGTGAGAGGCTTCAGATTCGACACCAGGTAAACAGTTGTGTCATAGCCCAGGTATTTACTGGTCGTCTGTTCTGATTGGTCGTTCCATTCGATGAAATTCAGACGAATGTCTGAGTAGTATCTTTGACAGCGGTTCATCAACCCTGTGCAATCCTTCTGTCCTTTCCCCATTATCTTATCATAGAACTCTAGATCAAAAGTTTATTTTAAGTTACATATGTAGCTGGCAGGAGTTGGATACGCAAACTTCACAAATTCCTTAGTCATTTTTACTTTCTCGCTACGGAGAAGAGAGAAAATTATGTAAGGCAGCACAAAAAAAAGGCGGATTTTCAGCAGAAAAATTCTTATTGCCGGGCCATGGTAACAAAAAAGTGGACAAATCCAGTTGCTACATTTAGAAAAAAATTCTTTAACACGTCGTGTATCAAGAATCCATGATTTGTGGGTCCTTGACACTGAAAAATCGAATGACGGCAAAACGTCCGTCCGTCCGTCCGTCCGTCCGTCCGTCCGTCCGTCCGTCCGTCCGTCCGTCCGTCCGTCCGTCCGTCCGTCCGTCCGTCCGTCTGCGAATAACGCTAACGGCTAAACCGGCCCATTTTCTCCAAAATTGACATTCCCTTGACAGCTCTGGATCTGAAATCGCTCTGGCTGATGTCGCGGCCCCGTTGATTTTGAAACCAATATTTTAATTTTGGGAGGTACTTTATATGAAGCCCTTGAAACATTTTCAAAGGAAAGGTGCCATCTTTTTTATTAAATTTTGTTAGTGTGAGTTGCTGGATAGTGGAAACCACGTTTATGAAAATGGTGCAGATGTCTTATTCGTTAAAACCTCTAATTTTTCGAAAATTGCGAAAATTCAATTTTTTTTCGGCGTCTTTACAATTAGTTACGAAGATAGAGATTTTTTTCCTTAATGAAATCTTTTCCTTAAAGATAGATATTGAAATGAGGTCGTGTACGATTTTTCGAAAATTTGAGTACTTTTCGCGTAATTTTGCATGAAAATAGGGCGAGAAAGTACGTGCTGTTTCAGCACCTCTAGTTTTATAATAGTACAAGTTTCGTGATATAAATATACGTAATTGCTTCATTGTTTTATAATAAACATAGATGTAATGTTGCTCCTAGAAGGTCTGACTTAAATTATTCATTGTAAATATGAAAGTAATGAATAAGTATTTCTAAGAAATATTGATGGAAATTGAAGAATGAGAAGAGATAAATGTATGTTAAAAGACAATTACTGTGTAATGTGAGTATTAAAATCGAATGAATGTATGACCATCTAAATTCTTAAAAACTTTCTGTTTGCGGTCCATCTACACAATGGGAAAAAATCTCAGAGATTTGCAGTATGAAACTTGAACAAGTAGAGATTTGTGTTTTCAAGTATACTTAATCCTACAAAAGTCGGGCCATATTTTGAAACGTCAGTAGTCGCAGCGGACTGAGTCCACACGTTACCAACTGTGGATAAAGGCAAAGTACACAAGTAAAACAAGCCTATAAATGAATGGGACCTACTTAGAAAATGATCTGGAGTGTTAAACATAATTTGAAGAAAAATGAATGACAATAGAAGAGCAATTTTGTTAGTCATATGTCTGGAGAAGTATTTCAAAGTTTACATAACATTTTCGTGCATTTTTAAACAAAATTGTTTAACAAACATTGTTTAACAAACATTGTTTAACAAATTTATTTAGACCAAATAATAAACAAAAAACGGTACATTACACTTATAAGTTAACATATTTTATTCAATTATCCTCTAATTTACATGTAAACATTCTGAGCAAAAGATGCATCTTCAGAAGTCGCGCGGGACTGGGAGCCCGCAATAAATAATTCTCATATCACTGCAGTAATGAAACTGACACGAAAGAATTGTTTAAAACTACTCTTGGTGCGAAGGTATTAAAATTACGTGATTCCAAAAAGGGCAAAAACACAAAACAAGTCAAAAATAATTTCCTGTGTACTGAGAGCCTGTGCACGACTACTGCAGGGTTAACATAATTGAAAGGGTTTGAAGAAACAAAACTGGATTTTGCCGGCCTGGATAGCTGAGGTCACTAAGACTGAAGAGCCGTGTCGCTTTGACTTGAAGGGTCGCAGGTTCGATTATCGCTTCGAACATGGATGTTTGAGTGTGTCCGTATGCGTACAGCATTACCGTTACCTCAAACTTTTAAAACCGAAGTTAAAATTAGTAGGCGTTACATGACCATAGGAGTTGAAAAACGACCTTAAATAAGTAATGAAATATAGCTGTTTATGCACCAACTGCGTTATAAGAGTTCTAATGATAGAGAGGCGACAAAAAGCCCGAGGGCCAAATGCTTTTTGTCGCCGCACGGACATTAGAATTAGTTAACACCCGTGGTAATACATGATTTTATTTTTTCACTAATTTTAATTATTCATATTTAATTATTTACTAATTAACTAGTTGTTCAAGTGACTCAGTTTGTCATTTCATATTTCCCTCCCATAATTCCCTCCGTAAGAGGGCATGTTGCAACGTGCTCAATAACGTATCAGTAAAAAATAATAGTACATTATGAAACAAAGATGTAATGATGGGTATTAATGCACGAGTGTGATATTACGATACGAGCGAGGTATGAGCGAACATCGTATACTTCACACCAGTGTATTAGTACCCATTACATCGAGTTTCATAGGTTCTTTTTCTACTACTTTTATAAGTTAAACTTTTACATTGAATCGTTTAGTGGCAGTTGACATGTAGGATTCAGCCAAGGTCACCTATAACCTATCCTCGCATGCTGCCGCAGATGGCTGTGTTTATCAGTTAACCTGCGAGGGAGTACTGCGCTAGTCAAAGAGGATCACAGTGAAATTACGATCTAATCTATTTTAAATAATATACATTAATTATATTAAATAATTTAATATAAATAATATTCCACGAATAAAGTATTACTAATAAAAGAAATTAAAACATACAAACATAATCTAATATCAACTGCAATTTTAATGTACACAATCGAAAGAAGCATTTACTAGAACGATTCTCAATGATTGTCAATACATGGTTTTTTAACTTCTTGGTGATTGGTCAAGAACCTGTATCATAATGAAACTAGCGTTTACGTACGTGAACTCTCGCATGTTAAACCCCCACCCACTCCCTTATTTTTCCATTTCTATATTAAGCCTGTGATGTATCTTTTTCTTCAAGATCCTCTTATCCTCCGTCACTTGTACTGTATGTCTCCTTGTAATTGATAACTATACAATACACCCTTGTCAATACAAACTATTCTTCTTTAATGTTATAACCGAGCAGAAAGGTACACCCGTGTAATCCAATCGCGTGTTATATCAAGTAATTACTTTAATTTCACATACATTTACAGATTCTACGGGCTCAGGTGGGGTAGAATCGAGATGCGTCGAACCAGCAAAACTGTAACAGAATGTTCAAGATGATCTTATCCTGTAGATTACGATGAGCGTTTGAACGTTATAAACGTTTCTTTGGGACATTTGGCCTCAAAATTTTAGTTTTTAAGGTCCTAGAACGCTTCGTTTAAGAGTTATTAACGATATAGACAGGATATATCGGCAGAGTGTTGCGGGTTGCATTTTACACGAATATTTAAATGATTATTTCTAAAACAAATCCTTCATATTTTTGAAGTGAAAGTGTAATTCGTCACGTCTCCGTGAAATTCTCTATCTTTGAAGACCGCATTTATAAAGATTGGTTGCGTGTGTGAGCCGCAAAAGGTATATATATACTACTGAAATAATACAGGAGACGATCTGTATATTCGTAATGAGTATCATTATGCAACTGGTTGCAACCAACAAATGACAGCATTATACTATGGAAGTAGAAAACAGATTTTGTCCGCTTTTTGCGTGTTGGAAACCACCGTGCGTCGCGGCGCGTCGTGTGGGCTGCGGGAGGCGCGCGGGGCAGCGACTTCTTCTCGGCACTCGGCGCGGCCCCTTCACCTTTGCCTCTTGGGTCGATCCCTCGCGAGAGAGTCTCAAAGAAAGTCGCGCCGCCCCGCCTAGCCCGGCCCCTCCCCGCCCCGCCCCGCCCCGCCCCGCCCCCCTCCGCCCCGCCCCGCCCCGCCCAGCCACACCCCGCCCCACCCCGTCCCACCCCCCCGCCCCACCCCGCCCCACCCCGCCCCAACCCGCCCAGCGCCGCCCAACGCCGCACCGCGCCGCCCCGCCCAGCCCCGCCCTGCCCCACCCCGCCCTGCCCCGCTCCTTCGGCGCCTCCCCGCCCCGCGCTGCCCCGCCCCGCGCTGCCGCGCTGCCCGCCCCGCGCTGCCGCCGCGCTCCGCCCGCGCTGCCATTGCCCGCTGCGCCCCCGCCCCGCGCTGCCGCGCCGCGCTGCCCCGCCCCGCGCTGCCCCGCCCGCGCTGCCCGCCCGCGCTGCCCCGCCTCGCGCTGCCCCGCCTCAGCGCTCGCCCGCCCCGCCCTGCCCCGCGCTGCCCCGCCTCGCCCCGCGCCGCCCAGCGCCAGCCCGCGCAGCCCCGCGCTGCCCAGCGCCACCCCGCGCTTCCCCGCGCCGCCCCGCACCTCCCCGCGATCCCCTGCTGCCCCGCACCGCCCCACGCTGCTCTGCGCCGCCCAGCGCGGCCTCGCCCTTCCCCAGCCCATCCCCGCCCGCGATACCCTGCCCCCTGCACCACCTCGCTCCGCGCTACCCCCCCCGCCCCCGCCCCCGCCCCGGGCCGCTCCGCACTGCCACACGTCGCCCATCCGCCCCGCGCCACCCTGTCCCGCCCCGCGCCACCCTGTCGCCCCGCGCCACCTCGCCCCCCGCCCCACCCCTCGCCCCCGCCCCGCCCCGCCTGGCGCGGGCAAAAGGAAGCGCCAGAAAGGAAGCCTTACAAGGTTGTCCCCTCTCACAGGCGACCAACTTGTCCGGAGGAAGTAGGTATTCTCGATACGTTTGGACGGGTCTCCTTTTCTGCCAGCAGGAAATTGAAATGTGAAGTCAGAAAGCTTTTCATTAAATGATACTTCTCAGATTTATTTCGGATAAGGATAATCGCTAACAAGTTTAATATGTAGCCAACCACTGAATAGATGAATGTGGGTAGATAGGTGGTGATTTTGTAACATCATTTGACGGGAGGGTAGAACTCAGTGCGCTTTCTGATGTCTGTGTTAAGTACAGGTTGTTTTATAATTAGTCAAATGGTACGGATAGCTACTTATTAACGAACGCGGTACTTAAGCCATGGTTGCTTGTGTAATTTAGCATATAAGTAAATAACAACAAGCTCTGAAGGTGCTAAATGAATACTCAAATATTGTTAAGACGAAAACAGTGTTGCATTTTATTGATTTATAATTAAGAAAATAATTTTCAACTGGTGTGTGTATTGCATCGTTGAATGTGCAAAATGTCTCTCCAATTATGTGATAAGATGTTTTTCATGAACTATCTGAAAACAATCCCTATTAAGATACGCTTTTATCTGACAACGATTTCAACTAACATAATGTATTACAGACTCCTCTACGCAACCATGCAATTAACGAATTACAATTAGGTGTCCCAATATGCACTGAAATACTAAGAGTGGCAGAAAGAAGGAATGTTCGTCTTGTTGGAATAAAATGTTAGCTATATTAATGCTTTTCGCTTTCCTTTTCTCCTTTTTATTCAAATTTGAAATATTTAAGACATTCGAGCTCACATTCACATGTTTCGCTTCGTGAAGTTAAAATTAAATATTCTGGCACATCACATTCCAAATGCACGTATCATAACCTGAAAGCTATGCGAAGAAAAGAATGGAGTTACAAAAAGAGAAAATAATTTATTTATTCATCGCTCACACTACTTGACAATAAAAGGAATTGAATGGCGAGAAAATGATTATGAGTGTTTATTATATTCCTATCGTGCTAGAACAATCGTTTAAGAGAATTGACATTTACTCCAGTATTTAGATCAAAACAATAGAGATTACATTAACAAATGACATTCAAAACCTCGGTCGTAGAAAAGGTCAGAGTTAGATTCGGGTAGAGTAAGAAAGGAGGGAGATGAATCCGAGCTGGTTGGTAACGAAAGGGACGAAGATTGTCATAGTGATAAGAGGTGGGAAAAGAGTCAACAATAGACGCACTAATGAGAGCGTAGGAGAATAAAGGAAAGAGGAGAAATATTTTTTTTGTGCTAAATGGGGAGAGACTCGAATCTTTCCTCCCTTCTCACCACTTTAAAAAATTGAAACCTACACAAATACAATATTTCAATATCGGTGAGAAAATGGTATTACTCTTGGGATAGCAAACAAAGTACAAATCCAGGAAATGCCTTACGTGATTGAATAAACTTAAGTTAAACCACAATGAAGATGGCAGATTCTGAAGGCCAAAATCGCAGATATTAGAGAAAGATCTCTAATACCGCAGATAAATTAGAGATAAATCAGGGTACAAACGCTTGATGAACAATTCATGATTGAAGGGGTTGCATCCCCAGTGGGGAGGGGTTCGGGAAAAGAAAGAAGAGGATAAGAACAAGAGGAAAGAATGAGAATTGTAAAGAAACAAGTAGGAGATTAATGAAGGAGAAGAAGAAAATAAATGTAAAAAAGAAGGAACAAAGGAGACGAAAGAGAACATAGAAGACGAAAGAGGAGAAAACATAACGCGGAGACAAGTGAATATAAAAGAGGAAGATAATGGGGAGAAAAAAATTATGTGAAGCAAGAAAAGAAAAAAAGAAGAGTGAAAGAAGAATGAGGAGTGGAAAGCTTGTAATGTACTGTAATGCAAATGTGTAATCTGCTTTCTTCTCACGGCAACGCAACTTTTCCCGACACGTGGGCACTACATTTAGACTGTAAATAAATCGAAGAATCAAAAGTAAAATGGGATAATAATGAGAATAAAACGGAGAAAGAAGTGGAAGTAGGGGCGAGTCAGTGGAGCACAGAGAAATGAGAGAAAGTTCGAAGGGAGGGGCGGGTCGTGGGAGAAAGGACAATGTGACGGTGACGCATGAGGTGGCTCATTGTACTGGCGGCAATCCTCTAGCGTTACGCATTTGGGCCGGGATGTGTATATGATCGTCCTTTTATGAAATTTCGTCGTTGCTGTGGATCAAGCAAGGGAAACTAGTCGGCGTCGAAACGCACGAGGAGGTTGTATATCAGGATTTGGTGGAACCGAACCCCCTTCGTGTCGCACAAAAAGTCGATGTGACATCAATCGACCTTCTCCGGGAACACAATCACGCTGTCGTGATGCGGATAAAGAGCATTAGTGCCATTCCGACAAAAACAAGTACAGAATAAAGAAGCATTCAACTAAACGATACCTATCTCTTTCTATATAGATAATATTCTGTTTGAGAAAAAAATTAAGTTATGGCCATACATGTCACATCCTTTCAAATTGAGATAGACAATATCGTCATTAGAAGTCTGGACATTTTGAATTTATTCTTAAATATTATCACTAGAGGCCGAAGGTTACCGGTAAGGTGTTGTTAACAGGTAGACTGAGAAATTTAGGGAAAATTACTTTTTGGGAATCAAGAACCATCATCGTGTGTAGTTCGACTACGTTAACAAGATTAAAATACAGTACGTATACGAGAAAGAGAGAAAGTATGCCATATTGGTGTACCCTTAAAAATGGTTTTTTCTATCGAAATATCGGCACCTTCTTATGCAGAATTGTAATATCTTCCGTACAGTACGAATTAGAATACCAGCAAGTAAAATTATCTTTTTGGTATCAGGACTCCCAAAACGTGTTTTTGTGTCAAAACCGATTTTCTATTTGCAATATTAAATTTCTCTTTTCTAATTAGATGAGAAAGTAAAAAAAGAATGATGGGAAATAAAATCTCGTTTCTCTATGGCTATTATTAGTTTGAAGAATAAGTATATCTTAATATGTAAAGAACTTCGCACTTAATGTTTCGTACTGATTATAAAGTTCCCAGGTCAGAGGTGATTTAGAGCTCATTTCAATGATTGTGATAAGGATCAAACTTTAAATTCTGTCCCCACATTCGTACAACCTTCTGGGCTCCATGAATGTTGTTTCCTATTTCATTTCTTCACAGATTGTAGACCATGGCGGGTGTATTTTTATCTAGTTAAAATTGTGGTGAAATTTGTAAATGAAAGGGATTACAATGTACACTGGGAAGTGCTTGGGTTTTGTCCTAGTTAGAGCGGTTTTTTGACACGAACTAGTTAAGGAATAGATGCCGACTACGGCCTTGATCAGGGGCATCAAATCCCGGAATATGACCTGGGTATCGCCATGGCCACTCTTTTCCCTTCCCCATTGCGGGCAACATTCTTTTGTTGCGATTTGAGGAGCTTTCACTTTGAATTTTCCGTAAACAAGCTGAAACAGATTGCACTGAAAATATATAACATAATTTTCTATATTTCTGCCGTTGTTTTGTAAGATTTGAGCAAAACCATAACAATTTTTGCATATTATTACTTACGATTAAAGGATATTGTTCCGAAACGATTTTTTGGATAGAACATCTCCATAAGCAATAAAAAGTCAAACCCGACCTAGTTGTTAAAATATTTATAGCTATTGGAAAGAAATTGCCGGTACAATTTTGTAGTTTTCGCGGCACGCATTTAGGTTTCGCAGTGTCAGTGAATTCACGGGTAGGTAATCATGGAAATTGAATTTGCTAAATGCAGCAACACCGAGTAGGATCTTTTTACATAAATATTGAAGCTCTTGAATTCTATAAAATTGGATAAAATTTTATAAGATACTTTGTAATAGATGTTATAGTTCTCAGAGTTAAGAATAGTAATATCTTCGTTAAGAATTTAAAGGTTGTTCATTGCAACGATAATAATAATAATAATAATAATTATTATTATTATTATAAATCGTACGGTCACTTAGAAAACGCTGGATTCTTGACGCTTTTGTTTCAAATGAAAATTTTAAGGAAATTCCAAATCTTACCATTTTATATGCAGAATTTCGGGACGGACAGCGTTTTCCCAGGAAACACATACCTGAAAATTTCAAAGAAAAATATTACTTTCCCACTCGCTGGAGCATTACGTCAACTCTGGTTTTTCAACAATCAAAATTTCAATAATGTCTCTCAGTAAATGAGCTACAACTAAACTGCAGTAGGCTGAGATCATTGAGCTTTCAGAGAACAAATATTATTTTGCTAAATCAAACAAAGGTGTCAACCTATTTTTACGAGGCATTTCAACCACTGAATTACTTTGCATTGGATCATGGAGAATTTGTGCAATTCAAAAGGAAACAACTAAACAACATTTTCAATGGCAGTATGCGTTAAAACCAAATCAAAAGAGACCTTTCTGAGCATTGGAAGTGTCATGGTTCTTTCACAGTTTCATTACAGGGATTCTGTTAGTGTCTCAGGGTATTTATTATTAACTTATAGGGCATGTGGGGTAGTCAAAGATGGTTACTATTTGACAATTTAAGTGCGGGATGAAATCTCATATAACGAACGTATATCTGTTCCCTGATCGGTAAGCAACTCGACCTTCACTGGTGTTTGGTACAAAACCTTGCCTCAGAATGTTACCTGATAATCAACAGTGTAGGATGTGTTGCCTACTAATGAGGGGCAAATGTCACATATGTGATTTCGTTATTAGAGATTTCCCACCAGATGACCATTAGCAAACATGTATTTACGGGGTTTTTATATGCCTAAAAAGGGAAACCCCGACATGTACATACCCTAGATACCTCTACCATAGCCCGCTAGTATGCCTAACAGCCGCGGCACTTCGCCGATCCTTATGGAAGCTAGCGAACGAAGTTTCACATTGTGGCCGCTCGAGCGCTGATCGCCGACCATTCGCGAGACCTTCAGGCTTCTTTAATACATAGAGCCTGCAATTGCCCTTCGGGCAAATTTGGTCTCTTACAGTGATAATGAGGCATATTTGTATGTTCTACAAGTTTGCAACATTTATTTTGAGATCTCGTGTAGAATGTATGCCCTTATACACTATGTGACCAAAACATTTAGCAGTCATGACAGTGCATTCTTTGTGCTTACTGCTTCAACAAGTTTCAAAGCATTCTGGCAAATAAATCCACACTTTTGCGCAGCAACAGACATTAGTTAGAACACACTGCGAGCCGTCATCGAGCTTCAGATGGAAACAGTGGAAAGGACGGTGCTCCTTCCGGTATCCGCGCATTGCCATCCAACAACCACCCGTTCCTCCCTCGCGGAGGCGACCAGACGCGATGACGGCGAGAGCAGCACGAGCGAAAGCGGAAAGGGTGGGGAGGGGCGTGGCGTGGCGTGGCGTGGCGTGGCGGGGAGCGCTTGCGGTAAACGGCCCCGGGGGATGCAAGGGGCTGCGGAACGCCGGCGCCAACTGCAGCGCGCCGCCGCCGTCGCCGCCGCCGCCGCCCCGCCGCCGGCGCGGCTCGCGTGTCGCACGCAGCTCAGGCGCGCGATCAGTGACCGCCCCCTGGAGACGGCCGTCGCCGCCGCGGCCGCTGCAACCGGCTCCCCCGCTCCACCCCGCTCCGCCCCGCTCCGCCCCGCTCCGCCCCGCTCCGCCCCGCTTCGCTCCGCCCCGCTCTGCCCCGCTCCGCCCCGCTCCGCCCCGCTCCGCCCCGCTCCGCCCCGCTCCGCCCAGCTCCGCCCCGCTCCGCCCCGCTCCGCCCCGCTCCGCCCCGCTCCGCCCCGCTCCGCCCCGCTCCGCCCCGCTCCGCCCCGCTCCGCCCCGCTCCGCCCCGCTCCGCGCCGCTCCGCCCCGCTCCGCCCCGCTCCGCCCCGCTCCGCCCCGCTCCGCCCCGCTCCGCCCCGCTCCGCCCCGCTCCGGCCCGCTCCGCCCCGCTCCGGCCCGCTCCCGCCCCGCTCCGCCCCGCTCCGCCCCGCTCCGCCCCGCTCCGCCCCGCCCCGCCCCGCACCGCCCCGCTCCGCCCCGCTCCGCCCCGCTCCGCCCCGCTCCGCCCCGCTCCGCCCCGCTCCGCCCCGCTCCGCCCCGCTCCGCCCCGCTCCGCCCCGCTCCGCCCAGACATGCCATGCCTCGCACCGTCCTGCGTTGTCCCACTCCTCTCCGTAATGCCCCGATCCGCCCCGTCCCGACACACCATGCCTCGCACCGCCCTGTGCTGCCCCACTCCACTCGGTAATGCGCCGATCTGCCCAGACACCCCCACACACACACCACCACGTTCCTCCCCCTCCACCATTCTCCGCTCCGTCTCACTATGCTCTGCTCCGCCCTGCTCTGCACCGCTCGGCTTGGCAATGCCTTCCATTCCCCGCTCCTCCACGCCCTGCTCCTCTCTGCCATACCCCGCCATGCCACAGTTCGTTCTGACTCGCCCCACCGACTCTGTCCCGTTCCTCCAATTCCCCTGCTCCTCCTCGTCATGACCGGTCCTCCCAGCTATGTCAGTCTCCGCCCTGTCCTGCCCCACTCTGCCCCGCAATGACTCATTCCTTCCCGCCGTGCTCCGCCCCGCCACGCTCGGCCCGCCCCCTTCCCTGCCAACCGCGCTCTCGTGCGGACTAGGAAACCGTAAGCTAGTCCAGGTATTGACTTTTCTCGCGGTGTTGAGCCGACCAAGGTAAAGCGTATTAACACAACGCACACGGTTTTCCTACAACATGAACAAAGTCTATGAAAATTAAACGATGTGCATATTGGTCTGTGATAACCAAGATCGCAAAATCAGGATCAAACTGAAATTTGATATATTAAGAAAAAAACGTCTTCGGAAATTAAGAAGCAATTACAACGTAATGAATGTATAATAAAGAGTAATTATTTCTTTCCTTGAATATTATAATGAATGACAACATATATTTAGTAGTGCTTGGAGATCAAGCTTATGTAAACAACAGAAAAACAGGATAATAAAACATTAGCAATTAACATTGCACTTTTGGCTGATATCAACTCTCTTCCATAGTATGTGATTGCACGTCACGCTAACACTGGATTCTCGAGGACTCGCTCGTAGGCGGGCCTTGACTGACGGAAGGTTACATGAGTGGAGTTGTAAATCCACGATTGTTTTGAAAACCTGTTGCGAGAGCACGTGATAATACGTCTCTAGCATCTGGATCATGAGCAAAACATTCTGTAAAATGAAAAAAAAACATATTTTAAAAAATTAATTCAAGAGATCAGAAAACAATAAAAGTAAATAAAATACAAATGAACAATAATAGAAAACAAACGAAAAGAAAGAAGAAAAATTAATTTAAACAAATTTAAAAATGTGTGAATGTGATGCAAGGATATCTCAATACAATGAGTGACTTGCAGGCCTTAAAGACGCACTTATTTGTTTTAATGTTGGACTCAACCTCTTTCTTCATTCAATAGAGATAATTCACGTAGTACTAAATGTTTTCGAAAATGGTCGAGTTGCAAAGCATTCTCGGAGGGTTAAGGCTCTCCACAATGAAATACTATTTATACAAAGTGTTTCGCTTCAGCAAAACACATTTTACCGTCTTCTGCAATGATTAAAATTCTCTCAGGCATTTTAGGTAGCAAGCGTTCCAGTAATCATCTGGCATTTTAGGTAACAAGCTCCTACACGTTTTTATACGTAGAAATACGAGTTAATTCCGAACAGCTAACAACAAACTTGATGCCTTAGGATGATGCGTAAAACTTAATTCTAAGTTTCACGAGAAAGAAAAATGAATTTCTTAAAATTCACGACATAATGCTAGATTTTGTTTATTCTATGGATTGGGGACAGATAAAAGAAGGCCTGCAACTACACCATGTGGAGCACTTGTCTGTTGGAGCTGATCTCTTTAGAGGCACGACTCGCTGCGGTAACTAGTCGTAGCAGAGAATATTCCGCAATTAAAAATTAATTTAAAAAAGGTTTACTTGGCTGCGTCGTCTGCCGATCATAAATTATTATTTGACAACATCTATGGATGTTAGGAGATAAATGATTTGCTTTGTTTAAAATAATTTGGATGTGACAAATATGAAGTTTTATATTGAATTCAATTCAATAATTAATCAGTATTGGTAAACGAATCATAAGTTTTATTATTATTATTATTATTATTATTATTATTATTATTATTATTATTATTATTATTATTATTCCTAGAGCTAGGATGGCTCACAGGCAGCGTACTAGTTTCCCGCGGTGCAATTCCAGGTCGATACCCGGTCGGAGCAAAAATAGAGTTGTAGCTTTCCTTTAAAATCGTCTCCGTTTCTGAAAGTGTGAGACGATGAAAGTTTGCTAGTTACGTGAAGAGAAAACGTAATGTTCGCCACAAGTATTCCTTACCTCCCAAGCGTGAGTATTAAAGTAGCCCAATAGTAGGAGACACCGTTTGCTAGCCGGCAAAGTCGGACAATCGTCTTAAATTTCAGAAACATACACGCATTATTATTCCTTTTCGTTTATACAGACCAAGAGTCTCTTGTGAAATAGTGGCAGGTCAGGATATTGCAGATGACAGGCCATTAATTCTAATATTACTAACATTACGAAATTTATAGTTATTGTTCCTAGTGAGCCATGAATTATTAAACCACTTGTATTGTAATAACTCGTTAAGTTTGACTTCACAGGATAAGTGGATAAAAGAATTAAAGGGGATAAAACGATATTAAGCGTACTAAACTGCTCGAAGTTCGAGTTTCACGATTTGATGACGACATAACGATATGTTTCGTGTACAGCATGAAGTCTAAATACTGCTTTATAGTGTTGTACATTTACTTTTAACTCACTGCTCTTTCTCAACGAGAAAGTTTCGGGAACCGGAATGTATTGCTCACTTTATAAAGAGTGTGAATTGAATGACTCAAGGGAAAATCATATTTATATAGGACACAGCTAAGAGAAAAAACTATGCCCAAGGAAAGTTTGCTTGTTATCTCTAATTACGAATTACTCAGGCAAAAAAAAATGTTTCAAAAGCCTTTTAAACCTTGATAGCTGATTTTTATAGGTTTTTGTGTGCTGAATCCGCATCTGAACTCTGTTTGCTTCCATCACCCACAGTTTAGTCACAATTCGATCTAGTAAGATATGGTAAAATATGCTAAATATGCAATAAAAATGAAAAGTAAACGACTTTTGAAATAACAACAGAAGTTTATTTAAACAAGAAGATTGCTTTATATTCTTAACATTACATTCTGCAAAGGATTTACATGTACATTGACGTGTATTTCTTTGTCTCTTTTCTATAAAGCGGCTGATAGAGCTTTTTCTCCTATGCTCCGTTACCCAACTCTCTCGGTGAAGTGACCAACAGTAATCTCCCATCATGTTGGTGTTTCAGTATCCCTGATAACGTTTTTCCACCACTTTTAGATTTTTATGAAAATGCTGACCTTGTTCTTAGCTTACATCCCCTAAATTGTTCCGAAAGAATTGTAAATGACTGTTTAAAAAGTAAACCTTGAGGGTCATTAAACATCCCAATTTGTGAAAGCATCCAGTACATTGGCAACAATTGTTTGATAGTCTGGATCTTTTTTGTTGCCTAGGAACTTATTTACAACGAGTATAAGTGAAATCCACGCTTCTTTTTCTTTTACTGTCTTATCTTGTTCAAATTGGGGATCAAACATCATTTTTCTAATATCAGGCCCAACAAAGATACCTCTTATAATTATGCTTCAGAAAATTGCGGAAAAATTTCATAAAGGTTTTTGAAACACTACCCATCTCTAGGTAAAACTTTCAAAAATTGTTTAATGAGGTCTAATTTTATGTGAAATGGAGACAGGAAAATCTTGTGTTGATCTGCCAGATGTTCCCGTAGAATGTTTTTTCCTGACTTTAAAGAATTTCTTACAGGACAATTATTTCTAGATCATTGCTGATGTCGTGCCCTACTATCCCATTTACATAAGAAATATGACAATTTAGCAAAACCACTTAGCTAACCAAAAATTATGTGGAAGAATTGTATTTAAGTCACCGTATCATCTATCCATGAGCGGAGTAGTTTATTTTCTCTAAAACTACGTTGTTTACGTAACTTTCCTACAGAAGAGCAACAGGTAAAGATGCATAGGTGTTAGCATTGTTTAATAGAACAGATTTTAAATTAGTTTTAGAGAAATCGATAGTCTCCATTCTTTTTTACATCCAATTCCGAACTCATTCACCATTTGACAAATTCGAGCAATATACCAAATCATATTCTAGTTTGAAAAAAATAGCAAATTGCGGCTCTCTTCTCCTGTATACATTAATTAAACTTTCCAGCTGCTAACAATTTTTCCCTTGAGTCTGGAGCCAAGCAATTCAGCTTTATCCTTTGTTAAGACTGGATCTCTCACCAAATCATTTAGCTAAGTTTGTATAAACTATTGAGGTTCCACACAGTTTACGAGACACAAACTCATTATCAGCTCGAACATCTTTATCATAGGGAGATTCATCATTTGACATATTATCCAGATTATCGGTTGCAATAACCCCTGGGGGTTCATTAACAGACATCTAATACCTAGTGACCGAATTGCATATGGCAGATCAGGATACTGAATTACTTTTTTGTTTTTTGAGTTGTAACCAGTAACATCAATGAAACAAACGTAGCAATCATCTAAAAGACTCCTTGGCTCCCTTCATATCTTTGGAACGATAAATCTAAAGGCTGCTTTCTTCTTTTTCGACCATTTTCTAAGGTCTTCTACTCAAATATAACATACGTCGTATAGCGCCCAAGATTTGTCCTTATCACCAAGTTTAATTACGAATTATAAAAATTAAGCCTTTCTGACCAAGTCTGATAAGTTCCATTGGTGTTTTGTAATCACAAAATTCGCCATAAATACAACAAAAACTGTCAGGACTGTTCTTACTACCACGACTAACCATGACTGAACACTAACTGGTAACTATAATATTATTTTGATAGCAACAATGGAAACACTTGCGCCTCGATTTAAACAAACACGGTACTGCTTGTCAAATGTAACTGACTCTGAAACCGCCACGGCTATCGATGCTTGATAATGGAAGGGATCACAATGTAGAAATAGTTAACCAAAGCGTATACTACCATCTTTGTCGTCCTATACAGAGAAAATGTTGAAGTGTGACCAAATGGTGGGTGATACGGCATTTTTAATGTTATTTCTGGAATCAGTACACTTAAAACAATAAGAATTAGGTGAACACGAACGAGAAGTTTTTTGGTCGTTGGCCTGTGTTATTTTGTGAACGGTTAGTGCTTGTGAAGAGAAACAACTTGTTTATATTTATTTACTCATTTACTTTGTTTGATTTTAGGGCGCTGAAAGTGCGTTTGGTAACGTGTGAAACCCACTCATGCAGTAGACTAGACAAAAGCGAACCATCTCTCTGGTTAAAATAAACGGAATAAATACATTAACTGTTTATTTTGAGATTTCTCAGAGTAAATACGAAGTTTGGATATAGATAAATATATTTATCACTATTCCCACTGAATGTAAGCAGATTTTCCAAAATAGCCAGTAGTTTATTCACTAGTCTTAATTTATTCTACAAATTAATTGGAAATTATGGACTGATTTATGGAAATTATGGACAAATCACTGGCCTCATATTGGCGGAATCAGTCATGTAAAATGTTTTGAATATATGTTCATTTCCATTCCGAAGAAGACTTCTCTTGCCATATCGAATTATCATATGCAGTGGGCACACTAGTGTATGATGCGACCTGCGCACCAGCTGCACGTTCCGGCGTCATAACGGGTTACACAACTATAGTACTGGTTTTCATAACTAATATTAGTAAATATTTCAGTTAGTATCAGTTCTCGGCAAATGAAGTCGGCTTTTGGTGTTTGCCTCGCAGTATATTTATGAAAGGAATTGGGTCTATGTCAAACAAACATGTTTAGTCTTTAGTCTAAAATAGAATAATTTAATTTTAGGAGACATTGTCCATTTAACTATACCTCATTTAAATCCTTTTTAATTTCTTTGACTAATATGAAAATTTTAATTGAAGCTTTTTAATAATAAGGTTTTAAGTTCGCTTTACTACTATTTCAAACTAATATTAGTTGTTTACTTTTATAGACAGCTACATTTGCCCAGTCACTACAGGTTGTTATAGCCAAGAGTTCAGCTTAGGTACAGCACCTACAACATATACATTGCGGGACTCTGCTGAATTGTCCTGTTTTAGGTTTTCTTTACCATATTTCGACGAGTTTACTGAAACGATCCACTATAAAACACAAAATTTGAACGAAATGCAAAGAATGAATGTGGCGTGTAGCTCGGTGCATCGTAATGGGGTATCTGATAGAGAGATACCCTGCACAATGCAAGCACGCGTCGTGGGTCTAGCTTTCTGTCTATTGAATGGAATTGTGATCCGACAGAAGGACGCATTCGCTATTCTGCCCATCGTCACCATGACTGGGACTTCCTGATATTACAATTTGTGCGTACGTCAATGATGATGAAGGATGACAAATGTCAACGCCGCGTCAACATTGCACAAATGGAGGAGGAAACAGCCAACAGAACAGCTAGAAGTACAGGTGATTTATTTATAGCTCTCTTTACATCGATATTTCTTAGTTACAATGCAACTGTTTATTCACATACTACCAATTCGCATTTGCATTGAATTGCATACAGCCAATTTGCACTTGTGCATGGATTGTATGTACATCAAAACCAGAAATTTATTACAAAAGACAACTCAACCAAATACGCTTTTCGAGATTATTAAATCACCATCCACAAATCCAAGAAAATCCCCTTCCAGAAGCCCTAGGCCTGCTCCAGCCACTCCGGGGCGGAGGGCCACAATCAGCCCTAGACGTGGCATTGTGCGGCGGTCGCCCCTGCCTCCCACCCTCCCACCCACCCACACTGGAGAGCCGGCGCGGCGCCGTGGGCGGGGCTCTCGCGCCCTCTCGCGGCGGCGCGGAGGGCACGCAACAAAAGAGCAGCGGGCGGCGCTCCACTTTTAAGGGCGCTTCATGCATTGCTAATACCGCGCGCAGCGACCCGTCGCGCCGCCCGCGCCGCCCGCCAGGCCTTCGCATCGCGAAGCGTCGCGGCGCGGGGCGTCGGCCCCGCCGGGGTTGCTAATGGGGGCGGTTTGCGCCGTGGAATTGTCTCGGAGTTACGACGAGCGCCCGCTGCGGCACGGGGTCGCCCGCTACGAAACACACCCCTCCTCCCCTCCGTTGACCTCTCGCATATTATTCAGGCAGAAGGCCGGGGCACCACCGCCGCCCCATCTAAATTGAATTGAAGCGATCGTCTTACAAATATCCTTCGGACGCGGGCTTGGGCTGCCGAGGCCGGAGGGTGGCTGCGGGGGGAGGGAGGAAGGAAGGGTCGGGCGCTGAGGGACGGTGGCCCTAGAGCCTGGATGGCCGGGGCGTGACGGGCGTGCAGCCTTAAGTTCAGGGTAAGGCCTGGGATAGGAAAGGTGTGAGGTTGGAGGAGAAGGATAATGGAGGAATTCCTGAAGCGCTAGTTGTGTCGGAGATCACGAGAAGGATCCTGATTGGGATCGCAGAGGTGATGGAGAGGTCAGAAGTGGTGAGTTATCAGTGTACGTAGGAAATTGTAATATGTAGGGAAGAAATTTGATAATCATTACAAAAAATTCAGTCACGAAAGTGACCATAACTACCCTGTGCACCACTTTCGACTTTCCCATCATCACGCAATCTTTACCACAAACGTCATTGGCACTGCCGACAATTGAAGTTACAAACGCGGAAAGGTCAACGTGGAGACATGAGACATCCAGACTTTGCAAACAAGACGCAGAGACTATCGAAATCGAGTGTGTTTCGAGAAAAGCCATAAAAAAGGAAAGAAAACGTGGAAAACCAACGAAATAGGAAAGAAAGAAGGAATCAAGGAGACTCGCAGACAGAATTATCCTCTAGCAGTATTTAAGTGAAGATAATATGAGGAAAAGAAGAGTAGAGGAACAGGCGAGAGGATAGGAAAGGAAGAGAAGTTGGGCGAAATTGACGAGAAGCCAAGAACAGAAGGCCAGGTCTGCGGGAAACGGCCTCGGAAGGGCGCGGGAGGCAGGGAGACTAGGCTGGCAGGAGGGGACCGCGAGGGCAGCGGGTCGTGGCAGAGTATTGTGCGTTTCCGCGGCGAGGTCGTGCTCTGCCTGTCAAGTGGCTGCCCCGGGTCCCCGCAAACACCCTCGCCTAAGCGCGCCAGCCAGCTCCGCCCCATTCGCCCCCGACCCCGACCCCGCCCCACTGCCGTCACCACAGCAACTGCCGTCAACGCCGCGCCACGCTACGCTACGCTACCGCCACTTGAGTTTCGACTCCGACCTTTCATCACATTCGCCATCATCTTTACCACATCACCGCCATCACCACCAAGTCACAGCTGTCACTACCGCAAACCTCGCCTAGGTACTGCCATCACTAACGCCATCACTATGATATAAGAAAAAGCACCCAATACCCACGAAACGACACAGACTAAGAGCAGAGGGAATTGGAGACCGAAAGGTCGTATTTTTATTTTCTCATTCTTACTTCGTAAAGACGAGAAAGTATTGTAGTCGGGCGCCCGATTTTCGGCACAAGAACTCTTATTGTTGGGCTCTGGTAATAAAAAATTGGATAAATATCGTTCATGTATATAGAAAATTACTTCCTCTAGCACGTTGTGTAGTCAGAACCCTTGTTTTGTGCGTCCTTGATGCGGAAAAATCGATCCGTCCGTCTGTCTGTGGTCTACGTAAGTACCCAAACCGTTTAGCCGATTTTCTCCTAAATTGATATTCCTCAATCTATTTAAATGAATATTAGGCCCTGTTAGCTCGAAACGGATATTTTGATTTTTGAGGGTACTTTTCATGACGCCCCATTAACATTTTCAGAATTTTCTGAAAATGACACCACATTATTTTAGTAAAATTTGTCCTTGGTTCCATACACACATTATCCATACATACATCGTAAAGGACGCTGAAGAGAATGGTGCTGGTCTTATTTTCGTTGAAATCCCTGACATTTCGAAAATTTCAATAGTTCAGATTTTTTCGGCGTCTTTCTATAACTACAATATTGATGGTACAGAGTTTTTATTTTTTTAAACAATTATTTTCTTAAAAACGGCTCCAAATATCATTCTTTAATTTTTCTCCTGGTATGTATCAAAGGACTGTAAGATGTGATAGTTTCATTTCAGGCAAGCTCTGAATTTTCGAAAATTGCAAACTTTCAAAACTACAAAATTGAAGAGAGATTTTTGCCTTTAACAAAATTCGTTCCAAAGAATCAGCTCTTAAAAAACATGTAGATTTGCGTAATTTGTACCCTAAATTAATGCAATTTATAAAAGAAACAGTTTTTTCTAAAACTGCTCCAATTTTTTCTCTAATTTTTCCACGAATAAAAAACGTACTCTTACAATAATTGGTTGGGTCTCATTTTCGCTCAACTTTCTGAATTTTCGAAAATATGCGCTGCTGTAGCACCACCAGTTGTTAAACTCAATCACATCTATTCATCAGCACATGTTCATCCACTGTGCTCCATTGCTATCAGATATCAATTTTAGTAATTCGACTGAGGACGTACTTGAGCCTGAGGAAACCACGAAATACTTTGCCTACATACTAAGTACCCCTGTAATATTTGAGTCAAGTGCAAACATTGCTGTTCATCACCTCCACCGACCCCCTCTCCCTCCTCCCTACCAGGAGAGGTGGCTCAACTGATGTCACTGCAGTGCCTCTGACCGGGAGGTCCTGGGTTTCGAGTCCCGACGGTCGCAGGATTTTCACACTAGTTTGTCAGGTAGGTCGAATTCTGTCGTTGTCTGGAGTAGAATTCTAGCGACCGGCGTCTTTAATCGGTACTTTTTCAGTGGTTTCTCCGATCAGTTCCAGACGAATGTCGGAGAAGTACACTGGCCAACGCGCCACGGACCGCCGGAGATCTTTCCTTCCTCTTCCTTGACCTATCCTCACTCCTTGCTTTCACACATTTACGGTTACATGCACCACACAATCACAGGAGACGGGTGACCAATCAGGAATGTAGAGACGGCCCCAATTGAGACCCCTTACACATACACACACTAACATGCACTGCACTACCACATATTCAGGGAGACCGGTCGGGAGCTTAGAGCTTGTCCCGGCTGGGGCGGTGTCCCGCTGGTGGGAGACTCCTGGTAAAGAGGAAACCCCGCTAGCCGACGGTAGGTCGGCGCCGGATCTCGCCTTCCAGCGGGCCAAAAACAACCGCCTCCTTCCGGGCAAAAAAATGCAGTACATTTGCGTGACTAGTGACGGTAGTTAACGCATCCGAAATCCCTAGTAATTAATCAATCAATCTATCAATAAACCGATCCTGCTCTCTCCAAGCAACCCCCGCTACCATCACAGCCTTCCACCCGCCTCGCCCCCTGCGTCCACCACAGGGCGGTGGTGACAGCGCGCGCGAGGGTTGAGGCCCTGGCAAGCAAAGGACGGCGCGGGGCGGCCTGGGGTCGGGGGACGGGAGTCGACGGAGGCGGCCAAGGGTCACGGTCACGCGCCGCGGGGAAAACGGGCCGACGAAGGCGCCGCCGCCGCCGGACACGACTTGGACGAACGGGTGACGCCGAGTTAGCAGGGCGCCGCGCTCGGGACTTGTACGTGTGCCAGCGCGCGCCTGGCTGCGGGCGGGCGGGCGCCAGCGGAACTAAAAAGCGACGGAACGGACGCCGTTCTACGGAGAGAGACGCCACTGCGTAACGGGTCAAGGCTCAAGCAATAAAAGAAGCGGCACCCGCGGGAAATATCATGTGTCATCGCAACGTTGGGAATCTCAGTAGATTAGGTATATAGGTTGCCTCGCACACAAAGCATTTCAACGTTGTTATAACACGTAACCATGAATCTTCGCTTTAGGAAATAACTTTTTCTAAAATAACGAAATATTAGACTATTTTACGCCAATATTATGTGGTGCAGAGATGAAAATGTTTATTCTATCACTGTGAAAGAAATAAAATGCGAAATAAGAACAGAAAGTTACGTAGTTGATTCAACATTTTGAATATTAAGCGGGATCAAAATACTATTTTCCGTAAAAATGTGAGTTTTATTTTGTGGATTGAATTTCATACAAATAACTCTCAGGAGGAAATACAAAAAAGGTTTTTTAAGACATTATGACATTATTATAAACTGTCACATCATACCTTTGTGATGGTTTCGATAATGATGGGGAACGTGCTATCATGACCTGAATTTAACTGACAGTTGCCAAGATCATTTTGCGATAGTTGAATGCCACGGTGGCCGTCTTTGAAGAAATTTTATACGAACATCGTACTGCGAAACTGTCTGAAATGAAGCCGTATGTCCCCGCCATTTCAGCGGTTGTTCCGTAAGACTTCTGGAAGCTATGAGAGTATTAGGTCTTCTAAGGCACGTGCATATTAGAGCTGAAATGTCTGTTAATAGCTTTGTGATTCAGAGAGGACTGTCGATCAACGAGTAGTCTGTCAAGGCTAGAGCTGAGAGATGCTGACATTTGGTGCCTACTACGCTGACAGTGGTTCTATAGATTTCAATATTAAAATTTAAAAAAGCTTTTTATTTATTTTTCTAAGCTGGAGAAGATTCTTTTTATTTTCGTCATTCAACCCATGAAAGTGCTCTTCCGGGCAACAATCTAATATAACAAAATCAAAAATATTGAGATGTAGTTATTAGTCAGAAAGGAAGTACACTTTGAAGTGCACTTACCGTAAGTCCGATTTTCCACTCAGTGAGATTTGCGTTTCGAGAATTTCCTTTGAATTGTCACCGTATTTAAAGAAGAAGTCGTTTTAAAGTTCAGCATATAATGGGATGTTTCCTCAAACGCGTCTTTGCTTTGTTTGTGGACACTAACTTAGATTAATCCGCCCCCACCGAATGTCATATTTTTATCGTATTTTGTTTTAACTAATACAATAAAAATACCAATAAAGCAACTAACAGATAAATAAATAAGTAAATAAATATTGAAATACTGGTAAGAGAACGGGTGGAGCCAGCAGAATAAACCAACAAGAGGCGGAAACCGGAAAGACAGCGACGTTTTATCTTGGGATAGAGCGAGAGCAGGATACGCGAGCTAGGTACGACGCGGGGACGCCGCACGCGCGTCCTTGTTTGGTGGCGGGGTCGGAGGTACCGGGGTCGGAGGTAGCGGGGTCGGAGGTAGCGGGGTGGGAGGTAGCGGGGTCGGAGGTAGCGGGGTCGGAGGTAGCGGTCGGAGGTAGCGGGGTGGGGAGGTAGCGGGGTCGGAGGTAGTGGTGGGAGGTAGCGGGGTCGGGAGGTAGGGTGTGGAGGTACTGTGGTCGAGGTAGCGGGTGGGAGGTAGTGGGGTGGGAGGTAGCGGGTCGGAGGTAGCGGGTCGGAGGTAGCGGGGTCGGAGGTAGTGGTGGGAGGTAGCGGGGTCGGAGGTAGCGGGGTCGGAGGTAGCGGGTCGGAGGTAGCGGGTGGGAGGTAGCGGGGGTGGGAGTGTAGCGGGGTGGGAGGTGGAAGGGGTGGGGAGGTAGCGGGTCGGAGTGTAAAGTGGGTCGGAGGTAGCGGGGTTGGAGGTAGCGGTCGGAGGTAGCGCGCAGGTAAAGTGGGCTCGGAGGTAGCGGCTGGAGCGCACTGGTCGGAGGTAGCGGGTGGAGAAGGTTTGAGGTAAAGGGTCGAGGTGGAAGGGTCGGAGGTAGCGGGGTCGGAGGTACCGGGGTCGGAGGTAGCGGGGTCGGAGGTAGCGGAGTCGGAGGTACCGGGGTCGGAGGTAGCGGGGACGCAGGCGGCGGGGTCGGTAACGGCGGAGACGGGACGGAGACGGGGCGGTACGGGTTGCGTGGACGGCGAAGGTGGCGAGAGCGATGAGAGCGGTCGTGGGGGAGGGGGAAGGGGGAGGGAGGGGCGAGGCGCGCCGGCGGAGAAGCGAGAGCGGCGACAAGACAAAAAGCCTGTCAAGCGAGGGCGGAGGGGCTGCCGCGGAGGAGATCCGAGCGAGGCGGGAGGGGCGGGGCGGCTGGGCCGGACGTGGGCGCGGGGTGGGGCGGGGAGGGGAGGGGAGGCGGGAACGACGTTGGAAGAAGGAAGTTGCGCGCGCAGTACAGTCCGGCGAGGGAGTGCAGGCGCCGGCGCTCATATTGCGAGATTGCTCCCAAATCGCCTTCCTCGATGCCACGCAGGGGTTGGGAGGATTCAACATTGAAGGCTCGAGGGAGGCGTGTTAGAATTCCACACAAGCAATGGGTGAATCCATTGTGACTATGTGAGGAGGAAAGTGATAGTAAATGAACGACTATTCCATTTATCTCCTAATAAATAATTATTCAATTATTACTTAAATATTCTGCTCTGAAAGCGATGTTCACTAAATTCATGTATAAATTAAAGAAAGAACAATTCTAAAACCTTGAAGAATTAGAAAGATAATAATTTCGTGAATTGGAACTTTCATGAAATCATAGTAAAATGTTAATAAAACGTCCTGCAACAATAAGATATTCAGTATTCATGAATAATTGACGTTCGTAACAAGAACAAAAAACTGCATAAATAGGTTAAAAAATATGTCGAAATACATGAAGGATTGTCTCCAATTTGCTTTCACATCATCAATTTTTAGCGGTTGTTTGGAATGAAGAAGTTACAAAATGTGAGGGGAAAATCTTTCCAATCAAATACAATTTAAAATTAAGTATGTTTATACATATCGTATTTAGAATTAGCATCTATTATTTAATCTTCAGTACTGCACAATGTAAAAAATAACATCACATTACCATATTTGTTTATTAAACTTTTACATATTTCGAGAGGGAGAGAAAGGTTATATTTAGTAATCAGCAACAAAGCCACAGATCGCTGCATTTGCTCAATGGATATATTCATCTACATGGAAGATGCGATTAGAGAATAAAAATGTGATAATGTGTGGAGGGCGTGCAGTAACCACGACGTGCAGCATCATCAAACAAATACCACTAAATAAAATACGCGACGTTCAAGAAAGGGTCTATGGTGTCATGTTTATCCTGTATAATGGATCGTCCACGTTATTGATGGCAATAATCCCTCGCATCTGTTCCCATCTGTTGTACACATCACGCACCCAACATCGCCTTGAACCGGCCAACGTATTGACGGGAACGCGAGCGTGATGGTACAAGAGTTCGCAGCGCAGATGCGTGATGGTACAGGAGTTTACAGGCTCGCAGAAGCGAGGCGGAAGGGGGGAGTGAAGCGCGCTCAGCAGGGCGGACGGGGCGGCCGCCAAGTCGAGTCGAGGGAGAGGCTGACGAACCGTGTTGGTGGATGGATTTGTCACCGAGAGTTGTGAGGCGGGGCGGGGGCGAACGGGCCTAGCGAGGGAGAGCGATGGAAGACGAAATGAGGGAGGGCAGAAGAGTCATGGCTCAGAGCACAACGTCTGAAGAGGTGAGGAGGGAGCCTGCGGAGGGAAAATATGGAAGCAATTAGAGGAATGTCGGAATGAACAATGCAGACGCCCGAGGCATCACAAAGAAGGGGATGCAGTGGGGAGTACCACTTACGCAACGATGAAATAGAGACGAATCCCTAAGTTATCAACACAAAAGATTGCTGTTTGAGGCAGATGAACATAAATATGAAAGCAAACGTGATGGTATTATTAATGAGGCAACATACAGTAAGTAGAAATCAATATGAAATCGGGGGTCAATCTCGTAATTTGCTTAAAGGATTTACTCAACCAAATAGCCAGTGAAGGACACAAACGTGTACACGAAGGGAGTCGATTTATCACGGCACACATCACGTAAAAAAATAGCGGCGAGTAAAAAAAAACACATCCCATTTAGGGAGTATTCCTCGCCCCACATTTATCGCGTGCTTTGCACAGAAGGTCCAGATTTCAAACCTCAGCATTTACGCTTCTCCCCACTCTCGTATCCCAGACCTGCTTCCAGGGAAGGAAAACGCGATGTATAGGAGCGCTGCCCCAACGCGTCCGCGCCGTGGGCGAGCGCTGCGCGCGTGTGCAGGGGCGGGCGCATCGCGCGGGGGCGGCGGCGGAGCGCGACAAGTGCCGACGCCGCCTCCCGCGGGAACGCCCCTTCCCGCCCCGCCCCCGGCGCCCTCAAGAGTTCCGCCGCATTGTGACGTGCCTGTCGCACGTGCGCCGCCGCTGTCAATGACGACGACGGCGCCGCCGCCGCTCTCGCCCTCGCCCTGTCGCCTCCGCGGCGCCGTCGACACCCCTCCCCCGTAGACAGCATCGTCCCTTCCCGCCAACTCCGCCAGCGTGGCATGGACCCTCGCCGCCCTCCCCCCAACCGCCCCTCGCGAGCGTCAACCCGCCCCCCTTGCACGGGCGTCGCACAAGTGGAGGTGGCGGGTCGGTGCGGGAGCGGCGGAGGCAGCGGCGGCGACGGGAACGGCGATAGCAATGGCTGTGGTGGTGACGAAGGCAGTGATAGAGGCAGTGATGGAGGTCGAGGTGGTGGCGGTGGACGTGGAAGTATTGTTAGTGTTGGTGGTGGTGTTAATGTTGTTGGTATTAGTGTTGTTGGTGTTGTTATAGCTGGTGGTGTTAGTGTTGTTGGTGGTGGTGGTCGTGGGGGTGTTAGTGTTGTTGTTATTGGTAGTGGTGTTAGTGTTGTTGTTGTTGTTGTTCTTAGTGTTAGAAGTGGTGGTGTTAGTGTTGGTGGTCGTGGTGGAGATTGTGGTTGTGGAGTTAGTGTTGGTTATCGTGGTGGTGGTTGTGGTTGTGGAGTTAGTGTTGGTGGTGCTGGTGTTAGTGTTAGTGTTGGTGTTGGTGGTGTTAGTGTTGGTGTTGGTGGTGTTAATGTTCGAGGAGGAGTCGGAAGCGGAGACAAAAGGGGAGGTGGAAGCGGCTGTGGCGGATGTGGTGGCGAAGGAGGGGGCGGAATCGGAGGCCGTTGTGGTTGTGGAAAAAGCGGTAGTAGTGGAGGTGCCGGTGGCAATGGAGGTAACAGGACCATGGAGGCAATGGAGACGGTGAAGGTAACAGGGGCGACGAAGGTGGAGGTATTGGTGTAGCAGCGTTGGCAAAGGAGGTAGGTGGCAATGGAGGTAATGAAGACGGTGAAGGTAACAGGGGCGACGAAGGTGGAGATATTGGTGATGGTACCAGTAGTGTTGGCAATGGAGGTAACGGGGCCATGGAGGTAATGAAGACGGTGAAGGTAACAGGGGCGACGAAGGTAGAGGTAGTAGTGATGGTACCGGTAGCGTTGGCTACGGCGGTGGCGGGCGTCTCTTTTCGTTTTTGAGCGACGCGTCGGACAAGCGGCAGCGGCGGCGGCGGCCACGTCACCGCCTCCTCGGCTCCCCTGCGCGCGCTGATTTCCTGCAATGCGATTTGCCGCCTGATTGAGGGGGAGTGCGCGACAGACGGGATGATCGCCTTCCACGTTTAACCGCCCCACATTCCGCATTCAAACGGCGATATGGTCTATGAAGCGAAAACTCTGCGCCAGTCGCTATCGGATTTTATCTAATCAGGTCGAATTTGTCACCCACTCATGAAAGGCAGATTTTTCGCGTAAGTGTTCCTTCGACAAAGAGGGTTCTTCCACAAGAACTTCAGTTCCATTAGAACGCACATTACGCGAAATTATAAGTGTCATTCACATTTACACCTTTCATTCTATGTTTATTTTTGAAATACTTTATTTTGTAAACTACTCGATTAAATTTGTTCATTTTATTGTGAATTATCTTTATTATGTATGTGAAATATATTTATAATTTGACCTTTCACAGACTTGAATTACAATGTGAATAAATTAAACAGTACGCACCGCCGAGATATGATTAATATATTGTTTTGGTACCGTCAGTGTTTTCATTCCCCTATTGACAAATGTATTTTTATTTTGGAGACTTATTACAAATATAAATGCATAGAAAAATAACAGTACACAAAATTAGTCTGCAATTGTTGTATTCCTACAGTAAAGATATAATGAATAAACGGTTTTAAATCACTTCGTAATTCTTTAAGGTACTTAATGCCATTATCATTTATTTCGTTTTCTCTCTGGAAGGAAGTGAACTAATATATTGTAAATGTTCCATAACAGAACATTTAAAAACATCTGGATGGATAATGGTAAAATTAAAGTATTTAGTAGTTAATATAAATCTTTTTGAACTTCCATTTCTATTGTTTCTGAATAGATTTATATTTTTTCATAAACTCAATATACATATGCTTTGCCGACCTGGATAGCCGAGGTGGCCAGAGCGTGTGGAGACTCAGCGTCTGGGTCCGAAGGGTCGCGGGTTCTGTCCCGCCGTGGGCGTGGTTGTTTGTCCCTTGTCTTTTATGTACGTGTGTTTTCGCGGAAGGTGTTGTGAGTGTGCTGACTACAGACCGAGGAGCCCGCAAGTGCGTCTAGTGTAAAAAGGGGTTAATAAGTGTCCCCATGAGGGACATAGTAGGTACCCGGCGAGTATAGTCGACATCCACCTAGGCTGGAAAAGCCCCAGGTAGAAAGGAAGAAGAAAAAAATACACATTCTTTCACTCACTTTTTTCTTTCAATTTTACAATTCGATTTTTTCTCTATTTTCTCGTTTTCTTTCTCATATTTTTCTCCTTTTTCTTCTTTTATTCTTTCTTTCCTTCTCATCTTTATTTCCCGTTTTCTTCT
Source organism: Teleogryllus occipitalis (assembly GCA_011170035.1). Taxonomy (NCBI): domain Eukaryota; kingdom Metazoa; phylum Arthropoda; class Insecta; order Orthoptera; family Gryllidae; genus Teleogryllus; species Teleogryllus occipitalis. Next base: position 189,105 of record BLKR01000675.1, on the reverse strand, counting down.
TTCTTTCTTTCTTTCTCATTTTTTCCCGTTTTCTTCTTTCTTTCTATCCTTCTCATCTTTTCCCACTTTTTCTTCTTTCTTTCTTTCTCATTTTTTCCCGTTTTCTTCTTTCTTTCTTTCCTTCTTATCTTTTTCCACTTTTTCTTCTTTCTTACTTGCTCATCTTTTTCCCGTTCTCTTCTTTCTTTCTTTCTCATCTTTTTACCCTTTTTCTTCTTTCTTTCTTTTTTTTGCTTTCATTCTCCCATTCGAGTACTTGCGGGATTTTTGCGCGTCTGGCCCGATTTTCGTTGGCGCCCGTGACAGGAAGCGCTGGGTCGCGTGTCGAGACGCCAGTCACGAGAGCCCCGCAACATTCCCGCAGGGGCGCAGCCGCCAGCGTCGACGCGGCGCAGCTGCTCCGCCAGGGCGCGTCCCTGCGCTCCGTGGAGCTATGAATACAGGGAGAGGGCACGACGATACAATCTTGAAGCCACCTCCGCCATATTAGTGAGTCCAGAAAGCATGCAGCGTAGACAAACTGCGCGCGAATGCTCTGTGGCTTGTAGCTGTGCTCGCTGCTAATGTTTGGCATCGTTTTTAATACGAGTATTTAAAAGTCTTGTTCAGAAAAGCTAGCTTTTCGTAATATTTGATTGCCTTATTCTGCCTCTTTTCATATGGTGCGAATCGACGGAATTCTCATACTCACTGCATCCTGCTTACAGAACATTATTGAAATATACTGCTATATACATGTAGCATCAGTTGAATGAGTGGAAACAGAACAGTATAAGTGACTTAATAAATTATAAGAAAAACGTGTTTACATTAGGCCATATTTCAGTGCCAATTTAATTTTGTGGTTTTAATGAACAATTAAAATGCTATGGTTTTAATGCTGAATCAAATCTCCGTTACTTTACAGTGATATTGAGTTAAATAAACAATTTTCTCACAATTTATAAAATGTCACTTACACCGTTCTGGTTTTCACCCATTCACTTTATGAAATATATAATTTATTGTAGGGTCTGCCATAGACCCTCTCCCCATAGATATCCTCCGGGCACCGGTTGTTATGCGACTGTTCAACATGCGACCACAGACCGCGTGCAGTACTTCCTTCTCCGACTGGCGCCTTCTTCCATTCTCGTGGTCCTGTGTTGAACTAAACCTTTGTGCCTGTATATGACCGACTCCCTTTCATCATGTCTCTGGGCGAAGTACGAGGTGTAGCATCAGGATATACAAAGGCAAATGGAAGTAGGAAAGAGAGAGAGAGTGGTAGACAAAGAGAGAAAAAGTGGAAAAGAAAAAAAGGGAAGTCAGAAAAGAGAAAGAAAGCACTGTACTTGCAGTAAATCCCCATCAATGAAAAACAACTTCCTGCTTTCGCGCTTTTCACATTTCACGCCCGCTGTCGCCCGCCTCCCCTCCGAGGGACGGTGCATTCTTTCCGGAGCTCGAAGGCAGCGACGCAAGGGGGCGGAGGCGCGACACGTGGCGAGGGGGGTGGAGGAGGCGCTAAGTGGAAGGCGTGGTGCGGGGGTGCGAGGAAGATTGGAACGTGAAGCTGCGCACACTGGGTGGTAGGCAGTGGGTGGAGGGCGATGGGCGGTAAGCGGTGGATGATAAGCGGTGGGCGATGGGTGGTGGGTGGTGGGTGATGGGCGGTGGACGATGGGTGGTGATTGGTGGGCGATGGGTGATGGGCGGTAGACGGTGGGTGATGGGCAGTGGGCGACGGGTGGAGATTGATGGGCGGTTGGTGATGGGCGGTTGGTGATGGGCGGTTGGTGATGGGCGGTTGGTGATGGGCGGTTGGTGATGGGCGGTTGGTGATGGGCGGTTGGTGATGGGCGGTTGGTGATGGGCGGTTGGTGATGGGCGGTTGGTGATGGGCGGTTGGTGATGGGCGGTGGGTGATGGGCGGTGGGTGATGGGCGGTGGGTGATGGGCAGTGGGTGGTGGGCGGTGGGTGATGGGCGGTTGGTGATGGGCGGTTGGTGATGGGCGGTTGGTGATGGGCGATTGGTGATGGGCGGTTGGTGATGGGCGGTTGGTGATGGGCGGTTGGTGATGGGCGGATGGTGATGGGCAGTTGGTGATGGACGGCTGAAGTGATGGACGGCTGGTGATGGCGGCTGGTGATGGGCAGCTGGTGATGGGCAACTGGTGATGAGCGGCTGACGAGGCATCGTGATGAGCGGCTGGTGATGGGCGGCTGGTGATGGGCGGCTGGTGATGGGCGGCTGGTGATGGGCGGTTGGTGATGGGCGGTTGGTGATGGGCGGTTGGTGATGGGCGGTTGGTGATGGCGGTTGGTGATGGGCGGTTGGTGATGGGCGGTTGGTGATGGGCGATAAGCGTTGGGTGATGGGCGGTGAGTGATGGGTGGTGGGCGGTGGGTGATAGGCGGTGAGCGGTGGGTGATGAGTTGTGGGTGATAAGCGGTGGGTGATGGACAATAGGTGATGGGCGGTGAGTGATGAGCGGTTGGTGATGGATGATGTGTGATGGGCGGTGGGTGAAGGGCGATGGGTCATGGGGGTGGGCGGGGGTGAAGAGCGGTGGACACTGGGCAGTGGGTGATGGGCGGTGTGTGATGTTCGGCGGGCGTGCGGCGCGGAGCGTGAAGCGCAGAGCACAGGGCGCGGGGCGGGGAGTTGGTGCGGCGCAGGGCCGCGCGTGCGGGTGCTTCGACAGCCGATGACGCGCGCCCCGGGAGACGCACACGGCCAGGGGCCCCGTGCAGCACGAGGGGCGGCCGTCTCCGCCCAGGGGCTGTCTGCTCGCCCGCGCTGGCCAACGGTGACAAGGAGGGCAAAGAATGACGCGGCGAGAAAAAATAGAAAGAAAGGAACATAAAAAACATGAACACAAAAGATAAAAGAGTAAGGATGATAAGATTATTTCATTCATGAACTATTTTTCTTACAGGGTTCCATCAGTTCCGTTCCAAGAATTCCATCAGTTCCGGCCAACAAAACACATTTTGCCCATGCAATAATTCAGTCACCTTTCACTATTTGGTTAGTGAACTTTTCCAGTAAATTGCAAAACAATCATAATATTACATGTGATGAAAAAGAACGAATAAAATTGAAACAGCATTAAATTAGTTTTCAGAGTGGTCAGGAAAGGTTCAATATAACGTTTTAAAATTTTTTTAGAAATTTGATGAGTTCAGAATAGATTGATTGAGCTCGTCACTGCATTTTCTTCAGCCTTCTTCAGGGCTACATTTACCAGCACTACATTAAAATCTTTATCTGAAAGACATCAATAAAAGCAATAATTTAGTGGCATCCACACATCTTGTGAGAAAATGAAAATTCTTTCCTTAGAATATTCCTCCCTTAGAATTCTTGATCGTATTAAATGCTCTAAGTTTTTTCAAGTTGATTCATGTTTCAAATTGAAACTACATCAGTCTGAGTTATTTCTCCGTTGATAATAAATATCCATATCAAACAACCGTAAAAATTGCCTAAAGGAAGCTATCAAGTTGAGATCACTTACACGTTGGCGTGATTGTTCTAATTAGACAGATGATCCGGCAAGTTTACAAGTAACTCTGTACCCACCAAGCAAATGCAGGGGACGGTCGATATGCGAGGAAATGCAGGACACAGTCCCAGTGGAGGAAGGCCAATTAGAGGAGGTAGACGCACAGACACCCTGGTTGGAGCGGCGGCGGTCGTCGCAATGAGAGGAGGAGGGGGGCATGGCACGTGCAGAAACTCATCAAAAGTTGGCGTGGTAGCCGCGCTGTTGTCCGCGTCGCCTCGCAATATCCAACTGTGAATTCAACGGATGCTCGTGATGACATTCTTCCCAGTTGACTTTTGGAGTAGGAAACATTAGCTGCCTTGACCACGGCCTTTTCTACATTAGAATCAAAAACAGGCTCTACTTTTTGGAAAGCTATATTATTGCTCATTTATTATTATTATTATTATTATTATTATTATTATTATTATTATTATTATTATTATTATTATTATTATTAGTGTGCGCGGCCAACGCACATTCCCGCGGAAAGTGACGCTCCGCTACGCAGTTCCAAGTTGAGGATGAGGCTCAAGCCTTCGGCTCTCGCATTAGCATAAAACATTGAATCTGTCCAAGTATAATTACAAACGCATTTTATGTGAATACACCTTAAAAATAATTTAGCCTGTGTATGCTCTCCCGGAACTGTCGATTTTCTTGCCTTCTATTTTCCCCACAAGTTTATTCCTCTATGAATACTCACGCATGAATGAATCGTATCACAAACAGAATTTCAGCCATAAATTATTTTGTTCGAGAAATTATTTTAGAAAATGCGAACGTGATATCGTTTACATCGATTTGCACGCGTGAACGAGCAGAGTCTGTTTTTATCCAAATACTGAATATTCCTTCAGGGAAATATGCAACATTTATTTTTAAACTCATATCTAAAATACGTGGTTGAGAAAACCCATTTTCCCCTAGGGCTTTTTCCAGCCGACGGCCGGTTACGTTTTACGTCCCGATAAGTCGCAAATTCAACCATACACTAGATACAAACAAACTCTGCGACAACACGTACATGAGAGATAAGGGGAAAACAACCATGCCTAAGGCGGGACTCGAACCCGCCTTTCGGTCCGAAGCGCTGAGTCTGTACGCACTCTTAGTCACCTCGGTTATCAGAGTCTGGTGAGAAAAAATTAATCTTCTTAAAGTAGACTGTCTTTAAAAAAAATATATCAGGAATTGTAGAAAATATTTCTTGCTCTAAATTGGAAAGATAAGTTGATAATTTAACTGCTAATGATTCTCAAGATTTTTTCGTTATTCAGAAAGTTGTTAAAAAACATCAACCATGCCGTGCCGGAAAACGCAAAAAAGAAAAGTATTCTGTACGATTTCCTGTCATAAATTGGAAAGACATTTCATCACACTCTCTCCTTGGCATCTAGCGCTCCCGAAAACGAGGAAATGTCCTTGAAGTATTTTGAGGGGCCTTCGTGACTAAGTTTGCTCGTTTCCGCCGCCGAGGAGCGAGGAGTAGGTCAGTGGAGAGACAACGGTGTTATCAAGGGGGTTGATCGAGAAACGCGACCTCCGAAACTTCAAGTGCTTTCCGCCGGGCCGCACCAGGCCAGGCGACGGCTCCGCCTGCTTGTGGCGAGTAAGTGGCCGGTGCGAAGAAGTTTGCGCAGCGTGCAAGTTGCGCCGTCGGTCGAGAGGCGGGACGCACGCGTGAGGTGGCGGAGAAGGGCTGACTCACGCCACGGCCGTGCGTGGTGCAGGTCACTTTCCTTTAGACGCGACATACAGGCGAGGGCAATGGATCACTCTGCTCCTGGAATCGCCTCAATTATTCAGATACGAGGACGTTAGCTGATTAACAAATTTGTTATTTCTTTAATACCTTTTATTAACGTGTACGGACTAATTTCGGTCTGTGGTTGAGTAATAGCTTCCGTAGGTCCGATAGGTCCTACGTTCTAGTAGCTACAACAGTGTTTTTATCAATCCCAGCTGTGCAGCTGTGTCCAGGTGAGCTACAGCTTGAAAGCGAACTTAAATAAAAACAACAACACAAACCAATTCTCGAGCTTGGTTGCTCTGATCGAACGTTTAAAGTGGTTTCCATCCGATTAATTACAGGTTGATGTAAGAGCAGCATCTTGAAACAAAGGGCCTTTGGTCAAGCACGATCACTATTTTTATAACACGCACTCTGCCCCATTATTAGGGTGGAGTGATCGGCTGATCTCCCCATTCATCTATGCGTTCTTCTCCGTGCTAAAGAAATGAGTCAGACAATACTGAGTGTCAAACCAAAACCTATGAAGGATTGTATAGTAAAGTAAAAAAAAGTTAATATTCTAAAATATTTTTTCTGCACAAGGGCTCAATTTGGTTGCATTCAACCAAGTTATTTTAAAAGTAAAATTCAAGAAGTCCGCCATTATCATAATCATTACAACTTTAACACTCTTGTATCATCACTTTCTCTGAGAAGCACATTGCAGTTTCCTTATTTACTTCTATATTGAAGCAATTACGAATCATGACACATAGTTACCATCACAAAGTTATGCGATTGAGAATCATGTATTGAGATTTCAATGATATTCGAAGAACTTATTTTAGTTTTGGACAACTTTGAAAGAGCTTCAAATTATCACTGAGAATTTTTTTTGAAAGGCAGCTAAATTTGCGCCACAGAAAAATCAGTGTAGCTGTTATCATCAAGTCTTTCCTTTCACATTGTTTTTCAGGCAAGTTTTTTCCTTTAGAATTAGAATAAAATCATTTACTAAACGATACACAGAGATATTTTTAATCACCTTGATAACGTATTCGCTTACATATGTTTCAAAGAAGACATTATTGAGTAACTATGACACAATAGTGTATGATCATGATAAAACTGTCGAAGAACAGTCCCCAAAGATGCATAGTGGAGACGGATGTGTCTCTTGTCATATTCCGGAAAATACCCAAAATTCATTGAAAAGCAGGCAGAGAACCCGGGATCAGTTACAGAAAGTTGCGTGGCTGGCTTACTAGCGTCGGCTAACATCTTCATGTCCTCCCAATCCTGGGAAGATAGCAGAAGTGGTTTGTCACTTTCTTCCATTGGATAGATGACGGAAGGAGTGATCGCAAGCTGGATTAAGATTGCTGAAGAATGAATGATTGGAACAATGGTACAAATGCACTTCGTGATGTTCTTAAAAGAAGCCAACCACAACGTAATCACGTGGCAAGAGCACACATGTGTATCGCGAAAGCTCGAACCGCATAGTTTGGCATAGCTCCAAACCCTTCTTCACCGAGTCAGGGCAGAAAGAGGAGCCACAGAAAAATTAATGCACGTAGCAGAATTCGAAAATATGCCTTAACGCTGTTGATAACCAAGAAAAATGATATAAAATACTTTTTGACAAGAGAAAAATATATTTGGCAAATAATAGTTTTTTAATAGTAAGTAAAAAATCATAAAACTAGTTATAAAGACGTAAAACATTTTTCATTGGGGGTGAAATAAACGACCCCGCTCAGGATAAAACTATCCTCCTACAAAATGATAAGTTTAAAAGACGTACGAGTCTTTTATTTTCTTTCATTTTACTCACGATATACGCAACCACTGTTTCATCACGGTATGTTCACATACGTTTAACTGCGTGGTTCAATTCGTGAGGTAGACGCTCCGTAGCGCCGGACGGCGGGGCGAGGGCGTGGGCGAAGCGGTGCCGGGGCTGGGGGCGGGGCGGGGCGGGGCGAGGGCGTGGGCGAAGCGGTGCCGGGGCTGGGAGCGGGGCGAGGCGGGGCGAGCGGTGCGGGACGGGGCGTGGGCGTCGGCGAAGCGGTTCCGGGGGTGGGAACGGGGCGGGGCGGTGCGGTGCGGGGAGCGGGGCAGGGCGCGGGTGCGGTGGGCGTATCGCGCTGCCCCGGTGCATGCTGGGCGCAACTTCAACACGATCGCGTTTTGTCAGGGCCGTCAGTTGCCGGGCGCGGGGCAGCGATCACGTGCTATCGCCCCGCCGCACGCCCTGGGGCGCGGTGCGTGCGCTTGCGCAGTACATAACGCGCGGCCGGGACGACACGAGCCGGCCCCACGACGCCACACGGGGTGATCGCTTGTTGTTACACAGCCCGCTCTCGTGCGGGGGGAGATGGATTCTTCGCCGCTTATGCACAGGGGCGGATTTATACACGTCGCCGCCGTGGGCTCCATTAATTTCGCCGCCCCTAGATAATTTATTTGTTTGTAAAAATGAGATTATGATTTGTTCGGTACTGATACCACTATACTGATGGGGAATAAATATTATCCACATTTTTTTTCCTAGGGATTTTATCCAGCCGACAGCCGGTTGCCCTTTACGTCCCGAAGGGAGGCATATTCGACCATACACTAGACAAACACTTGCGGGCTCCTCTGATCTGGGGTCAGCAGAACGCGAGGCCCTCCGCGACAACACACACACAAAGTCAAGGGACAAACATCCATGCCCAAGGTGGGACTCGAACCCGCGACCCTTCGGACCGAAGCGCTGAGTACTCGCTCTTAGCCACCTCGGCCATCCAGGTCGGCTCTACATATTTTTTACATATGAAAAAATGTACATCGTGACTAATGCTGTAGCCTAAAGCCGTTTCTTTTGAAGCAAAAGTAATACCGAAACAGATTTCTCACTCTTTCATAAATGGGATATGTCTAAGAAAGAGAAAGATAGAATATGGGTTAATTTCAATTTTTGATTCAAGCTAACATTACATTAAAATTAAAAATTTAAGTTTTTTGGAAAATTTGCCGCCCGTCAAAACGTGCCGCCCCGGAATCTCGCCTGTTCAGCCCATTTATAAATTTAGTTTGCAGCGATCGCATGCGTATCCGAGGGAAATTAACGACAAGCTGACATTTTCAATGGTGGTGATAATTCTTCAGTTTCAGAAATGCGGCTTTCACTATTGACATTATTAATATTTGTAAACAGTTTAGTAATATTTTACAAAATATACATTCAAAAGTTCTTCATGATGGTCTGAAATAAAAAGAAAATTGATTAGAAAAATAAAAATAAGAGCCTTAGTCTCTGTGGAAAAAAGTGCTTGTTCAATTGTCCAATATTTGCGGATGAAATAAATTAATGGAAAGATACCAAAATTAAAAAGATAGGAGATAAAAATACGAGTAGAGGGATAGATAGATGAATGGGAACAATTCAGGAAGGGAGAAAATTTAATGATTTAAAAGACTGTAAATTAGCTAGCTACCTTGATCCCAAATCAGAAAACAGAAAACTAAACACGAAGCGACGAGCTATTTCAGAAAAAAATGTAATTTGAGGAAGATACAAAAGCAATGAAACGAAATGCAAATTAACAATAAATTTGTATCATCAAAGAACAACGCGCCAGTAATTTCATTAGTGAACATGGATTCAATTGAGAAGCTTTTCAGACAACAAATTGCCATTTAACGATAACTATATTTTTTCTAGAAATCGTAATTATTAATCGTTCTACCGGATAAAAATTAATTAAGCTACGAATTAATAGAAAATGTGTTTCTAATAAATATTCAATGCCTATAATTGCTATCATTCAATTACTATCATTGGGAAAACATTTTCAGAATGCAATTATTTGATTCCCAGCTTCCCACGAAACGCTTGCGTTCTATCCTCCGTCTTTGTTACAATTACGCTCTCATCAAAGTCTAGCGAAACAAGTGCTTTCCTATGCCAGAGAAATTACTTCACGAACGAAGAATAGAAAACATTACATTCTTCCTTTTAGGCAATAAAAGAAAAATCCTCTCAAAGGTACTTACGAGGTGTATTGTTTGATTTGAACACTTCCTCAAATGTTTGTAAAACGTTTATTGTTGATTTGATTCATATTTTAACGCTTTCTCTCTTAAACATAAGTATTGATAAGGTAATTTGATTTGGAATTATTATCTAGCCTAAATTATATTCGCAAACTAATTATTATTTTAATCTGTTTTAATACATTTAGTTCAATAATTAAATAACACTGAATTCTTGAATACTGTGTTAGTGTACACTATATCGATCAAGTAGATTTAAGAACCTAAATAGCTCTCCCATTATATTTTATTTTAATTCAAACACTACGGGAATTTCCAAATACCACGCAATTAGGAAAGCACAACTACTGTAAAAAAAGTATTGCTATTGTGAATCTTCACGAATACTGCAATTACATAATATAGTATATACGTATACCAGTACATCAGGTCTTTACATACCAAGAATATAAAAAAATGGCGTTCCTTAACGCATCGCGTGAATAGCAAAGATTTTGTGTCTGACAGTCTATCCCAGAACATTTCTGTCGCACGAAGTTAGCTGTATCGTAAATAGCGATGCTCTGAGTATGGTAATTCACAGGCACAGTAAGACTAGGCGGAATAACACAATCAAATATTTTAATTTTTTTGTCAAAATCGAAACTAATTTTTTTGGTTTATTTCTTGTGTTCCTTGGTATCTAACAAAACCATGGGCACCACTCATATGGCCAGAGGCTGCATAGTTTTCGTTCAATCTCTACGCTCATTGGAAATTATTAATGCAGTTTGTAAGATTCTAACATAATCAGCAATGACTAGGATTCAAGAGCAAAAATACATAGCATTATATTAAACAGATGGTTGGTTGGCTCGTTAGTGATTCCGGTCGCGTCAACAGCTTAGATCATGTCCCGTGAGTATAGTGCATGCTTTTTCCTTGGGAGACGGCGGTAAACTTCCCTCGCTGGATGGGGAGATCCGGCGCCAACCTACTGTCGGCTAGGGGGGTTTCCCCCTAACTAGGACACTCCCACCAGCGAGGCACAGCACCAGCCGGGACAAGCTCTAAGCTCCCGACCGGTCTCCCGGAATGTGTGGTAGTGTAGTGCATGTTAGTGTATGTGTGTGTGTAAGGGAAGAGAATAGGACAAGGAAGAGGAAGGAAAGTTCGCGCGCGGCCCGTGGCCCGTTTGTTAGGGTACTGCTCCGGCATTCGCCTGGTGTTGATCAACAAAACCACGGAAAACTACCGATCAGAGCAGTCGGCCACTAGAATTCTTCTCCAGACAGCGACTGAATTCGACCTCGCTGAAAAGCTAGTGCCGAAAAGCCTGCCGCCGTCAGGACTCGAACCTAGGACCTCCCGGTCAGAGGCACTGCAGTGACATCAGTTGATGCACTGAGATACCGCTCCCGGTATATTAAACATATACTTTACAGGATTTCTTAATATTTAATTACTTCCGTAATTTCAGATCTTTGTTTTTTATCTTAAATAATCAGCTTATCGGTTGAAAAGGTACGAGGGTGGTAAGAAAAAAGTCCGCATTGAAAATATGACACTACTTCCTTTGCGCAGTCGTGCGAAAAACTGCGCCTACTAAAATGAGTGCGAGGTCGCTGCTGGCTAACAGTCACAAGAAAGGCGCCGTTTCCATCAAGCGCCGCCGCCCCAGGCCCACTCCCACTCCCACTCCCACTCCGCTGTCTACGCCACGGCGTGCGAAGAGAGTTTCGCGTGACTTGTGTCGCTTTATACGTGAAGCCGCTGCTCGGAATGGAAACCAGTCGATGTCAACGAACTGTGCTTGGGGCAGGACCTGACAGCGTTAAATAAATTACGTTGAGTCTTACTCTGAGACTACAAATTGCGGCGGCGATGGTGTAGCGGTTAGTGTATCGGACTGCTACACCCAAGTTCGCGGGTTCAAACCCGATCGAAGCCGTGGATTTTTAGGGCGAAAAAAATCCTTCGTACGCCTTCCTTCCGGAGGGGAAGTAAAGCCGGCTGTCCCATGTTAGTAGATTTCCTGCATGTAAAAGATCCTCAAGCCTAAATGATGTCTCTGAGCTAAATTCAAATCGCCTGTTTCGTCGCCCAAGTAATACCTTCTTTCTCTTGTTGAAAGGAGTGTAACGAAATTTGTGTGGTCAGACGGAAGAGCAGGCCTCATGGCCCAAGTCTCGCCATGTAAATTAAGGCAAATTCAATTCAATTACTTCCATTTAATGTGCATCTTCTGTAATAATAGCAATTGGAATTTTATACGTGAATTCGAATTTGAGTCTTGTTAGGGAAAATGTATTCTTGCGTCGTGCAGAGGATAAATTTGCGTTTTTGCTACTTTCATATGCCAAATAACGGAAGATATACTTCACAAGAAGCTACTTTGTTAAAGAGAAGGTTCTCTGGAATGAGATTTGAAATTAAGTCCTGCATAGAGCCAGCATATTATTGATTTACATGACGGTCTTATCTCATAGCATAGGTGGTGCCAAGTTTTTTAGTAATAAATGCCGTCTCAATGTTGATAATAAAATATCGTAGATCTGTTAAACGGAATTTTCTATCATGTAGTGGTAAGAAAACGGAAAGTGTCTGTCGAACAGAGAAATCTCTCAGGTTTGATTTCGTTTTTACCTGGCACACACATCGTCGTTCAGCAGCGGTGGTGTGCGGACGTACCCAGCTCCGCTGTGCTTACCTTGCTAGCGCTCAGTCCCGGCTTGTTCGTCTACCAGGGAACATAGTGCCGAGTGACTGCGCTCCCGCAGTGCGTAGCAACGAAGACTGGTGTTAGTAGTGACCAGTCTGTCATGCGACACAAACTCATCAACAGGGCATGCTATTAGTCAAGCCCTGCTAACGCTTCACAATAGTGACATCAACAATTTCACCAACGGTGACGAAAATCCGACGCTGCAAGTTCCGCCATCAGAGGAAGCCATGGACGTACAACCCGGCATGGCCCCGCCCCTGACCAACACTCAAGGAAACGCGGAGGTTACTCAGTCAACAGGCGCTACAAACAGCACGGAGCATCAACCTTCAACATCAGGAGCAGTGAGAAAAAGGTCAGTCTGTGAACTTGATGATTTTCATAATAAAAAAAGAAGTGCGGAATCCAGCACTTACAGTGATCCATCTGCTGATGATAGTGACCTTCAATATAACGTGCCAGTGAATAACAGATTTCATCTGCTTGCTAGTAAAGACTCCATGCCCGAGGACACAAGGTTCGAGTATCTAAATAATCAACAAGATCAAATTAGTGTATCAAATAGAATCCCACCAATATTTGTAGCCCGCATCGAACAAGTTAATAACTTTATCAAGGAATTAAAAATTAATGCTACCCAAAATTTCGTAGCAGACATCAAAAACAACAAGGTTAAAATCAGTGCTAACACATCTACAGACTTTCGTTGCATAATCAAATATTTAATACAAACTCAGAGAAATTTTCATTCGTTTAAAGACCCATCTAACAAAAAATATTCAGTTGTATTTAAAAACATACATCAGTCAATTACGGAACCCGAAATCTTCTCAGATTTAAAACAACGCTACCCATCAATCACCAAAGTTACAAGACTACTAAAAGACAATAATCCAGTTCCTGTTGTGGCCGCCGAATTTAACGGAAGTGAACCAATAGAAACAATCTTAGAAATAACTCAAATATGCAATCATCGGGTGAAAACAGAAAGACGTCGAAAACCTCAAGGCCCCTTGCAGTGTCAGAGATGTTTAGATTACGGTCACACGAAGAATAACTGTAATCATGTTATCAATTGCGCTTTTTGTGCCGGAAATCATTATTCTGTGACGTGCCCCAACAAAACTAAAACCCCTCTCTGTGCGAACTGCAACGGAAATCATCGAGCGGACATACGAAATCCAAACTGTTCTTATTTTAAAGAAATCCTTGAAAGAAAAAACAATGATCGCAACAAAACTAATAGAAATGAAAACCCTCAAAACTCTCAAACCCCTCCCCCACCCCCTCCTCCAAATCAATCTACAGAAAACTTCCCAAAATTACCCCAAACCAGTACTCTCCGAAACTTCACCCACATCTCAAACTCCAAAAATCGAATCCAATCCAACTCACAAAATTCTCACACCCCCTCCCAGTCCTCTTCCCATCCAAATGATTCTGACTCTAACAGTCCAATTATCAGCACAATAATCAACTCAATCACCTCATGCATCATTAATTTCATAAATTCTTTAATCCCTACCATCATCAGCACCATTCAAAACTCTGTCACCGCTTATCTAAGCAATAATGGTGTCAACTCACCCCACTAATAATATATCCATCTTGAATTGGAATTCCAATAGCATCAATAATAAAAAAACAGAACTAATTCATTTTCTGCATCATCATAAAATTGACGTAGCATGCATAACTGAAACACACCTGAATAAAAAAAATAAACTATTTATTCCAGGTTACAGCACTTATAGAACAGATCGAACGGAAAATAGGGGAGGAGGGGTACTTATCGCGGTCAAAAATTATCTTTATCACCACCAAATTAATCTACCCGACACACCAGGAATCGAAACTGTTGCTATCCAAATATTTATAAATAGTCAACCATGGAAAATTATAACAGCTTATAAGCCCCCCACAGCCAAAATTATAAATGCAAACTTTCCTAATTTATTTCAACCTACCGAGAAAACTTTGCTTTTGGGTGACCTTAATTCAAAACACGTAAGCTGGGGGTGTCAAAATAATAACCACAACGGGAAAGTCCTAGCTCAACTAATAAACAATTCAAACCTAAGAATACTCACCCCTTCGGAGCCAACATACCACCCTCAGGATCGTACTCGTAAATCGGACATCCTTGACATAGGCATCACAAATACTAATATCAAATTTTACTCCACAACTACTTTCGAACTTGGCTCTGATCATATCCCGGTAATCATTACTACACACCAACTTATACCGCAACACGCCCTCGCCCCTAAACCAAACTCAATAAAAATTAATTGGCACAAATTTCAAAAAACAGTAATAAATTCCTTACCCAAAATAAAAACATTAAAAACCCCGTTGGAAATAGACCAATCCATCTCTCATTTCAACGAAATGATACACTCTACTATAAAAAGTACACAATTAACTACTCCACCAGGCTCAAATACAACCAGACATAAAATAATACCCAAAGAAATATTGAAAGCAATTTCAATAAAAAACAAAACTAGAAGACTTTGGTACCGATTAAGAACACCTGAACTTAAGAGGGAACTAAACCTATTAACAAATATCGTAAAGAGACTTATAACTAACTTCAATAGCCAAAACTATCATAACTTAATCCAGTCGCTCAGCGTCAGTAATAACACCCTGTGGCAATTCACACGAAAACTACTTAAGAAGAAAAACACGATACCTCCTATAAACTCAACAACAGATAAAGCATACACATCCTACCAAAAGGCAGAAGAACTAGCAAGATATTTTGCTTCAACTTTCACTGTCAACAACACTAATTTTCATCCTGGACACATCACTATAACCAAATCAGCATCAGAACAAGAATATGGACCTCACCAAAAAATACACTACATTTCACCCTCTGAAATTAAACAAATTATTAATAAACTGCCTCTTAAAAAATCACCCGGACACGACAATATAAATAATATCGTATTAAAACATTTACCCCCACCAGCAATAGCCACCCTCACAAATATCTACAATTCGTGTCTCAGAATAAGTTACTTTCCGCATACCTGGAAACATGCTATCATTATTCCTATTTGTAAACCGAAAAAAAATCCTGCAAACGTTGACAGTTATCGTCCGATCAGTCTATTACCATCCTTATCAAAGATATTCGAGAAAATTATTCTTAAAAGATTAAACAATTACCTACACATAACGAAAATAATTCCTAAAGAACAATTTGGATTTATGGAAAAAGTGTCTACTCAACACCAGTTACTAAGAATTTCCGAACACATATACACAGCATTCCAGAAAAAACATCACACAATAGGCGTATTTATAGATATCACTCAGGCGTTTGATCGGACATGGCACCAAGCCTTAATGTACAAGATTAAACAAATTGGCACCCCATACTACATAAAATCAATTATCAATAGCTTTCTCAACAATAGAACTTTTTCAGTAAATGTTAATAATCATCACTCCAACCCTAGACTAATTAACGCAGGACTCCCCCAAGGCTCACCACTTTCACCCACACTATTCAACTTGTACGTTGCAGATCTTCCTAAATTAACGAATATTCACATAGCCCAATTTGCGGACGATACAGCAATATTTTCCTCTGGCAATTCTATCATTGACATCAGAAATAGAACTCAACTATACCTCAACTTACTCGATAGCTGGGCATCCAAACTTAAAATACAACTGAATTCATCCAAAACCGCAGCAAAAATATTCACACTAAGACCCTATACCTACCCCACCCCCTAACAATAAACAACAATCAACTAAACTGGTACCCCCATAACAAACCTATTAAATACCTTGGATTAAACTTAGATACTAAACTGAATTGGAAACAGCACATAGACGAAAAAATAAAACAGGCTAAAATAAAACTACTACAATTAAAACCTTTAATCTATAGAAACAGTCCATTACCATATCATTCTTCAATTGCAATATACAAAGCCATTCTAAGACCGCTACTGCTGTATGCTTGTCCCATCTGGATAAATTCCGCAAAAACCAATCTAAAGAAACTACAAATCATTCAGAACCAATTCCTCAGAACCATCACCAATGCACCGTGGTTTGTCACGAATCATCAGCTTCACAAAGAACTCAACTTAGAACTTATTGAACATCACATCACATACTTAGCCACCAACTTTTATTATTATTTACCTCAAATCTCTTCCCTTGCAACCTTTAGACTCGCTAAAAACCCAAACCATACCAGAATAAAAAACAGATACCCCTACAATATATTCCTTAAAACCTTCTCCGAATTTGAACCAGAATAGAGGACCCAATAGGGCATCCTCAACCTTATGTTAGATTTAAGTCTTAGAAATAAGTTTTAAATATAAGTTAGTAAGTAAGTCTATCAAACATATGTAAAGTTTATACTACAACTGACCTATGTACATCCATCAAAATCAATAAATAAATAAATAAATAAAAAGCCTAATCGGTTGAAGTCTAATGTACCTCCGAAAGTTAAATAAAATCCTGCCTCTCCAAGGTAACTGGTGGCGGGGGGGGGGGGGGAATTGAAAGAAAGAAAAAAACTGTTCCGTGATGTAGGCTAGCTCTTGCCCGGTTTACAATTAATTCACATACGATTTCTTGTGCCCTCGTTACGGTAGATGCGGCAACAGTGAGGGTGTTATTTTGTCTGCACAACAATCAAATCAAATTAAAGATAGTTTTGCAGATGGAAATTATTTGTATGTCGCGTGAGCGAATTTCTTGTTACCAAATATATCCAAGAATGTTTCACGTGAGCGAGTTTCTTGCTATATTTTACTCATAACTCAACTACATTTGGTAAAAGAGAAGGTTTAGCGAATCCACAGCTAAACAAAACGTGCGCGGTATTCGCGAGTTCAAAATTCGGTTAATACACCTCCCTTTGACATATTGCAGGACGAATAAAAGATATGTTGCAGGTAGAGATTTTTGGAGAATATTTTAAATGCACAATGATTAAGTCAACTTCAAAACTGTCCAGCTATTTTTTCCAAATATTAATAAATCGTATTGCCGCGCAATGCAATCGTATGGCTGCGCTATTCGGTGGTTCTCCCCAAATCCAATGCTCTATTTCTCCACCTTCATCTTTTTGGAGTAGAAATGAATAATCTTTCTCTCTCTTCGATTTTTTGAGGAAGATTTTTTTCGGATAATTCAAACTTGCAATAAAGAATGATTATGTCAACTTCAAATCTCTCCAGCTTGTATTTTCATTAATTAGCAAATGTTCATGGCAAATCAGTCTTCCAACGGGGAATTCTTAACAATTACAATTGTTATCACTTCTTCCGCTCGAATACCGCATTCCGACATACATGTTTTTAATTAAACGTCATTAACTAAATACTAAGGACTGTCAACATGACTTAATGAAGCATATCAATACGAGTTCAATTCCAGTGACTCAATTATTCAACATCTTTATAATTTGGGAGCAAATAATATTCTTAATTAATATTAACTACTTTAATTGTCGTTGTTGGACTATTTAGAAGTAACATCTTTGACTGAGTAGCTCAGATTGAGAGTATATTTGCCTTGCGTCCTCTTAGCTCCTACTCGTTCGTAGTTGACCCGGAATCCGGAGTGGTGACTGGAAAAATATTGTTCTTCTCGCCATTTGAAACATGCAGAGAATGTATTGAGAAGTGGGGGAGAAATTCAGTTTTTCACGTTGGCCCTAAATCCACTTCCATTGGGTTCACGAATGTTCCAGTCCTACCACTCGTTAGTTTATGCCTCGCCAATTCTCGCTCATTCTTCCGTCTCCCCGCCTCTTTTCCTTCGTCTGTCTCATCTTCCAGGACTCCCGACATTTCTATTTTTATCGTCGCTACTCAGCTGTTCTCATTTTCAGCCTCATCAACCTCTCTGGCCTTAACCCTGTTCAATTCCGATCTGCAGAATCTCGCCATTTCTTTTCCCTTCTTCTCCTTCTTCCTTATATCTTACTTTTAGTTCATTTTGCTCAATTAATTATTTATTCCTTGCAGCGTTTCCACTTGTCTCCTATCCAACACTTCACATTACGTCATACTTCTACTATTGTTTTTGTATTTTCTTTCTTAGATCATCTCTCTTCTAGTAAACTAAAGCCCTCCTTTGTCAGGCGCCCTTGCAACCCGCGCAACGAATGCAGTCTCCACTCCAGTCGCACGACGCATTTCGGCCTCCCTCGCTCCGAAATCTGGGTGAGGGGAGGCGAGGGGAGGGCACGCGGTCATTTCATGCGGAATCAGCCGGCACCGGGCGCGCATAAAAAGTGAACGGGAATTAAAAGCGTTCGGCGCGTCATTGAGAGCGGCTCAGTGTGGCTCCCTGCCATCGCCCCCGCCCCCGCCCTCGCCCTCGCCCTCGCCCTCGCCCGCGCCACGCCACGCACCCGCTCCGCCCTGGCACCCCGTGCCGCCGCCCAGCCCCGCGACTCCCCGCCTCCCGGACCCTCATTCAATTACGAGGTGGTGTCCGCGAGGCGCTGCGGGGCGGGGCGCGGGGGGCGGGGACGGCGCGGGGGAAGAAGTGGCCGCGGGGGCGGGGCGCGCAGCGGCTGTCACGGCTGCCCCTGCGGCGCGCGCCGCCTCCGGCCTTCGATCCGGCCCAAAGAGCCTCGCCACTCCTTCCTTGCAGCGCCGAAAAAGTGGATTCGCGCGCACGCGGTGCTCGGGCCCGCCGGCGAGGTTCCGGCCGGCCATCTTCGTCATCGACCCGCCTTGAGAGGGCTGTCCTGGCCTGGAAAGCGCGTCATGACTCATGATTATATCGAGGAATCGCGGAGGCGGAATTCCGCTACAGCGGCTGATCTTGTAGATCATCAACTGATGATTCGGAAGGTATCAGAGTTCGAGTCATGACAAGAGACTATTTTGGACTATGAGTGCCCGATGAACCAAAATTAAGGAGACTACTGCAGGCCAGTTACAATTGTGTTTGTATCATTATGTAATACTGATGGACAGATACATGGGATTTGCCTTGGGCATATCTTGATCATATTCCACTATGTTATTGTTTTCTCTCTCTTTCCGTTTATACCATTCTTCCCCTAATGCAAAGATATTCGAATACATCTGACTCAAAAGGACTTGAAACTAACAGACAGTATTAAGATATTTTCGATTAATCTTACAAAAAAAGCCTTGAACTTGCGTAAGACATCTCATGTTTTGATTTCCCTCATGACAGTTTGTGATAAGAAAATACTCATTAGCAGATTTATACCTCGCGAAGCAATCATTGAAAGCCAGTTTATCTTGTTTGGGTGACTTCTGCCGTAGTTGCAGATCTGCGGAGCTGGTTTATATTACAGAAGGCTATCGCTTGTAACTGCAGACGAGTGCACTGTTAAAGCAAACTTTCCCGTGCCAAAGGATACTACACATTATTCACGAGCAAAATGAACCAAAGCACCGGGTTCCATCTACAAGAGGCAGAGATTAAGGACCACTGTGAAGAGGGAACAAAGAATAATTCCGAGGCAGGTGAGAGTCTCAAGAGGTGCACGTAAGTCACGTCGGAAATCGAGGCTGCACCTGCGGTGTTTGTCGATGACAAACGATTTCGCAAGAACATGACACTGCGTAATTTCTACGATTGACTAATGCAACACCTAGTCTAATCATCTTCTCTTATTTCCTGCGCTGTCAGACACAATCTTTCGACAAGACTAATCTATCTGTTGTGAAGGTATCAGCGAGTAGCCGCGGCGGCGAGACCCGCGAGCCAATAGAAGAGACACGGCGTTGTCGGGGCCGCGAACAAGCGCCACGCGGACGTGCTAAAGAGCGGCGCCTCCCCGCCCCGCCACGCCCCACCCCGCCCCGCGCCGAACGCTCCGACAGCTGGACGAACTCCGCGCGCGCACTCACACAATGCGCTTTGTAGACGCTTTGCGCGGCCGCTTTCAGACACGTCGTGTCGTCGCGAATCGAGCCGAGCGAGCGACCGCGCGGCCCAGCGACGCAGCAGCGGCCGCGACCGGGCGGTTTTGGCGCGCGGCGGAAGACAGCAGGTGCGCGGAGAGAGAGGGGGGATCGCGAGTAGGGGAAGGAAAGGAGGGGAAGCGGTCGAACGCGCGGGAGCTTGCGGTGCACGCCTCGCCCGCGGGATGCGCGAGATCCTCAATGAGGGATCGCGTGCGTGCAGAAGAGGACGCGCAGGAGACGGAGGAGAGGGAAGGGGATGTGGCAAGGTGTACAGAGCACCAAGTGGGGGCGGCGAAAGAGAGAGTGAAGGCGTGTCATGGGCGTGGTAGTGACGATGGAGTGGAAGTACGGAGGCGCCCAACACACGTCGAAGAAGCCCAGGAGACGGCGGAGGCGGCGGCGGGCGCTGGCCGCCGGGCGGCGGAGGCGTGCCCAAGGGCTGGAGCGCCAGAGCCGGCGGCGCGGGCGGCGCGGGCGGCGCGGGCGGTGCGGGTGGCGGAGAACGCGGCTCGCGTC
Organism: Teleogryllus occipitalis; assembly: GCA_011170035.1. NCBI lineage: Eukaryota > Metazoa > Arthropoda > Insecta > Orthoptera > Gryllidae > Teleogryllus > Teleogryllus occipitalis. The sequence continues at coordinate 168,626 of BLKR01000675.1, read as the reverse complement.
CGAGCGACGAGGACGCGCTACGCCCGGAGGGGAAGGGAGCGTGACGGGGCCGCCTCCCCTCCCGCCGCTGGACTTATAAAAACTGACCAATCGCAGAGTCCGTTACTTTTTTTACGCGACCCGTGTGGGAGGGGAGCTGTTAAAGCATACGTTTCATATCGTAGAGCGTTAGCCGCAACGAACCGGGGAAGAGAAATAGTTTAGACGGTCACTATTTGGCAAGCCGGGCACTGCAGGCTGCACTACATGTCCTCATCGGGTGTGCGAAAAACAAAAAAGCAAGCCAGCGGCGGCGCCGGTGGCGTGCGGCCGGGCGGAGGCGAGCGGCGGGCGGCGGGCGGCGGGCGGCGGGCGGCGGGCGATCGGGCGCGGCGGCGTGCGCCGGGTGGGTGCGGGGCGGCGCGGGCGGCGGGCGGTGCGGGAGGACGGGCGGCGTGGCGCGGCGCGGCGGGCAAGCGGACCCGGCTGCCGGTCGGTCGCGCGCCGGCCAGCGCCAAAGCCCACAGTGCACGGGGCAGGCGGCGCGCGCGCAAGACGCACACGGGCGGCGCGGGCAAAAAAGCGCGAGTGCCGGACGCGGAACGTGTGAAAGCGCTCGCTCCTCCGCTCGCCTGCCTGCCTACCTGCTCTCTCGCTCGCGTGCTAATTATACGAAGACACGTGTGCGGCCGCGGCCTTGAGCGACACCGCGCAGACCTTGTCCCGCGGGGCTCGCCTCGCCTCGCCTCGCCTCGCCTCGCCGCGCCGCGCCGCGTCTCACCTCGCTTCGCGTCGCCTCGCCTCGCGTCGCACCGCCTCGCCTCGCCTCGCGCGTTGTGGCGACGCCTGCGCGCCCGGCCGTGCGCGCGCGCGTCCAGCGAAACGGAAAGTAGGCGGTGGGCCCGTCCTGCCCCGCGCCGCCGCCGCCACTGCCACCACCACTATCGCTGCAGCAAGGCGGCGTCAACTGCTAAGCTGACGCCTTCGCCGGCAACGGTGTCATCGTCACCGCCGCCGCCGCCCGCTATCACGTGCTTTCGCCGGTTTTATGCCAGTTGTCACTCTCGATGTTGGATGTACCTTTAGAGAAGGGTGAGTAGGTGCGGGCGGGCGTGACTGTAACTAACCCTTCTAACCAAGGTGGGATTAACCAACCAGCAACATAACCATGTGCCTGACCCCATTAGAAAAGATTACATTGTCAAACATTGTTTAAGCGAAATAAGAATGTATGCGTTATGCGTACTCATCAATAAATGCATTTCTGCCCTATCCTGATACAAGTCATTATAATTGGAGCCACTTGCGCACAAACTGAGGCAACCTGGAACGTCAACTGAAAAAGGGAGACGTCAACGGTGCCTGAGGACCCTTGTATATATCTAAGTGAACTCCATGTACCCGCGGGCGGGTCGGCATTCGAGGAGGCTGGCGAGTGGCGGGCGGCGGGCGGCGGGCAGTGGGCGGCGGCGGTGGCGGCAGCATTGGCGGTGGTGGCGAGCGAAAGCACCTAACAGCTTGAACATAACCTTGCCTCTGCACTGGCCGTATGGCTTGGCGCGCAGCCTTGAGGCGCGGTCGGCCGCAAGGTGAACCGTCGCCCGTGTCTTCCGGCGGCCGCTTGTCTAGCGCGCGTATGCTGTCCGGACACGTGACGCGGGCCTGCTGCGCCGGCCTACTGCGCTGCTCGACTGCGCCGGTCGCCTGCTGCGTCGGACCGATGCGTTGCTCACGGCATCTTCTCGCTTTTCTTCTATCCAAATAGATCTGTGATCGACCCTCGTACTGTAACATCAATAGCATCCAACTGCGGACTTCTCATCTATTTGCACATTGTAGCAAGCAGTTTCTATGAATATGCCACGAGGTGTTAAAATGGCAATCATGTACTCAGGGGCGGATCCAGCTGAACATTTTCTTATGAGCGTGGGGGGGGGGGAGCCATCATAGATTTTTGTTAAATATTAAACATACTTGTCATTATATTGTATACCATTTATGTAGTGTATAAATGATACTATAAAATTTTATTTTTTAAATAATTACATAATTATATCATAAATATTTAAATCAAGTTTGCCAAAATGAAGGGAGCTAACAAACAAAAACTAGGCCTTGGGGGGGCATGGCTCCCCTGGCCCCCCTGGCCCTCCTGGCCCCCAGGTTCCCTGGATCCGTCACTGCATGTACTACTATTTTAATGGAACCGAAGTCCATCTCTTAACATCAGGAATCTGCAACACCTCACTTGTTACTCCGTTGCATACAACGTAGTCCAATCGAAAAGTAAATTATTTTAGAAGAATGAACCTGCGAAAAAGATCTTCTAACGGCTCAGACTCCACCACAGCGTCTCGTAACAAAGAGAGATTACACCAAAGAATCATTTCCACTATTAAGCGCGCGCTATTCTTTAAAAACGTGTACATTTCATTGGACGTTAAACCAGAATAGAGTTCCATCGCCTCCTCGGCAAACGGCGTGGAGTCCGTCCGCTGTACAGTCTCGTGACACGCCTTCCGAAGCGTGGTCCTGTCAGCGTGTCTGGCCGGCGTCTCGCTCCTCCGCTCGGCCGCCCTTCGATCCGGCGCTGGCCGGTCATCGCCTCCGGCAAGGCCGCCCTGCCGCCGCCCACGCACGCCGCCCTCCGCCCACGCGCGTCCGCAAACGCAGCGCACGGCGCGCTGCAGCTGCGCTCCGCGGCAGCGATGTGCACGTTTTCAAAACATCCATCTTCTTATAAAAAGATTGATGGGTTTAACGTCTCTTTTTTAAAGCCCATGTTTTTTAACATTGATGTTTTCTATTCGATGTTTTTACGAGGTTGGTATTTAATTTTTGAATGAAAAGTACCATCAATTTCAAAACTTGTAATAATTTTCAAAAATCCATAAATTGCATTAAGCATTCTTCTGACCACAGTGACCAAAGATGAAAAATAATTAATATCGAGATTTCGTCGGAAATAAACATCATATTTTTGAATTATGCAATCATCTAATAAACGTTTTGTCAAATGTCCTGATCATTTTGTCACTGAGTTTTGTCAAATAAATTTTAATAAATAGCAACCACAGTCGAATTAAATACCCCACCCCCACCCCGCGTGAACATGGATGAAGCTTCAAAAAGAATCGATGTTTTAATTTTGGACATCGATGCTTACAAACAATGTTTTGTTGGCGACTTCGCATCCCTTTCCCTAGCTCAGAGTCGCTGGGCGTCTACCATGGTGCGTGGTATGTACCACGCCACAGACCTCGATAGATTCAGTTGAAAGTTTTAGAAGTGTGTTTCAAATGTTTTATAGAAACGCAATTTATATGGATTATCCATATACACCTTATATGACTCGCAGAAAATCTCATCAATGAGTTCAGTCATCTGAGTACCAAGTAGATGGAAAAGTAAAACATGAAAGAGGAATGGAGAAGTAATTTTAACGAATGTATAATTGAATTATGAGCACTTAATGCACTATTTGAAATACTCCTTCATTGACGTAATTGTCAGAACTATAAGTTAAATAAATAACTCCCCTTTTACAAAAATATGTGCTCATTTACTGACAGTTTCCATAGTACGTTTGTTACCAGTTCACACGCTTTTAACATAAGCTTTCTCAGGATTGGTTGTGGTTTTGAATACTTCGTCCGGTATTTAAACAACTACGTCGAAAACAATGTCATTTGTATGAGCTTTCCTAATAATGCGGAATAGTATAATTGCATCCTCCGTATCGGTTACCACATCGTCCTGTATAATGACAAGCAATATCCCCATCACATCAGTTACAAACGACACGTGTATGAAATAAGTATCGTATACAAAAAGATGAGGTCATTAGTAAGAGAGATGTAATATATAGATATATAATAGTACCTGGGAACTGGCGGTCTTAAGTAAGAATCCCGCATTCTACTTTCTTGTAAATGCTCGTGTGTTTTATTATGCTTCATTAACATATATTATTTCAATCTGAGGAATGAATCAAAATAATTGTTTTAGAAGAAATTCATTTCCAATTAAGAGATCAGGAAAATTAAATTGGGATTCATCTTGGGATTATGTTTAAGAGTATAAACATGAACTGTAATGGATTGTTGATGTTTAACAGTCTTTCAATTCGTTTTCAAGGAAATGCTTTGCCTTTTAATGATGCCACTAGTCTATTTTTCTGAAACTATATCCCCAGTCAACTAAAATCTGGAAGTGGATACATTCACAGTTGAGGGTCGCATCTTTCACATGTTTGTTTACGAAAACAGAAATAACGGGAAGTTGACGCTTTGGCAATCTGAAGCTCAGAAGCAACAAAATGCTGTGAGTCTCCAAGTCACTGTGCGACCTCCGTTGTTGCCCTGCGGCCTCTTAAGACATAAACAAGAAACAATTCGTTTGTTCTACTCCGACATATTTACTACCGGTAATACCTGGGAACTATAGTACTGTACATCAGCTCTCCATTGTGAACAGGTTTTATTACTTCAGAGAAACACAAGTCGGAGTGTCAGCACTTGAACTCGGCACCGAGTCCAGCCGCATGCCGTCGAAAGCGAAAGGAAGCAAAAAGGTGGAATAGTTCCTCCGTTTTATGTGTTCACTTGCAATAATCCCTATCCCTGAAACGCAGACGAAAAATGCATTGGGAACAACTCTTAGACGCTTCTACAAAGTGATGTTCGCAGACTCTTAACAGCTGCGGCGCGTTCGTTATCTTAAGTGCGTGTCCGATACGAACCCAAGAACAACACTTAACACGCCTCCTGTGGATGCTGAGCACGGTAGGAGTAGTAGTTAAAGTGGATTTAACGGTCGTAATGCACGATACCCGAACGCTGTCTCGTTGCGCGAACGCGATCGCGCCCGCGCGAGGAGGGAGGGGAGGGGCAGAGGATGTTGCATTTAATGTCCCCTGATCTGTGAGGAGACTTCACGCCCAATAGAAGTGCTTTTTTGCAAAGAAAAGACATGTTCTTTTCACGCGAAGTCGCGGATTTTGTGAAAAATCTCTGATCACTGAATTGTAGTTGTGGCGATTTGGCTAAAAAAGCTTCAGATAACGTTGATTCTCAGAAAGTGGAACGAGATTAAAACATGCTGGATAGTTGGAGATAAATTTATCATTAAAAATGCCATTTTTAATATACATTTTCTCTTGAGATATTTTTATTCTCTACCTTGGAATTTAAAAAATCCCACGTAGTATATACTGCTATATATCTGCTTCTTTTTTTTCAGTTTTCAATAATTGTATTGCAAGACCCTCTTTGCGACGACTGAGTTTTGCAAATATTTTATGATAGTGACTAAAATTTTACTACGCAATTTAGTATCGTCACTTAAATATTCAAATCGTGCTTCACATATTTTTGAATAGTGCACTTTTCTGAACTTCTGGCGGAAATTAGCTTATTGCAACCGTGTCATGGCATTCTTCGTACATGTGAACGTACGTAACTATTTTTTAATGTATGGGAGTTACGTTTTTGCTCTAATAATGTAATATATTGTAATAAATTGATAAAAAAAGCAACTCGAAATTATTGGGAAAATCTGATGACGTCGCGCGTTACATGCATAATCTTTCATAGTTTTGTTAATAATATTATTCAATAATAATGTAAATCACTCATACTTTTCATAGTTAATTACTAAATATGAGTAATGTGTGACACAATCTCGGCTTAACACCGTGGCTGACTTTACAAATTCTTTTAAAAGCCTTTAAGGTGCCTTACTTTCTTTAACCGACTCAGTACCTCGCCTGCAGAAAAGATCTCTCCACTTGAAACAATGCACTTGATTATTGGTATTGAAAATGAACTTCTACTTCCCCTATTATGTACTGAAGATGATTTTACTTTTCAGATTATCTTTCATTATTTGTTAATAGATAAAGTTTAAACGCTGAAAATAATAAAACAGGAACTTTAATTGACATGTGTTCGGATGACAGTTTCAAACGTGTGGAAATAAGAAAGTTGATGAGCACGAATAACAATGAATGGAAACATCCATACTAAGGAAATTAAAATGCCGTTCAACGCTTCTAGTTCTTTGTGTAGAATTGTCGTTGCAACTGCGGCCTTAGAGATCATCTTTTAACAGAGCTTCTCTTGCGCAGGGCGAAGCGTGTCTGCGCCTCAACGCTTCGTTTCGGGGAGCCCCACAACTCCGCCCCGCCACTCCCTCTCCACTCCCTCTCTACTCCCTCTCCCCGCCCCGTCCCGCGTCGCCGCTGCGGCAATGCGTGCGTTATTTTCATCGCCGCCTTTGTAGCGGCCCTGCCCCCGCCCCGCCCTGCCCCGCCCCCGCCGCCGCCGCCGCCGCCGCCCCAGCGCGCCAGCTGTCCCCTGTCGCTCCGCGCCGCCCATTCTCCGGCTGTGGGAAGACGGTGGCTGCGACGGAGCGGGGCGCGGGTGGGGGCGGGGGCGGAGACCTCGAGTGTTTGGGTGCTCTTTGGAGCGGCCCACGAGGGGGTGGCTAATAGGCGCAACGTATGCTGCCGCCGCGACCGCTCCTCTCACGGTCACCCCGAGCAACATCCGAAGTACTCATGCGTGCGCACATGACAGCGTCCCTCTTCATCTCAGAGATGGAGATGGTTTGTAAAAATTAGTGTGATACCATGAAATTATGCCGTATGTTATTTTTTGGCACATAATTATTCGCTTTACAGCACTTCAAATAGTACTTTTTAATTGCTTGAGCTTGAGAGGTGGTACTCGTATTAAAACAAATTGAAGTATGCATGTGAAACGTATTTGTATTCTGAAAGTAATAAAAATAACCCGGAATGAAATTCACTTTCGGAAGCACTCACGCTTCATCCGCTATCAATGATGAAACTCAGTGATATGATGCATTTTTTCAATGTTCGGAGTTCGTTACGTCTGGTTGAGCAAATGGCTGTTTTTCCTTTAATAAGAAAGTTAATTATGAGGAGAACACGCCCCCATACAGTGAAGCTACCGCCTGACAGCTCTGACTCCTTTTCTGCAAATCAAGTAAAACTATCGGGACGGAAAAGTGAAAAAAAGCTTAATCTATTAAATGACGTACCATTAGCATCAACAACCCACAACTTACAGTAACTTATTATCCCACCTTCAATGTTACGATCGCAACAGTCACGACAGTTCGGGTAATGAATTCTCTGGATCAGCGACTGACAATATCACTTCATTTCCTGTGGTGGAAGAAAAGGAAAATGACGCCAAACCAATTGCTCTCAACGACGGAGTGAAAGCTTCTCTGTGCATCTCGAAGAAATGATATCCTGATGAAACGAACCGACACGCAAATAGCCCTCGGAATTGTCCATGCGTACGATCTGGAGGGCTCGAAGAGATTTAATATGCATGTTAATTACCATATGTAAAAGAATTGAAACATTTCCTACCTTTATATGGAAAATAATTTTGTGTGTTATAAGACTGGTTTTGTTTAAATATTTTGCCGGCGCATTTGTAACGAAAGCTGTCTTCCGTCAACTCAGTAAAGTGCAAAATATAGTTCCTTTACAGCTTAATCTGATTTAGCAGGAAACACAAACATACTCGAATGTTTGTTCATGTGACATTCGAATTAAATTTCAGACCTATGAACTCATGTATTTAGTGATCGACCGAGCCCAACACATTTTTCCAACTATCAAAAAGAGGAACGCTTTCGAGTCCTTGTTTCTTTATGCCACCATTTTCCCGACTCGTGACTTCTCTCTGATCGCCGTCGCTCCCCATCCTTCTCCTCCACCTCCACTACAGACAGGGCTTCGGTTCTCGCGCGGAAGATAGCGGGGTCACTTGCCCCGCGATAAGACATCTGTGGATGCCCGGCCCCGCTGCCACGTGCACAGCGCAGTTCGCCGCCCCCGGCACTCTTCCTCGCCTCTCCGTTTTCGCCCACGTCGCCCGAGCCTCGGACTCCGCCCCATCATCTCCGCCCCGCATCCCTTGCCCTTCGTCGCCCGCCCCTCCTTCCTAGCTCCTCATTCCCCTCTCCTCGTCCTCCGCCATTCGTTCCTTACGGTTTCCCGCTGTCGTAATCCGACTCGTTCCTACTTCCGAACACATGCCTTGCGCCACCCGTCGCCAATTCCTCAACTCTTCCACCGCCACCCGTTGCTCATCAACGTTCTTTGCTACTCGACACCCACCTCCGGACACTCACCTCTCCCCTCCCGCCCCCTGCCCCTCAAGTTCCCCTACATTCTGCCTCGCTCCCCCGCCGTGCGACCTCTCCGGCGCGCCCGGCGCCCCCGGCCGGCGGGCCCGAGATAGCCACCCGAAGGTCAAGGGTCACAGCGACTCAAGCGCGCCGATAAAGAACTCTAGATTCGATCCCGCGTCGCCTGCGCGTCTAGACGTCTGCTCCGCCGGCATCCCCTCCTCCTCCGCCGCTATCGGCACTAGCGCTGCCCCACCTACCAACTACTCCCAAGGGCGGAATGCGGAACGAGTGAAACATCTGAAAATACTTGTCAACCATGTCAAGGCATTTACGACATTCTTTGGTAGTATTGAATTAATTGTGTACCAAGAGAACATTATTCAATGCTATTTTTCACCAGTTTTTGAGGCAACGCTGCGCTGTTACATACTTTAAAAATCATAGCGCGATCACTTCTCAGGCACCGTATTTCTTCCCACTGGTTACTGCCGCCGGTTTACATGTATATTTCACTTTCATCTGCAAAAAGTGTTTTACAATTCAAAGATTTATGTTCACAAATATCTAACCATTACGCTTTTAACGAAGTTGTGCAGCTAGTAAACATCGCATTCAGCTACAATGCATTCCGCACAAAAAAGTAATTACACAATTATAATGACTGAATTCGAAAGATTTTTAATAGTATAAGATGCTATCGTCTTTAGTAATAATATGCACTGGGAACTATGTTCTAGTAGGCCGTATCTGTTTTTCATGATGTTTTGATGAATCGCCTTCTACCTCGGCCTCATGTACATGCTCATATTACATATATTTTAATGGCGCGTCTCTCATTTTTTTAATTGTTTGCAACTTCTAGTTTTCTGTCATTTACCTTATAATTCACTCGATCCCTTTTCTTCAACATCATTGCATAGATGCTTCCTTCACTAAAAATAAGTATTTGCAAATTAATTTTGTGTTCTTTCAGTTTCACGTTTCCACGTACTACTTACGTAGTTAAGAGAAAGTATTATGATGCTGCAGCAAAAACCGTCAATTTTACGACAGAAATTCTGGTTTTGTAGGTCCCTGATACTGAAGAAGTGGATATAGTAAATAACTTCCTCCAATGCGTATAGTCAGAATTCTCATTTTGTGGGTCCTTGATACCAAAAAAAATTATTTACGACGAAACATCTGTCCGTCAGTGTGTTTGTCCTTCTCTTTATCCGTCTCTTTGTCCGTCCGTCTGTCTGACCAGCTGTTTGTCCATCCGTCTGTCCATACGCCTGTCCACCCGTCTGTCCGGTCGTTTGTCCATCCGTCGGTCCGTCCATTTGTCCGACTGTCCCTCTAAGAACAACGCTAGCTAAACAGTATGCATGATTTTCAGCAAAATTGATATTCCACAATTGATCTGGGTGATGCCGCGCCTTCTTGAATTTGAAATGAATATTTGGATTTTAAGGGTTCTTTACATGAAGCATGAAGGAGATTTTCAAAGTTTTCTCAAAAATGGCTTCAATTATTTCTTTATTTTTTTCTCAGATTATATGCAATGCACGTGTATAAAATGGCTCAGGCCGATTTCTAAATTTTCGAAATTTCAAAAGTTTAAAAATGGTCCTTCAATTATATTCAAGATAGATATTTTCTTAATTAAACTTTTTTCAAAATTAGATTTTAAAATGAGATAATGAACCATTTCTCCAAAACATAAGTAGCTTCCGCGAAATTGTGCATAACTAAAAGCAATTCAATTATTTTTCAAAACAGCTTCAATTTTTTTCATTTTTTCCAGGTATTGCAAAGTCCATTTATAATAAAGGAGTAGATCCAATTTTCGTTGAATTTTAGAAAATTGTAAAAGTTTCAAATAACGCGAGAAAACGGGTGCTACTAGTTTTTGTACATTGTCAAAGTGAAAAATTACATTTTAATTTTCCTATTCATTGATTTAATGCGTGGCACACATGGATATGTAATCCGAGGAATAGGAAAACCACCATCAGTTTCATGGCATCAATTCAAATTTCATGATTTAAAACTTGGTTTTATATCTTGAGAAACATGAAGAAACAATATGTATATGTACGTTTTTCTCCAGAGCACTTTTCTCGAAGAGAATTCAGATTCATGGGTTTGCATTGGACATTGCAGCTCCTTTTAGCCTCTAGTGCTGAGCTGGAATCTTCACAACTCAAACAGGTCTTTTACAGATCTGCTCTTGCATCACGCGTCCATTGATAGAGAAGCTCAAAAAAATCGTGACTCCGGGGTCTTTCCCGACCCGGAGATAACCGGAGCCGATGCTCTTAATGCGAGCTGGCGAGCGCGGCCGGCCGGCCTCTCCAAACAATCGCTCCCGTCAGCTCGCAGGAGTCTAATAAGACAACGTCATCGTTGCCCTAGAGAGAACTGTCGGACAGGCGGACGGGCGGACGGAGCGACGGGACGACAGGAGGACGGACGGAAGGAAGGGCTTACGGACGGTTACACTTTCACACATTTCCAGATTACATCGTCCCGTGAGAAACCGGTATATGAACGAACGTATCTCGTATCTAAATGCTGATCGGGATGGCAAATGCAGCTGACTCTTTGCCGCGTTGGCGGGGCCGAGTGCAGCGGGGCGCGCTGCGGCGGGTGGGTTTCCGTCATTTGCGCTCGCGTTGCGTGCTCAAGAGGCCTGGCGCGCCGCCCGCATCCGGCTGCAAGGCGCGGAATACAAGAGCTTTTCCTCCTGCTCGCGCTGTGCGAATGCCGCGTGCTGCGTATGTCATCGAGCCGATACACCGATGGCCAGCCGAAAGACCGGCCGCCGCCAGGGTGGCTGTTCCAGAACGCAGCGATCGCGTAGGAGTCTACTCGGAGGCCTTGAACGGCGTGACGGATTGAATTTTTCAGCTGGGTTTTCCCGTTCTCAGAGTAATGATATGCTGATCTAAAGCTTTGCATACCACTGGGAGTTTTTTGTTTTTTGTTCTTACATTGACCACACACTTCGCTTCGACTTGTCTGTTCTCTTGTAGATCTGTAACACAGCCAGTCATTCATTTTTCCAATATTCTTTTTTATCAATAGATGTTATGGCATCAGTGTTGCAGCTGCCTTTTATGCGAGTCTCGACTGAATGCAATTGAGATATGCTGTATGCTCATTAATGAAAAATAATAAAATGCGTAGAACGTTCAATATCAATGGTTTTGAAGTACTTGCAATTTCTGTTCAATTCCACATTCCAAAAGCTATCACCTTGCGGGTTTTTAATGATGATCACGGAGGATATATAAGGAAGAGTTATTATGCACTTTCTATGTATTCTTTAGCCATGGAAATAAAATAAAATGGGATTACGTTGAAGAGAAGAAATAAAAGTAACTCCAACAACGAAGCGGCAAGTCTGCTACCATGATATCCGTTCTCACTGATACTACTGTCGTAATTGCTCCAGCCATTCTTTGAATCATCAATACAGTTCTCACGGCCATCAAATCACCCCGCAACCTCATTCCTCATATATTTGCACGAGTACTTCCTCCGCCAACTGTGTGTCACGAATACCTCCACCGCCTTCGCTTCTGCTGCAGCCGCAGGTTCCCGGGAGCGGCACGCCGCGGAGGGGCGTGCGAGCTGGGGAGCGGGTGGTGCGGGGAGGAGTGGGGCGCGGTCCGGTGCGGCAGGGGAAGGCGGGGCCGCCCACGGGAACTCGACGGCCTTGTGGGTCGTAGATATTAAGTAAATTCGATACAGATTGTTCCAGTAGTTCGGCTCTTTCCCCGGCGCGTCGACGGCTTGTGGGACGCGGCGGGCGAGCGCATCGCGCGGTGGTGGCGACGGAGGTGTCGGGCGCGGGTGGCGGACCGTGGCTCGCCACACGCCTCACGATGGCGCCCCGCGCACCACGCGACCCCGCATTCGCCGCTCCACGCTACGCCACGCCACGCCACGCAGTCCCCGCCGCTTCTCCCCGCTCCGTCCCGCTCCGCCCCGCCCCCTCCGCCCCTCCCCCCGCTTCGCCCCGTCCCGCCCCGCCCCGCTCCACTCCGCCAGCCCGCAGACGTCCTTCATCTCTTAATGGCCCTGCATCGAAACAACTTTCGTTAGTAAATGGTGCAGGGAAAGACGAACGCTTTTATTCGTCGGCTACGACGTTTGATTTGTACTCCGTTAAATGCCTGTGTACTTTGATAACCGAGCGCCGGCAATAAAATTAACAGGTCATTTTACGTTTGAAGCTCACGGACGTCTCAGAAGGGTGCCACGGGCGGCAGAACGGTGATGGAGGAGGGGAAGAGGAAAAAGGAATCTGAAAAAATGACGGAGGTGGCTGAGAAGAGAGTAGTTCGGGGTCGGGCAAGAGGAAGGAAAGGCGAGTAGTTTCGTTGAGGCAGAGAAGGAAATACTCAGGTGCAAGGAGTAAGGGCTGTTATAATAATAATAATAATAATAATAATAATAATAATAATAATAATAATAATAATAATAATAATAATAATAAATTATGAGAATAAGCTTCTCAAACTGTGTAAAGATGAGTAAAGTAAAGTTACGTTTATTAATCAAAAGTAATGGACCATCTCTCCATTCCATCTCAGGGTAGCTTGGACTCTGCACCAAAAACAAAAAAACGACAGAGAGACAATCATATATCGATGAACATTTATGTTCCAAAAACAGTTTTGAAGATCAAATAATATTGTGAAAAATTAAAGAATATATGCATATATTTTAGGACACTGGTATCTTCAGAATTTTTAAACACAAACATTTCACTCATTTATTTATTTAAAACAAAAATATGTTTTTATAAACAAAGTGCACTGAAAACACATTTCAATAATATTTTTGGGTTTTTGTCTGAGTTAAGACTTGTACTGTGTACTGAGGCTATCATTTGTGTTTTATTGTATTCTTATATTTATTGGTTTTGATATTTTATATCCAACTTTTAATTTATAATTCTAACGTTTAAATCTTACAATTGCTTTTGAAATTTTACTTAAAATTGTATGATTGTTGTGATTTTAGTGAATTTGATTATAATAAAATATTTCTGTTTTAAATAGAAATGAGAGTAATAATTGTCATTAAATATCCTGAGGATATACTGTCCTACAACATATATAGATAATCACTGATTGGTTTTCATGAAGAATAAACATAATTGTTGTTTTACAAAACAATAATTCACAAGATTAAATAATAAATAAATATGTTTTCAACTTCAATAAGAATAAAACCAAAAGCACGTCATTGAAATATTGAATGCTGAGATGGGAGCATCAAGTTCGAACCCTGTCAGGAGACAGCACTCCCAGTGCGCAGCATGAAAACGGAGCATCTCGACCGGTATATGGCTCCTCGCCGCAAGGGTGCGCGCCGGCAATCCCTGCATCAGACGCCGGAGGTCGACCCGGGCGAGGGTGTCAGCCGCCAACGGCAGGCGAATGCAGAGGAGTGGCCGGGGCTACGAGACGCGACGGTGGCGTTTGACGGAGCGCCAACAATCGGAGAACGCACCATCGAGCCACTCGAACGCCCGCGAAAGGCAAGCGCGAGGGGAAGTCCCGGCCGGGCGGGCGAGGCTGGCGTGGCGGGTGGGCGGGGCGAGGGGGAGCGGCGCGGGGCGGCGGCGGGCAGCGAACCAGAGACGACGACGGCGTCGTCGCCGCCGGCGGCCCGCCGGCCTTGGCGCGCGCTTCCTCGGCGCTCCAGCCCGCCTGACAGTAATTGTCGAACGGAGGCCCCGCGCCGCCACCGCCGGCATTCGGAATCGTACACGCGCGAAGCGGGCCTCTAAGAAGATTATTTATCCCGCTGAACGGGGGGGGGCGAGCTTTTAACAATTTATGTGAGTGGCCGGACGTCGGAGTGAGTTGTTTTGGTCCTTTTACAAGAATTTCCTCCGTGTTAAGATTATAACTGGTTACACCAGTCTCACGTAAAATTCCCCAACGTCCTAATACCTAATATGATCAAATAAACCGGACGCCTGAGGCGAGTGCGGATGCTAGGGCGCGCGAGCGCTGGGCGGCGAGCGCTGGGCGGCCAGCGCTGGGCGACTCGCCTGGGGCAGTAAGGTACGCAAGGACATACAAGTCTTGCACCCCCCTAGGCACAACTCCTTCGTCTACAAAGGCTCTTAAAGTCAGCAAGAAATGGAGAAGTACTTGCAGATTCGAAGATGTCGTATTCCCAATTAAGAATATAATTTTTGAGAGTGCATTTTTGTAGGTACAGATTCGTCGTTGATTTTTTTGTTATAGACTCTTAACGCCTGTAATTCAATGCAATAAATATGATTATTTAATAATACGTAATTATATGTAAATTGGAATTGTCCTTCTGGATCTGGTCCAGAAAAAATATAGGTGAATAGGAATTGCTTGATCCGGGAAGATACTGGTTAGTTGCCACTTGCCGAGTATTTAGAGGTTTTGTATGATATGGGGAGAAAGAACACATCTGAATGTTGAATGTAATAAAGTTAAAAGAACTGGAAAGATGCCATTGTCTCCTTTGAATCTTTCAGCGTTAATGAGTGAGACAACCTACACGGACAGTTATTTTATTATCATAAACGAAGGAAGATAATTCATCTCTCCGGAATTGAAGAGATCATATGAAAAATAGAAAACGAATGTAAAGGAATTAATATTAAGTTTATGAACCGTTCCAAGAATATTTCTAATAAGGCTCATAATACCAAGAAATGGCAATGACGTATGTCTGGTTAAAAATATTACTTCTTGGCTGTCCGGGTGATGCCGCGTAGTGGACTGAGGCCGATATATTCGACGCGAGCCGCGGAAGCTTACGTGTACATGGTTAAAAATATCATCGTAGTGACATGCCTGCAAGAGGTATTTTTGCCAGTTGTGTGTTGTCATTATTACTTGAATTCTCATAATTTGATATTTTACAGTATCTCGTTGAAAATGATCTTCAATGTGCTGTTCCTGAGAGTATATCTTTAAATTGTGAGAAATTGGATTCATGAATGAAATTGACGACCTTGTTTCCTAACGTAAATTGAACATCTTAATTAGAGAACAGAGTTATAATCGTTATTTCTCTTACGTTACTTTATTGGGCAGCATATCGTGCCTTAAAATTGTATCTGAAGGTTAATTACAATAGGGAACTTAATTTTGAGAATACTTAATTATAGTGGTAATTCCGAGACGTTATTTCGAATTAAATTTATTTTGCAGAGGAAGAGATTTTAAAATCACAAGAAAAATTCCCTAATCAATAATTACCGATGGTTTCCTTTTACCTACCAAGCCGTTTTCGTACAAGAAACTATTTTTATTTCTGATTGCCTGGCTTCTATAATTTACTGAACAAATTAGTACAGTATTGGTATTCTTGTTTCATTACACTTCAGAAATTTCTGAATCTCATTGAACTGTACGTTCTTTTTGTAAGAGTGTACACAGATTTGATTTAATGCTATTTACTTGTTTTTGTGCATAACAGCATTCTGTTTTAAAAACTACCAACTTCCAAGTACATCGAATTGAAATATCACGTTATATCAAACACATGTATTCTAATTTCGGTTGCAAACATTTATGCTTATGTGTTTTTGAAATCGCTGAACGAGAGTATCAAAGCAAATAAGTTTGGAAGGACACTAATCCAGTCCTAGTATTAATATCAAATATAATGTAACAGAAAAGTGTTATGAAGAACATTATCCAAAAGTACTTGAAATATTGGATTCTATTTGCCTTATTATGTCCATCATCTCTTTATATTTCTTGCTATCAACATTACATTGCCTAAACTAAACGGATCCCGCGGTTGACTTTGGCTTTCCCATATCGCCATTCTTCGCACACCCGTCCAGAATATTTACGTAGATCCTAGCTCCCATTCCATGTGTGTCATCTACGTGAGTCGATGGAAAATGTATTGTTTGGACTAATTGTAGTTGCTTCGGTTGTCGCCTGGAGAAGCGGCAGGGGCGGGCGCAGCGCCCTGGTAGAGGCGGTGAGCAGCGCGCGCCGAGGAACGCGGTCGCCGGATCCATGACGGCCGCTTAGCGAGATTTCAAACCGCCTGAGCCATTCGGTCGGCACCGGGACCTTGTTTGTCGGGAGTACTTTGGGAACTCATTATGCTCGTTTTTAAAGCCTATGAAAAAATAACACGATTGTAATCACCTTGTGTTCTGCGTGTGAAACTTGTGTACAGACCCAGCCATTTAAAATTAAAGATAACAAAAGGAAATGGTAGGCTTCCCTCCAAAAAATGCGCTTTCGAAACAAGGAAGTTTCAAATGTAGGATGAACGGTCTGATGGTTGCTCACTGTAAGGAGAACATGTGAATTTCTTTTCGCAACACAGTAATTGTTAAAATCTACATATGCTACAAGTACACTGCGATGAAAAAAAATTTAAATCATGAAGTTAAAGTTTCCAAATACCATTTAAAACTCATTCTAGGTTAAACAAAGCTGAAAAATTGCCATCGCGCCTATTGAATGCCAACCCTCGATGGCTTGGAGCGGATTCTGTAGTAGTGATGCGACATCGATAATGAAACATCAATGATTCCAAACATGAATATTCAAAATTAAGACATCGATCGATCAAAAACCATCGATGTTTTTAAACATCGATATTTGAAAGATGCTTTAGTAACCTCTGGCACTAAATTTGTGCGCGACAAAATTTAATTTGTCGGTAGTTCAGTTTATTAATTTCTAATTAAGATTAGTGAAAACAAAGTTAAAGGCTCTCCATGTGCGAAATATGAGGAAAAACGTAGGAATTATCGGGCGAGATATAGCTTGCTCGAGGAAGGTAGTAGAAATATAGTAGTGGTAGTTGTGGGCATTTGAATCGAGCAAACAGCAAGCTGGCAATGGTACCATTAGTTATTATTTCATATTTTAACTTTAAAAAATTTTTGATTATGGGAATTTTTCATTCAGAAATCATCGAGCACTGAACATACCAACAACGATCACAAAATCAATGTTAAAAACCTCAGCTTTGATACATCGATGTATAAAATATGGATGTTTCAATAAAACATCGATGTTCTTTAAAATATCGACATCGATGTCGCATCCCTACTCTGTAGGGCGAAGTGTGCGACCCGGCCTCGGAGGGACAGCGGCGTCCGGAGCCTCGAGGTGCGGGCCTGGGCGCGGCCTACAAAGATGCGGGATCACGCTGCGCCGCTCTGCTCACAAAGCCTTCAAAACGTTCGTCTCGCGTAAAAATCGCGCGGCCGCGGTGCACCTTTCTTCTCCTTCTTCCTCTTCTTCGCTGGGCTCCGCGGTCTCCGCGACGCTCGACGCTGTGTTCATCTCCGCGCCAGGACTGACAGCTGCACGTATGGCGGCCGCCGCCGTCCGCCCCGTTCCCCGCCCCCGCCCCCGCCTCCCGCGCCCGATCCCGCGCCCCGCCTGCGCCCTGATCTCCCCCGCGGAGCAGCCAAGCGATGCGCTTTCTTTGGAGGCGGCCCGCAGCGCAGCGGCCGAGCCAGATGGCGAGCCGGGCGTCGCGGCGAGGCGCGCCCTTCAACGTCTCCGCGGACGGGCTCTCGTTGCTCCCGTCGACCTTGTCTGCTCCGACCCTTCAGCCTCGCCGCCCTCGCCGCCCTCACCGCTCAAGGTGGCCCCCACGGCCCCGCCTATCTCACTCGGGCGCTTGGCCGTCCGTCACTAGCGACCTTCTCCAGCCCTTAATGACCACGTTACTTGGATCTTACTGTAATCAGCGTCTCTCCTTATACACCTTGAGGCTAGTGCACCTGTTCTCCGTTGCTTTTCAGAGAACTAGTAATTTCTTATATATATGAAGTTTTCCATTCCATTAACATGGTTATTCTTACTGTTATAGTCCTTGTGTATACGCAGAGCACTGATAAAAAATGTGTCTGTCAGCAGCAAGTTATAAAACAAATATCAATCTTCAATGAAATGGATATAGCAATATTGCATCATTTTATAGGATGTGATCTGTCTTGGTATTACTCGGAATAGAGCTTTTAATACTAAAACTCTAAGTTTAGATAGCCAATGACCTCGCAAATGAACTTTGGCCATTCTCTCCAATTTTCGTTCATTATCAAACCATCTTCCTGGAGAAGCAATATTCCTTTCTCATCTGTACGCTCTCGACCATTAACTTGCAAAGCTCCGTCTTGTGCGAGGAATTCTTTATTCCTGGTACACACAATTGCCTCAGGACGAGGACCGGTTGCTGAAGATCAGTAGAGTTATGGCGGCATTAAACGCAGGAGGAATAAACGCGTCAGATAGTCATGTACTCGAGTACGTTTATGGTAGGTAAGTAAACTAACTTGCCGTGTTTACAAGTATTCTATAAGTCGGTTCTTCGATTAAATATGTGATATACGTTTAAAGTCATTACATTACAGGATGGAACGAACAACAGTTATAAGAAAATAGTGTCGCCCATTAGAATAACATTCTGCAAGACTTAATGTGACGTAGGAAAAATCGAATACTTTTACGAGATTCATTCTAAGAAGAAGTGCTGACAAGACCAGTATTTGTAGATTGTCTTATGATATGGTTTAACCGTAACGAAACCTCAATGGACTCGCCTGGCTTTCACCTTATCTTTAATAGTATATTAATTGTCATAAACATAAACAGTTCTTCCATTACCTTTCTATAAATGTAGTGTAAGTAACACCTTCAAAATAAATTTAAAGGTAAAACTAATTTAAAATTCGTGTTCATCGTTTCTTTCGGGTGTAAATATTTTGTTTCATGCCTATTCTTTTTAAAATCAGACAGAATTTCTAAGTTACGCATCTTTTTTTCAGTTTCTGTTTAAATGGAAAATGAGCTTTCAAGGGACAATTAATGAATAAAAATTAATTCATCCCTCACTGACAAAAAGCAAAAGGAATGCTTTCGAGGAATATAACTTCCAACATTGTAATTTGTTTCGTCACACAATTCGTACACATTTAATTTTCATCTTCTCCCTCGACGAGAATCAGAAGTGTGCTTGTTCATACTTTACTCGGTTTCTGGGATCTCACCTGTTTCAGTACACCAACAATCTTTTGGGTAGATGAGTAGAAGGTATCTTACCACCGCTAACCCAAATGGTTTTGTATGGATATGTATAGCATTTTGCAATTTATTTCCTTAATTTATTAACTAAACTAGTTGAACGAATAAGGGTTTATGAAGTGCTTGTAGCTTGTAACTGGTGCAACACAGCATATCAGTTGACAAAATAATCTGGAAAATGACACATTCCATCATTTAGTACCCAACAAAATTGCGTGCCAACTCTTGTGCGTAATGCTCATTTTGACACTTCAGTAAAATTAGAGGCCCTTCCCTCACCTGTCTAATATTTTGATGGATGGGTATCTTGGAATCTTGCGTGGCGCAGGCAATTAGTGGGTAGCAATAAGACAGAAGGAAGGTGTTTCCGTAAAACAGTGGGTCCCGAAGGTTGCATATCATTTGGAACATCAGAGCTCAATTTCCCAAAGATGTTCTCTCGAAAAAGAGAATGAATTCTTTTCTGAGAAGATCTCATCGATATACTTTAGAATTTGATTTTATTCTACATGCCAAAATTTTCAAGTCCTCTTCAAACATTTTGAAGTTATGAATTCAGAAAAGCATCGATTATTGTTCACACGAGTTAATTATTTGTCTCATAGGAAAGTTTCTATAAATGGATCATACGGCTGCTTTGTCAGATTAAAAAAGAACCGTGGCGAAGTCACTACAGTATTTTCTAATAACAACTTCAAACTGTAAACAAACTTCTTAACTTCTTTTCTTTGTCTCATCTTAAGTGGTTCTGGAATGAGCATGTGTCATTTTATGTATTGCATTTTACATTTTACATATTACCTTCTAAATATTTAGAATGCATAGGATAGATCGTTCTCTCATCAATATTTTGCGAAACCGACTGTTACGAAGGAGGAGTCAACAAGATCGACGAAGTGTCCAAAACAACTACCTACTCTAATATTTTAGATTGAATTTTCCCCCGGTTTCTTTAGAGGGATTTTTTATTATTATTTTTATTTATTTTTTTTACTTTAGTATGGCTGATGGGCTAAGTACTAGTTTCCGCTGGTATGGTCCCAGGTTCCATTCCCGATGGAAACAAAAGTAAAGTTGTAGCTTGCTTTCCTTTAAATTCGTATGTTTCTATGTGACGAAAAAAGCTCTGGCAGGAGGAATTTACTAGGTGCGGTGAAGGGAATACGTCATGTTCGCCACATGTCTCTCTCCCCCCTCCCAAGCGTGGGAATTAAACTACGTTCAAGCATTGAGGCACCGTTAGATTGCCGGCATAGTCAGATAATCAAACCAATTGCCAACTGTTTATTCACAATTTGTTCTTTACATGAACATTCGGTGAATGATTTAAAAAGAAAATTAACCTGAATGAAGAATTGTCCTAAGACAGCACTTCTCAGATACAAATGAATTTTTTAAAATTGTATGCAGTGATTACAAATTTGCAGTGATTGTTGAAATTATTACACAGTCATCTTTGTTTCATGTTTCATCATTTGTTTCATACATGATTTATGTAATTTAGAAGCTGTGGCCGAAAACTTGAAGGTGGTGTCGTTTTAATCTCCTGATGTCTTCATTGTTGTCCAGAATGTTCATTGCAAGGTCATTTGGGTGGTTTTCGAGTATTTTTACATATCTTCAGCTGCATTCTGTGATGGTCTGACGGATGGTTGGAATCTGCAAATCAGAATGTAAAGTATTATTATATACATACGATGGAAAATGCCAAATTCATAATACTCTGAAGTTTAATTTTAGGTTGGTTGGTTAGCGATTCCGGGCACGTCAACAGCTTAGGTCCTGTAAGTCTCGTCCCGAAAGTGTAGTGCATGTTTTTTCCTCAGGAGATGGCGGTAGTTGTCGAGATCCGGCTCCGACCTACCGTCGGCTAGCGGGGTTTCCCCCTAACCAGGACTCTCCCATCAGCGGGGCTCCGCCCCAGCCGGGAAAAGCTCGAAGCTCCCGACCACCGGTCTCCCGGAATATATGGTAGTGTAGTGCATGTTGGTGTAAGCGTGTGAAAGGGGAGATGATATGACAAGGAAGAGGAAGGAAAGATCGCGCACGGTCCGTGACTCGTTTGGTAGGGTACTGCTCCGGCATTCGCCTAGTGTTGATCGGAGAAACCACAGAAAACTACCGATCAGAGCAGCCGGCCGCTAGAATTCTCCTCCAGACAGCGACTGAATTCGACCTAGCTGAAAAGCTAGTGTCGAAAACCCTCCCGCCGCCAGGACTCGAACCTAGGACCTCGCGGTCAGAGGCGCTACAGTGACATCCGTTGATGCACTGAGCTACCGCTCCCGGTTAACTTTCGGTAGCCGATTCGTGCGTGAAGGCGCGCCCGGCGCCCAGCGCGAGCACGCGTCCGCCACGCGCCCGCCGCCGCGTCCTTCCGCTGCCGCGCGCGGCCCCGCGGAAGGAACCGGTCGCCCGCCCGCCCGCCGTCCAAGCGACGCCTCGCGCCAGGGCGGCCGCGCCGGCCAAACCGGAGAGACCCCGCGCCGGACCAGTGGGCGCGGCGGGTGGCTGGCGACTGGCTGACGGTGGCTGGACCAGCACATCCTCGGATTTCGTGAGCGCCGGACCCACCGCCCTTGGTTCGACCCTTGCGCCGCGTCCTCCCCGCCACCGCTGCCACCCGGACACCGGGCCCCGGCCCGGCCCGGCCCGACAAGGCCCCCCCGCAGTATCACCGCCCGCGTGCGGCCGTGAGAAGCCGCGGTTGCATCGCGTGCCTCGGCTTTGCGAGCAGTCGGCACGTCTCCTCCAATGCCTGGAGAGTCCTCTTTTTCTTTCCCCCATTTTACTCTCTACATGTTGACATATTTTCTAAAAATCCTTTCCCATCGGATACTCTTTCAGGGAATACTTGTCTCTGGTTATGAGAAAAAAACATTTTTGGACTGAGCTTCAATCAATGTACCTCTTTCCTCACACATACATGAAGAATTATATCTTTCGATGAAAGGAGATCCATTCATTTAAATTAATTAGAGGAGATGAGAGTTTATTTGAAATCTTTTTCTTTAAGCTTTTTTCAGTTGAGAAAAGAAATATAAAAATGTTACTAAAGTACACAACTATTGTTCTAGATTTACATGTAATACTTATAATTCCTCTAATTAATTTAATATACAATGCTTCTCTTGCAAATCTTTAGCCCAAAGTGTTTAGAACTTCTTCCTCCAAGGTTTGATCAGAAATTAGATTTTTATATAAGTTACTATTTTAATACATTTGCATAATTTTAAGCTTTATTGAATCACTAAAAACTGGTATTAAGATATACATAAAATATCGATGATCAAATCTGAATAAACATTACACGTTACAGTAACCAAATTTTAATTTATTGAACAAGAAACGACAGAAATCTTTTCGCTTTCCAGTTCCTCCTAATGCCATTCATTTAGGTAAATTGTGTGTGTGGGGGGGGGTAACAGAAACCTTTCTTTAGCAAATAATTAATAATTAGTTCATCTTCATTCAAAGCACATGACTTCATCCCAACATAGTCTTTTACCTGCAAACTCTACTAGCTCAAAGTCATTTTTGGATCATTCACAAATATTCTCAACATTTTTTGAATGTGGCTTCTTCACTTCAAATATAAAGTTTACCAAACGTTGTTCCAAAATGCCTCCAAATCAGATCGGTCCTCTTCTCCTCTACTGCTGCAATAGTCAGCTGTGAGCTCCATATGGAGATTGTGTTATGAAATACAACTTTGAAGGTGTATCTATAAGTCCACAAGTTAATATTACTAGGAACTCTACAGTGGTGATGTAATTAGCTACTCCTTCGATGCTCCGTTATGAAATTAGCCCACAGAAATGACTTCCATATCATCCATTTCTTCTTCCAAGTTTCTTCCTCAGTTTTCTCCTACTCTTCACCTGTTCCAATGTGAAATTATGTACTGTCCTAAAGTTTTGTTCCGTCTACATCTTGACGCAACGCGTCTCCAAGCCCCTTAAGGGGCGTTGAGCGCTTTGCACTTCTCGGAGTAATCCTCCTTTAACGTGCTTTTACTTTTAATATTAGTCAAGTCTCGTCACGTCGCAGTCAGTCAGTGCCTTTTATCCCTTCGGCCAGGGGCTCGACGGCGTTAGATCCCGGGGTTCCTGGCCGGTCACCCAACCACGAACCCGCGAGTCTCGAATGCGCTTAACCTTCGTGACTTCACGGAGCGTAGTAAACGCATTCGGCTAGCGCCGCCGGATTCCTTGATTGAGACCAGACCCCTTGGTCTTGAACAGTTTGATAGAATACTTCTGCCTGAAAGAAGTGTCTCTGTTCTCCTACAAGACATGAAGAGTATTCAATTATCAATTTATTTAACGTCAAGAAATACGTAAGAAATGTGTGTGACGTTCTATGGGGAAAAGTGCAATTTGCGCACATTTTCTTGAGCTTTGTTATCCACACCCTAACTCATAAATATTAAGTTGGAAATGTAGGTTTCTGCTCGCGACAAATTGCTGGCAATTATGATTTATCGGATCATTTGTGATGCAAATGACTCAATACAAGCCTAATTGCATCACTGCAGTTTCTTTTGAAATATTAAAATAAAAAATAGCAATATTGCATTTCTATTTTCTTGTATTATTTCCAGGATTCAAAAAACGTCATTAAATTTCGTAGCGAAATCAAATAACGAAGGAACATAAAATCAATTTAGGGTTCTTGGTAATTGAATTTTTTTTCATTACACTTATTTGCGAACCTTCTGAACGCTTTTATTGTCATATACGTTCGCATGTTACATGATACTCTAGGGTTCTGTAATAAAATTTTAGCGCTTTACCAATCAAATGTAATTTTTTTACTAAATATTCTTATTTTGCACATTCGCACATTGGATCAGTTACTATCATATCAGAGTTTAAAGTTTCTACACCTGCCGTGAGATGGTTTTCAGACTGAAAAGAAGTTCTGAATGTCCATTCATTTTTCAATATCTGAAATTGCATTGTGACGTGCTTAACGAAAAACGTATTATAATTTTGGGCGATATGAAAAAAAGTTTTATTGAACAGATTTTTTCATGGTTTCAATTCACAAAGCGCAATGAAATGAGGGAATAACATAAGATTTTTCTAAAATTCGACGCTCATTATTTCACAGAATATTGGGTTACTGCTAAGTATAACATTGCATGCAGGGAGCCTGAACGAATCATCCCGTCACTCAACTATGAATTTTATTTTACATTGGCTAATCACCTTGTCTGTTTGAGCTCGCCTAATTCAGACTTCCAGTGAATTCACATAAATCTTTATCATTTAGTCGTACATAATTATTTAGTGAACATTCATATTAACAAGGTAATGTTCACGAATGACAGTGTACGGCACCACGGTTATCAGTGCTAATGTTCTCAAATGTTTCTTTCTTTTTCACCACGGAGGCTAATATATGAGCGTATTTCAACCATGAAAATAGGTCTGCAGTCAGTCAGTTGAAATGCTTTTTGCTTAAATGTTAAGAACAAGGAAAAAGCACGATAAGAAAAGTAACCAATAGCATATATTTGTGTTTTTGTATGAGAATTTCTGAAGATTTTTTGTCATTACTGCTTGACACGCATGTATTTTAATGATCTTTGAGCTCTTCCTGTAGTCAAAGTAATTGTATACAAATGTTCTCTATTTTTTTATTTGCATTTACGAACTTATCTTCATAAAAAAACTACGTAATGATCGACAATGCCCTTCAGAAGTGGTGTGTTGCTTGATGAGTGCGCTGTAATTAAAAGAAAACAACAGTGCATCAACCGTTCATTACATGATAATTAAAACAACATATCCTCAAATGCAACCCCGTATACCAAGGATATTTCAAAATGACGATCTCCACTTTTTACGAGGAAGATATTCCCATGTACAACGAAAACATGTTTCGGCATGTGTGACACACATTGTCGATACAGACTTATGTTGAACGCGTATAACCACGTCTTTACGGCCGGTAGTTCGCGTACGTTTTAAACGTTGTAG
Source organism: Teleogryllus occipitalis (assembly GCA_011170035.1). NCBI lineage: Eukaryota > Metazoa > Arthropoda > Insecta > Orthoptera > Gryllidae > Teleogryllus > Teleogryllus occipitalis. Next base: position 143,425 of record BLKR01000675.1, on the reverse strand, counting down.
TTTTTCTGAATGACATTTAAAAAGTATATGCTGTCTTGAGTGTTATTCGTGTACATAGAACAAGAAACTCCTACACGATGTCTCAGACAATTAGCACAATGATTTATGAAGCAACTTTTTTTCTGGCTTCGAGATTAGAATAGAATAGTTATTTCAACACACCTTGACAAATGATGCCTAATAGGCACGATGAATGTTTTTGGCCCCAAAATAATATTATGATAATTATTAGTGAAATCATTGCATTTAATTGCAGATGAATTGAATAATATTGAGTAATATTTTCCATAAATAATTTGTAGTTCCTATATTAGACATCACAGCTTGAAGAATTCTAATGCAGATAATAATTTAATTAAATAGCATGTTTTTATTTAAAAGTGTTGATCATTGATGGATTAATATTTATTTATTCCATGTATGTGACTCTAAATATAAAGAAATACTGCAAGTTATTTCGTTTTAAAAATAATTTAAATTTAAGAAGAGGGATACGAACAGTTTGACGACGTTGAAAATAGGTATAAATAATGCTACCAATATGTTTTAGGGCTAAAGCAGCATGAACATTACATGAGATCTAACCGTCTAGATGGAAAGTGAAATACCACCCTCTCTCTGTCTTCTCGTGGGCTCTGCGGGACGTGGGTGAGGCCAGTGTAGGCAGAGGGTGCGCGACCCGAGCGGCGGTGGCAACGACGACTATACACCGCGGCGTGGCCTTGACGTGAGGGGGCGGGGCACCGCAGCACCTTCCGTGCGAGACCGTGTGGGGTCAGGGAAGCGACCCTGCAGTCGGGACACCCCCGCCAGCACCGGCGCCGACGCCACCGCGGCCGCCGGTAGTCGCGCCGCCTCGGCATAGAGCCCGCCGCCGCCGCCATCGCCACCACCGCGTGCCGTCAAGAATGTCTCTGTTGCGCAACTTCAATTAAGTGTTATTATGAAGATAAGTGTGTTAATGAGAAGACGCGCACTGGTGGGGAAGATTTTTGTTGTAAGGGATTGATAAGAGCGAGGTGCACGCGAGGGCAAGGGGCGGAGACGCCGGAGGTGGGGGTGGGGGCGGAGGCGGGGGCGGAGGAGGGGGCGGAGGCGGGGCGAGAGCATCGGAGCCTGTCGCTCCTGACCCACTGCCACCGTGCGGAAGCGTCGGCGGCTGTGCCTGCGACAAACCAGCGATGGTGAGACCATGGCACTTTTCACAGCTCGCCTCCTCATGCCCCACGCAGTTCGTTGGCTGCGGAAAATTGAAAGGAATGAGAGCAACGAGCTGCAACTGAATATATAAAATGGCAACCTCGGATGTGAGATTTTTGTTGCGTATATTTTCTAAACTGGAATATTAATACAATCCGGGTTCTTCTTAATGGTATATTGGAAATGTCTCTTGGAAAATTGAACACACGGGGTCAATATGAATACGGAGAAACCAACATTTTTGAAAAAAAAATGTTAGTGCAGAGCCTGATTGTTTTTGGCGAACAAAGAAAAATGATTGGCCTCATGTTCTTTATGACCTACCGTTATTTGTTCTTGCCTGTAGTTGTGCATACAAGTAATACAAAACATTGTGAATTCACCTCCCGTTCACGTTATTTTCCATTATTACTTAACAAAGAGGGCATGCTTCATTTCTATGACTTTTTAACAATGTTTTTTCATTGGAATATCACTAGTTATACGGTTATGAAGTTACTCAGAGAAACGTCGACACCTTTTCCAGTGTTAATACTGTCTCTAAGTCATTAGCAGTTAATTTGAACTCATAATCTCATATGAATTGGTTTCTCGACTGAAATAGGTTTTCTGCGTAGAAGAGAAATCTTTCTTCATTCATTTCTACAACAGCTTTATTAAGTGGGAGATGTTACTTCGTTTATCCTACCAGTTTTTCAGATGTTTCTTGGGAAACGTGTTGTGCTTGACAAAACATTTACAATCGTAGACAATAGCCCGGTTTTATGAGACACGAATTAACAATACAACCACCCAACAACATTAATAGAAAAGAGATATTTGCAAATATTTTTCGAGAAATAGTTTGCTTTTCCCCTTTCGTTGAGTCTTCACAAGAAAACGACTTGCAGAGTTCACGTCCGGGAGCAGAGCGTTGCGTTCGTTTTTCTGAATCTTTTGGCGGCGAGGAAATAAACGAAAACTGTGGGAAGGCGTGGTGAACGCAGCCTCCTCCAGTTGCTGCGCTGAGCCGTCAGAGCGGTCGCCAGGCTAGAAATTGAAGCATCGGCTTTCGCAGAACTTTCTTTGTTTCTTGCTCTCGCTTCATCAGCTTCATTATAGCTCGTCCACTGTCTTGACAGCACTTATTGAGCTACTACTTGCTCTGTTTAAATTGGGGGCTCCGATAAAAGCGCTTAGACATTCATCGGTAATGATTGCCTCTGGTAGCAGATGAAGAGGAGAAGTTCATGCCCTGGCAGCAACATGCTAATAACGTTATCTCTAATACAATACTGTTAGAAGACAGTATTGTGGTGCGAGTAACGGCTTCGTTATAATACGCAGCGATTGCTAACACTTCCGATGGTTGCGGAAAACTATTCATTTATTCATATCACGCAGTTGAATACTGAATGTCGTATCTTTAATATGACGAGCGTTATTATGAAGTATAGAGCACTCCCAATGTATAGTTGGATTAAGTTGAGGAGAAATGCATAAACATGCTTGTTGAGAAAATTTTAAATTCCAGACATAATTGCAAATACCTTTCTACATCATAGTAAGCGATGCTCAGCTTTGCCCTTTTTCTTAAATGTAGTGTTACAACAAAGAACTTAGTTACTGATTTAAATTACACGGTCGTTCTTATCTAGAAAACAACGTAGTGGAGTGTGGTAGTAGACGTACCTTTATATAAATAGGCATTGTTACTTGCGACACACGCAACTATTTTCCCCCGCAAATTATATAGTTACTTCAATGATATTTTTATGATATATTATAGCTGCTATTAGAGTAAGCACCATTTCGTATATTATTTTCTCCCATTCCTCAACTCAGTTTCAAAGTAATCGTGACAACCATTAAATCTTTCTTGAAAGTCAAATTCTGCTGTTTTGTCCTAATTGTCGTGGTCCAGAGAAATTTACAAATTGCGAAGTCGAGAGTCGGCAAGTGATGAAACGGCACAGCAGTCTTTTGCTACTGGCCCTGGCGATGGCGAGGCCGCGGTTTTGAAACTTGCGACAAACCATTTGCGTGTCACGAGAACCCCTCGATACCACACCTGTCGTCACACCCCAACCAACCCCACTCCACCCCCTTAGCACCCACCACTCATCCAGACACTCTCCCCCCTCGCCCCGTCGGCGCACACATGGCCCGCGCGCCACTCAATAAGCGTAGCAATACAAGGCGTCCTATGAGGCGCAGTGCGCGGCAGCCAATTACAGATAATTAGTTGCGCCTGTGATGAGCGTGCGGCCAGATCACGCGCGCGCGCGGGCTTACACCTAACAATCGCTTAGTAACAATGCCGGTTGTGTCACTCGTTCCCCGGCCTTGACATTATTTTAATCTTGTTTTCCGTCGTGTTGTCCGTTGTTCCCTCTCGCCATCGCGTCTTCTCTTCGCCTCCTCCTCCTCCTCCGCGGCCGCCGCCGCCGCTGCCGTCGGCTTCCCCGCGCGTCGCGCCTTTAATGGCTAATTATCTCTCGGGACTCAATTTGGAATTACCGCGCCGCTGGAACCGCCAGCCATTGTAACTGCCTGACGTCAGGAGGTGCGAATGACGTAACGAGTCGGGCCGACCCGGCTCGGAACCCCGCTTGCTGCCCCCTTCGACGAGCTCCCCGTCCACGGAAGTCCTTCACCCCCCGGTCGCATCCTCCTGCTTGTCACCCGCAGCACCGCCGACCCGCAGTCCTTTTCTTTATCACGTTCGCCATTGCCGCTCCCGTTCAATGTACCGTAAAGTCCAGTCTTGTGCATCTTGCCCAAGTCACTGTCGCGTTACCGCTATCGTCGACCAACTAATAGCGCCAGCGTAAGGCGTCATCTCTAGGTCATTACAGCCCGAAGAGCATCCCAGAGCCATTCCCTTCGCAGCTGCCACCGTTTTCGCTTTTACTTTTACGTTTGACACCAGCTCGCATTTCCCTCATCATCATTGTCACTGTGAACCTTCGGTGTTTACTGCCCCTCTTATTCCACTCTCCTCCCACATTGGTAAGCATCCGATACTAAAACAGTGCCGTTACCAACCATATCGTATTGTTTGCCCATTTTTATACAGCATACAAGCGTCAACCCCCAGACTTCCTTCCCATCGATTTCACCCTGTGCAGGCACTATAACACACACTCTCGCTTCTACCATCGTCCGCCACCACGCGTACACCACCAGCGCCTACGGCGTTGCCTCCCCCGCAACCTTTCTGTCTCTCTCGCCTGCGCCCGCGCCCGCGCCCATCGCCTGCAGTAACGAGGCATAATTGCGTGAGTCAGGCGCGCGGGAGCGCGGCACAACCGCCGCCGCCGCCACCACCACTACAACCACGACCGCCGCCACCGCCACTGCAGCCGCCGTCACTGCTGCCGCCATCACCACCACCGCGCTCGCCGCCATACTCGAGTGGTGCGGGCGCGGGGCTGGGGGTGGCGGCGGTGGCGGGGACGGGGGCGGGGCGGCCGGGGACGGGCCTGCGCTGCCGAGCGGAAAGCGCGCCGGGGCATCGGGGCGGTCGCGACCGCGGGCGGCGCTCAGGAGGCGAGGCATCCATTGCCGGTTCATCCCCAACACATTGCCAGTTCGACTTTTTTTTCCAATACAGCTAAGGACTATGTTAACCCATGGTTCAGTTTCATTTTCATGCGCTTAGCTGTTGACATTTTAGGGGAGAATGGATTTAACAATTTTTAACAAGTGTGTTTCGGTGTACATGCACCGACATATCCAAGGCGGAGTTTCAATCCCCAGCCATTCCAACTACCATGTCTTAGACTCCCATGTTCCCATCTTAGACGCTTCGGTTACAATATTGGCGAGACATTCTTTTTAACTGTTTATTTTGAAGGTCGGCCCACTGTTGAAAATTTTCAAAAGTGGAATTTACTGATTTCTTGCTTCGCTAATTTTTGAAATTTCGGAAGCGTGCCTATGATGAAAACAATGATGAATTATAGTTGTATATTGTGACAATATGGTACATTTTTTAAAAAATTGTATGTTAATTAAAATTTTTAAGAAGGAAACCAGAAATTAATCTTCCGAAAGTCCTCGAAAGTGGTTGTATGCCAAATTCTTAATGAAAATGTGAACATGAAAGGATGAAATACCTTTCTAGAATAATTAGTTAAAATTTCTTCCATATTCTACACACTGAAAGGGCGAAGTCAATTGGAGGAGAAGAGTTAATGTAGAAGGACGAGAAGAGCTGCATTGCAGGCAATCGGACTGCAGACCGGTTTGCTCCTGCAGCTCCAGGGCGTGTTTTCATTTTCCCACTCGCCAACGCGTAGTGCTAATTCATTAATCAGTAAACATGACAGATTCGTATTCAAGTAAGTAGCTTTGCGTGGATATGAATACACTGACAATACTAATGCATGTTCACTTGTTTCTACGCTGAAGCCAGTCTGACAGTTCAGCTTCTCACAGCGTTCTTTAATGTTGGCTGGGATGGGGAACGTCCTCTTGCTTCACATCTTTATTACGGTGCCAGTTACTAAGCCTTCTAGCCATACCGGGAGTGAACGAATGATTTTGATGGATTGGCGATTATGATATGAATTATGATGGAGCGATCGCGGAATGAGGGGAGGTAAATGAGAATAACCCGAGAAAACCTGCCGCGAACCCCCGTTGATCTCAACAAATTCCACCTAAAATGCCCGGGATTTCTACTGGAGCAGTGCCGACGCTAGGCGTGGGCAGATCGGGTCTCGCAAATCAAGGGGCCCGATGATGAGACTGATGGGAAAAAATTGGTAAAAAATTGAAAAAGAAATTAGAACTCGAGAAAATCGTTATCGTAATTGTATAAATTGCAGTACAGTAGGCAAGTATTTCATTTAAATTTTTCAATTAAATTTTTACCTTAAGTAGTTCATTATAGTGATTACTTAGAAGGTAGGACTCTATGAAATGAAAAATGTAAGATAACCGTTAAAATTTTAAAAACAAATGCTGACATTAAAACTTTTTAAGCCTTCCAATTTTCTCCTCTTAACATTAAGATATTTTAACGCACATTTTTTTAAAAATTATATATATATATATATATATATATATATATATATATATATATATATATATATAAGGTCAGCGGTGTGTCCACTATACCAGGGGTCGCCCCCTCCGCGCCGGCAGGCGATGAGGACAACGTACGGGATGATGGAGCGATGGTGGACTGAGAGGCAGGGGTATCGGGAGAACCCCGCGAATACACTGTGTCCACCATAAATTTCACGTGGTTCGAGAGGGAGTTGAAGCCCAGTACCGAGAGGTGGAATGTGAGCGATCTAACCGCTATACCAACGGTCGTTCCACCATAAATAAAGCAGTTCCCAGAATCTCTCACAGATCGAGACTTCCTGTGTAGCAAGGCCATCCTGTATCTAATTTCCCTTGTGAGTAGTGTAGTATCTCAAATTTAAGATTTCTCTAAAAAGTACCTACGATTAAGTGGATATTCCTTTGCGCATAATGTAAACATTATGTACACAAATCGTGAATTATCTTTTTTCTGTGCCAGCGTTGGAGAACACGATATATTGCGTGCTTGAAATGAGTGTGAAAGAACTTCACACTGCAGTGGATGATCTTAACAAAACACTAGTTGCTAAATGCAAAAAAACATCTCCGGTGCTGATAGTATTAAGCCAAAAAATGATTCTGAGCAGAAATTAAAAATAAGACGAAAAGATTCTGCTGTAAAAAAATTCTACCTAAAGGAAAGGAAATCTTTATTTTTCCACTGTTAAGTAATGTATGAACCATATAGCGGATATTTCAATAAAATTATATTAATGTTCAGAAAATTTAAATCGCGGAAGTCTTTGAGTTTATGGCTGTTATATATTTTTTGTCACTACTCCAAATCTACCTCAAATGTAACATAGTAATCAGAGTTTGCACGAAGTATCTGCAATCGCCGACCGTTAATGTCTAGCCAAATTCTCGCATTTTAACGGCCGTTGAGTGCACAGATATCTCCTGCAAACACTACTAAAGATTCTAATCTAAAATCTAATAAACGGAATTTATGTTACAATAGAGCATTTCGGTAATACGTGCGTGTTTTGATTGCGATAGATAAAAGGTTATCCATATGCTAAGATCTAGTTCAAAGTTATCAAGCAGAAAAATAACAATTGACTCCTTTATATTAGTATTTTCTTGTCAATTTTAAAGACAGTTATAAATGTACTCACCGGTTTCAAATTGGCGTCATCTGTAGTAAACATATACTTCTTACTTTCAATTAATTCGAAAGATCGACGTTTAATCTGTGGGTGTCATTGCAAAAAAACTTATTTTTAAGGTACAATATCCCATGAATTTTCTCTGAGGCCGAATTGAAAGTGTCGTCTCACTGGCAGCTACCACAAACTCCAAGCAGCCCGGAGGGAGACATCAAGTGCAGACCGTCGTTCGTCGCTAACAGACGTGCTAATATCCATGGCCGAGCCCGACGACAGCGGAAAATCACTGCCTCGTTTGTGCGGTTAATAAAAACGAACGGAAAGAAATACGCACGGGCGCATTTTCCCCTGCTCATCACGGCTCTCTTAATGGACTCTGTCAGATTAGAAATAAAATCAGGTTGGCCGAGTATAATTCAAAAAGATGTATTAATGTTAATTGGCTGATGGCGGATGTCGCGTCGCCGGTTGGACTGAAGCATGAAGTATGTTGTAATTCGCGAAATTACATTGTAAATATGTCACATGGTGGCTATTTATGTGTTATGGGTGGGGATATTTCGTTCACTTTCCAGGGATAAAATGCGACCGCGAGAATGAAGGAGTCCAAAGCTTCACACACTCGTCATTGCGATGAGATTTGCGGCAGCAGTTCACAGTGGACAATGACTATTACCGCAGCAAGATTTCCTCCTATGAAAACATATTCTAAACCCGAGTGTTACTGCCCTGAATATTTTTCACTTTCAAAGTTTTAGTAATATATTTCATACAGAATGATAATTTGTATTAATGAGCTATCAAATTTGTATATTTTTTCAATTATAGATTATTTGATGATGATGATGATGATGATGAAAATAATTTTTTTCATTAATAATATGTAAGATGAAAACATGTGTTTCGAGCCACGTTTTTATCTTCTGTTTAGTTTTGTAGTGCAGTTCATTCGCGTTGTATTGAGGCACCCGTGTTTGTAATCCTGGGATATTTTGGCTTCGAATTTTCCTCCCTCAGCATTATATTGCAACCTTGCAATTAAGCTATCCCCCTTTTCTCGGCCTACGTGTTTTCCTCGCCTCTTCCAAATATATATATCCTCTCCAGTCTGCTTGTCTCCGCGGTCTGTCGCCCCCACGATCGTCACCACCCCCTGTACTTCTACCCTCACATCCTCCTCCATTTCCTCCTCCACAACCACAACCCCCATATCCACCTTCCACCCCCATACCTGCACTTCGTCCTCTACCGCCACCACTACCATCGCCACCACAACCACCACCACCAGCACCATCTCCACCACAATCACCACCACTATCACTTCCACCTTCACCACCACCTCCTCCTCCACCACCACCACCATAACCACCATCACCACCGCCGCCGCCACCACCGCCACCTTCCGCCGCGCGACCTGATGGAGTCGCCTCTGCGCCGCGGAGGGTGTCGTCAGGAAACGGAAGTAAGCCTTCGTCCTGCATTTCCTGCCGCGACGCGAGGGGCCCCGTGTCGCCCGGGGCCCGCGCTCTCTCCACGGTGAGAGGAAGGGAGGGGGAGAGGGACTCGCCTCGGTCGCCGCCCACTGCCCGCTCGACGGGCTGCGCTCTTCACAAAGGCCCACCGACATTGGAGGTGCGAAATCGCCGGTGTTTTGTCCTCTTTCTATTGCACAGAAACGCGCACCCCTGAAATGGGATCAGTCGGATCAAGGAACTTGCTAGAAATACGACACATAAGGAGACGTTCGATAGGTCACGTTCAAGAAAGTTTATTGTTGGAAGATCCTAGGTTAAGTGAAGTGTAATTGTTTTTTCCTAGCGCATGATTTTCGTGTGTTGGTAAAAAGCTATCGCTACACATTAAGTACGAAAAGAAGGTATTCAATGTGAATTGTTTTGTAAACAAGCTCGATTATATATTTCACATTATTATTTCCTTACAATTACAATTATTTTAGCTTCCTAGCTCATTTCTTTTTATTTCATTCAGTTTCAAAAATTCCGTTTTCATTTTTGTTTCTATATTTATGCAAGTTGTTTTCAAATAATTCTCCCTTAATATTATTTTTGCTCAAAACCAATGGAAACCTAAACGAAGTACCAACTACAATACAAACAAAACTTCGAACTCGGCTGATTATTTTGTGATTATTTACATCATTGTTGAGGGAGACGAATGAATCCATTCATTGTGTGTTGAGGGTGACTCTGGTTCGTGTTCTGACTAGTCACAGCACGAACAGGACCAATTACGTGACCTACATCGCACTATTATTTTGATCACGGGTTTACCTATAAAAACAAGTAAATGTGCTACCCACATTACATGCCTCTCGTTCGTCGCAATAATTACATGGAAGTGGGATATAACCGCTCATGGCGGCGTAGTTAGGAGGTCAAGGCCACGAGGACGTAATGTGGAAGACAGAAGCGTGGCGAGGACGCCGTAACGGCAATCGCCTCGATCCACTGCAGGGTCTGCGGCGGCGGCGGCGGCTGCGTGCGGCGCAGGTAGAACGAACGCGTTGCTCTGGCGCAGCACAAACGTCATATCCTTAGAACAAGGCATTATGTACGAACTGCCCTGTGTGCATATCCCGCGGCATAATTCCAAGATTGCAAGCATAAAATTTTAAAAAAATATATGAATATTTAAGATCGTGATAAATATGTATGAAACACTTGAAGCTATGCGAGAGGTGGCAATTTTGTTTTATTCTCAGTAGTTGCGCGGTGCTCGCCGGCGGCGTGGGAATTGGCGTCCACCGCGCACTTACCAGCCCTCTCTGACGAAGCGGTCCCGCGCAGCGGGCAAATTTATGGAAACGGGCCGACCGGGAGCATGCATAATAGAAAACCAAACGTCTGCGTAGTCGCTTTACTGGGCCGGCAAACAAGTGGGCGCGCTGTCCGCTGAAGGAGCACAAATGCACACGACGCGATTTTCCCTGCGAATTCCCTTCGCGTTTGTCCGAAGGGGAAGCACTTTCTCTTGGGCGTCGTTCCTGGAAAGACCTTTCAGAATGCCAGCTCGGGGGACTCCAAGTTGCAGAACAGCTTGGTCGGTCGTGAGTGCGTGAAAAGTGCGTGTGAGTACCAGACAATGGTGTAATCGATGTAGAACAGGAAATGCATTGTTAAGATTGAGCGAGTCGTCAGCAGTGTCATCAGGAAACATTCTACTACATTAGTTCGCTGAGAAAAGTGTTTTCCCATACTATCTTCCAACTATCTCAAAATTGTTATCATTTACGGAATTTTTTATGGCAGAGTCGGTTATGATACTCAGTTATCCAAATGAACTATTATTGTAGTTTTCGAATATTTGTTTTTAGGTTGAATCAGAAACTTCCTTAGAAACATATATACAGTAGTGGTATAAAATCGCCACGATTTCTGCTATTTTCTATATTGTTGGACAACATATTACTCTATCATACTCTAAGGAGTTATTTGACTCAAACAATATACTGATAATATTTCACCACAATGTCTGAGTAGTTGCAAGATACGATAATCTTTTCGCGTTTCTCGAATTTAAAAGTAACTTTCGAACTCTTACTAAAAGTGATCGTATCTCAATCAAATTTATACACTAACTTGTTTCCAAATATCTACGCTGCATTGGCTTTTTTTTCTTTTTATCTTGGACTCTGGAAATTCATATGAGCTTAGGTACAGAAATAACATGGATAATACGGTCAACCTTCGCCAACTTTTATAGGAAAACGTTTTTTGACCATGACGCCCACATCTTAGGGTCCTCGTAGAATGCCCTCCATCATTTGTAATTTCTAGCTCAGATCCCATGCTGATATTCTGAGGAGAGTTAAATCGACACGTTTGAGAGATGATGGCAACCTTATTCGTTGAGTATTACTGGTTTTCTCGCTACCTGTGCCGCGAGATGTGTGTGATGATGTTCGAAAAACGTTTTGGTAAAAATAGGCTACACCTAAGGTACACAACACATTTATTTTACATTTCCATTCCAATACGATAGTTTCTTGCATTTCATTTTATTTGCTATTGTTTTTTAGTAAAATGCACTATCGTGGTGCATTTTAATGAAATATCTTCTCGCAGAGGGTTAATCGTACGCTCTCTGAACGTACGAAATTTAACTTGGGATCTGACCTTCACAAGTCACCCTGAGCTGTCCAGTGTTGCTGATGACGTTATGTTGGCACACGAAATGAAAGCCAGTAGCGTCAGTCTCAATAATTTATGACCCTTGAACATAATAACATTCATTACACCTAGCTTCCCTTGTGACTCGCTAGTCATGTTCGCGTTGATCGCAATACGAGAACAAGGCGGAGAGTGCTTGCTCTTGCGTAACGCGAATGAGTTAGTCTCTTCTTGAAAATCGCTGGAGAAAAACGATGCGTATTTGGGAGACTATCTTTCTCAGTCGTTCTAGTCGTTCGGACCTATTAAACATGTCTTTCTCAAAACTTTTCACTCTGATAGTCGTTTAACGATTGGAATGCAAACGATTTTTACGTTAATGTTGATTGCTTAATACGGTCCCAAATTAGGTGGAGTTGACGAAACAACATAATTTCAAGTTCTTCCATCGGTTGAATAGGAGACACATTTCATCAACTCGTGAACAGCTCGACAGACGAGTAAACGGGTTACTCAAATGCGTCCTGTTTTCTCGTCTTCCTTATTGCGACGACACCCAATTGATTGGGATGAAAACAGCTCGATCACATAATCTGTTAAGTCGACTATCAGAATCATTATACATTTTTATCAAACAATATAAACAATTAAAAATGCAAACTGAATGAATAGAAATGCATGAATAAGACAGACATTCTTGACTTATTTGTAATACATGGTTCTGTTTACTTTCGGGTTTGAATTACCCAATTTTTAAATTCATTTATAATTTTTAAATTCAAATTTGAGAATTTTTACAATTTTTATGCATTGACTATAAAGTTCATATTATTTTCTAATTTCATGGTTTGACATGGCATTGCTATAAGGTTTTTGATATAGTTTGTAAATTGTACCCGAATGCAGAATGTCAGTCTTGATGTTGGTTTTCGTCCAGTTTTCTAGTGATATTAAGACTTAATACGGAGATGGTCCTTTATTTCCTCCTGGAAAGTAAATATAATTGAATAACCTGAATGAAAATTAAGAAAATTCTTAAATTATTTAAGAAATTGAAGTGTTAATGAAGTTACTCTAAATGAAGGCCAATTATTTCAACATAAAACTCGCGATTTTCCAGGAGAGAGGAAAAAACCTGCAATGTATTCATTAAAAGCTAATAAAAATGTGACAATGTTAGGTCATTTTAACATATTTCCAGTTAATTTCTCTGATACATGTCGTTAGAATTCGGTTGATCTTATCTTTCACGTGACAATTTCTCAGAACAGTCAAAATTTGAGGTATGTATTGTTAAAATTTAGCCATTGATATAGAGAAGTACGTAGAGATCAAACTGAAGTCAGAATCGTTCACGTTTTTCTGATGCGAGAAAAGTTACTTTAACTTATTAATACAAGGTCTAGTTTTCAACGCATCGGAAGATAGATTAAAAATGAGTCGAATAAAAAATATTGTATTAAAAATCATAAAGATATCTACTATATCATCCACTAGTTATTTCTGCAATGTATTACTAATTTAATTGAAGGTTTTGGAATGCGATCTCATTAAGACGTGCCACCTCAAAATATCCCAGGTGCTTGTCGCTTCCTGCCTTCTATCGATGTTGAGGGCCCTGAACTAGTGCTACCTCCTGCCACCATGTACCTTCCCCCGCACTCGGCCCCGCCCCACCCCTCGCCGCGGTCGTGGCTTCCGCTCTCGCCCGCCCCTGCGGTTCCCACCTCCACCCTCTGCCCCTGCCCCGCCCCCACCCCCGCGTCCGACGTAGCTCTCGCCGTTCCGCCAGGCGCGCCACAGGATAATGGGATCTGTAAACCGCAGGTCGCAGCCGGCGAGATCGCGTGGCTCGCATGGGCAACCTCCTCCCCCTCCCCCTCCCTTCCCCTCCCCCACCCTTCCCCTCCCCCACCCTTCCCCTCCCCCACCCCCGTCGGTTCGAGGAATCTCCGCCGCCAGGCGTGCTGGGGCTCTGCGTCTCTGCTCCGCTTCCCTCGACCTTTTCTTCCTGCCACTTGGCCTCAGTTCTTCTCCTCACAACTTTGGTCAACCATGTTCCGCGGAGTTCTGGTACACTTGTCTTATTTTACCTTTCTGGTTCAGTGAGATGATTTATTCCTTGATTTTCCAAACCTTTTTTTAATCTTCTCCCATTTTCATCTCTTTGCAAAGCTTCTTCGCTAATATTGTTTCTTTTTTGCATATATTCTCTTCTCCCTTCCTGACCCTTAAGCCTTCCCTTAAATTTGGTAGAACGATTGGAATTACTGTTATCAGAAATTTCTTTTTGAGTGAAATATTCTTAACGTCATAATTGTTTCTAATATCAATCTCAGAACACTTATCTATTAGTTTTAGTTGTTGGTTTTACAAGCTGGAATTCCTCGAACGAAATAGTGCGACGGTATGAGTGTATCTTTTTTTCTGAAAGAAGAAAATGACTTGAATACAATGTTGAACTTTGGTGTTTATGATGCCATTTTGTACCTTAATCTCCTACGGTGAATTATGTCTTATGGTCTTCGTCGACACTAGGAAGACTTTTATTTCTATCGTATCTCATTTACGACTGTGTGGCTATTACTGCAGGTAGCAAAATTAACATTACTGCCGAGTCATCTTGGACTTATGACAAGAGATATACCACCTTAATTGTATGTATGTGTAATATGAAACTTGCAGGAACAGTGAATTAAGAAGGGAGTAAAAATTAATCGAAAACTCAGAAGTATTTTTGCAATTAATTAATAGAAATAATTGACCAACTTAAGAGAAGCAGGTTTGTTACAGTACTTTACAGTACTTTAGTAGGTTACTTATTAGATCAATTCAGACCTGAAAAGAGACGCTATGTGTGCGTTCTCCATAAAATGTTTCCACATTAACATTCAAGTCTAGTGACTGAAAACCAGCATTACGGGGTTCTTCCATACGTTTACGTAACAACGTGATTCACCAAGCATGCTATTTTGTATTCTGAAGTTAATTGTCAGATTAGAGACCATTCCTTACTGCGTATTTGAAAAGTGAGCTGGATGAAAGATTTTTTAAAATTGCGATTCTATCGTTTTTATTAACATTCGAATATTTTACGAAAAATGTTTTCGAAAATTCCTATGCTTGTGTTCACAAAAGGCCATCTACATATTGATTTTTGTTTTGTTGCATTTCACAGGCTAGAACGTTATTCTTTCCTCTTCTTCTTCTTATTATTATTATTATTATTATTATTATTATTATTTTGATAATTCTATTCGCTTGAACACTCCTTCATTGGAAATTTCTCGAACATACACGAATAGCCTCTCAATTAGCTTTTGCACATCGGAGCGTCGAAGTGGACTGGCACAGGAGTGGAGGAATTTTGGATGCCGTTCACTGCATCCAAATAGCCATAGCACCCGTGGTTCTCGAAAAGTGTCTGTCCGTGGCGGGGCGCTCGTCGCTACCTGGTCCGCGGAGAAAGTCCCATCACACGCGCTCGTCGCGACGACCGCCGCCGCCGCCGCCGCCGCCGCCGCCGCCGCCGCCGGGTGCGAGAGCGGCCAGCGTCGAACCCGGCGTCGCCGCCGGCTCGTCTGTCCGCGCGCTCGCTCCAAAGGGCGTCCTGCATGCGCGAGATCTGTTCGACGTCGGGAGAGGTCGCGCGTCTCCCTTTTTCACCCGCCCACCACACGACGGGTAGGCGTCAGTTTCTTCCAATGGCCCCCTGGAGGACGACAGGAATCAGTATTGTCTAACCGCCACCGGTTTCATGAAGGAATGTCGAAAAGCGCTCGCTCTGCTGAATTGACTCGTCACCTAGTCTGCGCGCGTTCTCTTGAAGATGCCCCGCCTAAATGTATGTTATTAATAGTCATAAAATACAGCGAAAATGGAGAAAGAGATTATTAAATTATAAATTCAGAATATAAATACGAGCGGCTGCCACAGGGTTATGTTTTGAATAATTAACATGATATATTGAATTTTATACAGCGATGCCAGGAATAAACCCTGATACTGCCAACCTGGAATTTTTCATTTTCTCTGTCTCCCTCTACCAATCTCTTGCATTTACATTGAACCCTTTACTCAATGCTTGTGTTCTTCGCCATGCCTTTCTTACTTATTTGCTGCTGTTTTGTTTTATAATTGTGATTCTTTGACTTCTTGGTCACTTTACTTTTCTTTTAGTGTTCAATTCATCAAATATTTTGATTTCATTGATGCATTTTTTTCTTCACTAATTATTTGGTTACTACGCATTACTGTGCAAGGTGTCGTTTTGTTTTGTGATTTCACATAGTTGCACCTGCACATCGAAGAAAATGAACGTTGATTTGGCAGTTTCACTTTTGTGAATGTATATTATTTTGTAAAATGGTGGAAATACACTCTAACTCCGGTTATAATGAACTCGTATATAGTGAACCCTCGGTTATAGTGAACTTAGGTCACTGGTCCCGTTTGACTTACATTACAAATAAGCCTAAGAAGATTCGGTTATAGTGAACCTGAACCTCGGTTATAGTGAACGTAGGAAATAAGTGCTGGAAATTAATTGGATCTTGAATGTTATTAGGCGAGTAAATGGGCATTCGGAGAGTGGGACGATGTTCCAACAGTGAAAGAGGCATTGCAAGGTATCAAGACGGCATTTCGATACTTAGAGACAGAGCACAATTTTGCAATAAAGTGTGCAGAGAGGACGAACTCTGGTGAAGGATCTAGAAAAATTACTAATGAAAAATGTATGAAGTAAACAATTGAAAATAATTGATTGTTAAAAGACAAATGAAGATATTGAAATTTTTATTTAGTGCTGTTAATGAATTTTGCTGTATTTCTACATTACTAAAATCAATCATTTTGGAGAAATTCTATTTAATTCTGACATCATCGGATATAGTGAACCTCTGATATAGTGAACCAAAAGAGTTAGTTCCAAGAAGTTTACTATAACCGGAGTCGACTGTACACAGATCATACACACTAGACGTATAATTCCGTTCAAATCAATGCATCAGATGATTTAATTTGTCTTTTACGTGACTAAATTTGGAGAAACACTCAAGAATCCCAACTCTGAATCGGCGCCCAATCTTTCTCCGCGACTGGCCCGCTTCCCTCACGCGCAGCTGCCGCCGCCGACGGCGACACGGGGTGGCGTCGCGGGGTGTGTGCGTGCAGCGTCGCGCCGGCTGCGCGCCTCCCTCTGCCTCCGCCGCCGCCGCCGCCGCTGCGGGCGAGGTGTCGCGCTGCTATTCCGGGCGTGCGGCGCGGCTATTTCTGATAGCGCTGATTGCTCGTCGATTGTCGTCGCACCTGGCAAGGCGCGCGCGGGCGAGGGGGCGGGAGGGAGTGGGAGGGGGAGGGGTCGGCCCCGCGACACACGCAGGCGCTTCCCACTCGGCCGAGGCGGCGATCGCGCGCGTGCGGGTGGACTAGCTGGGCGGAGGAGGACGCGGCGCGAAACAACGGGTGTGGAAATAAACTCGCGCAGATGAAGAGGTCTCGGTGAATCATGGGAATTATAGCCGAGAACCCTATCTTCCATTGTTAGGTTTTTGGCGCCTGACGGGGTGCCATGTTAGCTGTCGTATTCGTGAAAACCGAATTGCGAATGTTTTTTAAGACTTTCTGCACTCTTTATTGCCTAGACTGCTGAGATGGTAGGAGAAAGAATTGGGAATTTTTAGGACTAAGTTACTTCATATAAATTATTATTGCCATGTCCTTTTAAGATTCTGGAGTTAACTAAGATACTGAATCATTGGTGCCCAAAAACCTTGTCTTCTGAAACTGAACAGTTTATATGCTATATATTTATAATTAACTTCACCTATATGAAAAATTTAGAGCATTTTTCCAATCAATGAAGTGCAGATTGTGGTAAAATCACAATAATAATAATAATAATAATAATAATAATAATAATAATAATAATAATAATAATAATAATAATAATAATGGCGAAAATTGATTGTCATTGATCGACAAGAAGTGTCGTTTTAACTTCCCACAGGCGCTCACGCGTCTAAGGAACTGTGATGAAAATACAGTGTCTGTAGTGAGTCATGTGTGCTCGGTCCGAAGTACTGTTCTCCACTTGCGGATGCTGCCGGCACCCGGCCAGGACGTTCTGTGGCCAGCAGCAATGCAAGAGCTCCGCGCGGCTACCCGCTACTCCGTCAGACGGAATTTATGTTCTGGACGCTGCCGCGCTCATATATTTTCATTCGGGCCGAGCGGATCGGACGCATGCACCACCCCAGCCCAAGGCGCAGGGAACCTCCCTGTGCAACGGGAAGTTGTTTCCAAAGAAGCTGAACAGAGCAAGAGATTCGAGTCGGCTTTTAGGCAGAGATATTGCCAACCATTGTCTAATAGATGAGGGTCTCTCTGAGAATTCCAGGCTTCTGCATAGAATATAGCAAATTGTTCACACTTTTCTAGCATATTATATGAGACTGTATTTGTGAGGCAAATATGTGTTTTCACCAAAGTTCATCCTATTTACTAGAAAATCCATTTCATTGAGTACTTGGAATAGTTATAGTATTTACGAGACATGGTGTATTAAAATCATAAGAAGTTTGCGAGAATAATATCTCGGAAATTCTCTCCCGCTGCTGGAAACTCCGTGCCCCCTATAGAATGTGTATGATGAAAAAAGAGAATATGGCATTATAAATCATCTTTATTAGTAGCAATGAAATAGGATATTTTGCTGAAAAGATGGGAAATAAGAGTTATTCTATTAAATTAAAAGAATATTCAGAAAAAAAGGTTAAAAATTAAAAGGTTCTCTCCACCGTGGTTATCATTTAATGCAGTGATGAAACTGTACTTTCTTAGATGTAGTTGCAGGAAAATAGAACGTGAAGATACTGTTTAGACACGCCCACTGACACGATGCGAAGTGTTTTGACAGACCTGAACACTAATGACTGTACATTCATTTTAGTATAGCAACAGATGACGCATTAACCCAGAATCCCGTTACGAGTACAGGAAGTAATGTGCAGTGCCGATATCTCTGATAAAACCGTAATGGCCCGAAAAAAATACTGCGTTGTCATTTTGTGTTCACGCCCTCCAGATGGCCGCGACCCACACTGCAGCAATCATATCCGATCAGTAAAAGCTGTCGGAATTGTCGTCACAAATTATGCCAACGCCATTCTCTGGCTTTCAGATAGCGGCATGAAGGCGCCCACAGCTCGAAATTACAGATTCCATCGGAGAGCACGTTGCAATGACCAGTGTTAAAAATCATAACGGTTTGCCTTTCATCGGAGAAGACGTAAAATCAGAAGTCTCAAGTGTTTTGCAGAGTATTAAAGAACCTTGCCCCTTCTAAGGTGTTATCCGTGACATGTCGTTCAAGCTTCCTTTCTTTCTTTTTGCTGCCATCGACGTCCTCGTAGAGAGTGCCTCCGGATATTCAATGTGTAATTAGTGTCAGCCTCTGCGCCAGAGCTCGTACGTTGGCCGGCGTGGAGTGCGAACAGTACAGCAGCGACCGTAATGACACCTGGTGGCAAGGAGAAGGGATCAATCGACACAAAGAGCGCAAACGACCTTGTACTTCGTAAAGTTGGATATGTTAATAAGTAATTATAGATAAATTGGTTACAGTGAAAATGTTTTGAAATAAGAAATTTAGTCCTACTATGCGAAAACTAAAATGGCTCTAAAAATCTCGGTCCAAATCGAGCTGTAGAACCACCGTTAATTAACGGGTAATGTTCTCTTCAACTACCTCAGTTTCGTAAACAAGACAAATAGAAGCTACACGCTTTTCTCTCAGACGCTGAAGCTGACGCACTCACCGGAAAACGTGTGATGCAGAGGTGAATAACAAGCTTCCGGGCTGTTACCTTCCAAAGAGTGACGTACTACGTACGAACAAGCCGAAACTCCATACAGCTGTCGCTTCGCGTTTACCTATTCCGCCCGAGGGCAAGCGGCGCGAGGCGACAGAAGACGGATGGAGACAGAAGGCAGCGAGAGACGGACAGACGAGGAGGCGGACAGGCGCGCGGGCCGGCTAAGCGCGGCGGACAGGACGCCTGGAAGGGGCGGGAGGGAGGGGAAGGGAAGGGCAGGGGGCGCGCGGGGCGGTCGGAGGGGTGATGCGAAACGCGGGGACGTCGCCCGCGTGGCGGCAGCGAAATCCTGCGGTTTCCGTACACAAATGCGACGTGACGCGGCGCCGCCAGCCGCCGGAAAATTGAGGCGATTTTCTCGCGCCGGCGCTCGCCCCGCTCCGCTCCTCGGCGCCTCGCTCGACCCCGCACGGCTCGGCCGGGCCGCTCCCTCGCCGGACTGCACGGTGACCGCTTGTGCGATCTTTATTCTGTGCACCCCTTACACTCTGTTCTTTGATGACTATTTTGCTGCCAGCGAAACCATCCAGTTTTTTACTCGAATTTCGGTCTCCTGTTCGATGTCGCTTTCTGATCAACAATTAATTTCCGAGCTGGGCTATGTGTGACTGGGTTTCTCCCATTCTCTCTTCTTTGATTGCTTTTATCTTAGTTTATTGTAAGTGTAGATCTCTCCTCTTTGCAGCACCCCTTTTCTAGAGTTCTCTTAAAATGGCCTCGAAATTACGACCTGCGCTGCCTCTTTGCATGGCCCTGAGCTGTACGTCAACCATCCTGTCCTTCTAAGACTTAACACTAATGTCGTGACGTGTCTTCCACAAGGACACTCGTGACGTTTTGGCTAGATCTCTCAATTTCCACCTTCAGGCTCATTCGAATCCACACGGCTAAGCGAATTCCTTTGAAGTCGCCTCTTGGCGGAACTGTGGTTCTCCGCGCCCTTCGTACGCACCCGTCCCTTTAAATATCTCACTTTATTATGTTTTATTCATTCTTCCTCGACTCGTTCCACCTCTGCGTCGCTCGTCGTTCTGTTCGCACCGCCCCCGACGACGCCTATCCGCAGCAGCTCCGCACTGAAGAGAGCGGGCGCCCGCGACAGAGCCCCTCCCCACACGGGGGCTCGTTACCGCGCTTTGTTGTTCCACGGGCGCTTTGACTGCTCCCGCCCGCGTCTTGTCCAATTGCCTGGCGCTCAACTCGCCAATAAAACGTTGCTTTGGCGTGAAACGCAGTGTAACGGCAGAAAATAACGGGAGTGAATGGTGAAATGAAATATGCCCCGGAGCAAACACAACAAGCAAGATTTATAGCCGTGACGAAATCCTAGATGGTTTTACCTGTGAGGTGCGAGCGTGCAGGCCAAGGATACGGCTGCAAGAGACCTTGCAGTGACGCCAAGATGAAAGAGAAACAACTTCTCCGCTCGAGTTGAAACGGACACCAGGGAACTGAAGAGAAAGAGGGAGAGAGCCGGCGGGGAATGGCGCATGACGTCTGGTCTCGCCTTTGGCTTCCATGATGCATCCGTCCTTTCAGTAACGCTGGCTCCAAATGAGAGCAGAGGAACGTGGCCGTCCATCTCAGTTTCCGAGAAAGCCGTCGAGGACTTCGCTCATAATCAGATTAAGATGAAACTCCATTTGTAAGAGGCTTCAATGAATCCAGGAAATTGTGAAACAAGATTGTATTCCACTTTGTTGAGTCCAAGGTACTGTTTTCTCTGAGGTCCGATGATGCTGCGTTTTTCCGGTAGAAAACAAGCTCCTCGTAGCCTCTGTTCCCGAGAAGTCCCTAACCTGCAGTAACAGCGGAGAATTGAAGACTAAGCGGCGGCTCTTCTGGGAGGAGCCACTGGGCGCTTTCCGCGAAGGAGCTGGAGCGGAGGCAGCCGGCGGCGGCGGCGGCGGCGGCGGCGGCGACGCCAGCGGGCGCGACCACAGCCCGGCCACCGCGCCGGCCACCGCGCCCGCCGACAGGCTGCCTTTGTGAACAGCGACAGGCCAACGCGCCAGGCCAACGCTCGGGGTGTATTAGGCACAACGCACACAGAACAAGCATCTACATCTTTTTAATTTCAGCCTTTGCACACAATTATGCCCAAAGGATGTTGTGTTCAAGTACTTCCTTGACATGCTTCTCTTTTAAAAAGAAGACAATAATGATTTCTGTCACCAAGTATCAGTACATGTTTCCAATACACAATTTGACATCAAAGTACTCAGCGAGAGACCTCGAGCAGCAGTTTGAAGAAAAGTCAGTGATATGAGCCATCATTAAAATGACAAGCACAGAGATATGGGTGTATAAATCTTCGTTCTGAGGGTACGGGTACGGATGCGGCACCGTCTTCAACAGCCGAAGCTTCATGGCAAATTTGCCTTGCAGCTCAATTTAAGACTTATGTAAAATGTTATATTGTCTATACCTGACATGAAGTGTTGTATCAAGAGTAAAAATACTACTGAAGTATGAAAAAATACTTATATTCTGTGACACATTCTCAGTAGTTAATGTACCAAAACCTTGTAGAGTAATACTGAATAGTTGCTGGTCCTGTCCAGTTATATTACAATAATAGGTTGAAATAAATGTGTTGAATTCTGAGGACTACTAGGATCGGTTCTGTCAGAAAGGTGACACGTCATCAATTTCATTCATGAGTCCCCAAAATATGCTCAACTGAAGTAGGTCATGAATGAGGAGTGATGCCACCAGGGAATTTCTTTAATTTTAGCGCGTCTTCTGTAAACGTGGCTCGCCGATGCTGAGCAAGGGCGGTGCATCGCCATTGAAAGCGGCGTCCAATGCGCACGACTTGGTCATCTACAGAATCCCAACACCACGACTGCGTACGGAGCGCGCCGGACCCCCGCGAAAGGTCTACAGAAGCGGGAGACTCCTTTTTTTATTGATTGACTGATTGATTAGTCATTCCGAACGCGTCAATTGTTTAGTTCATTAGTCCAGTAAGTGTAGTGCATGTATTTCTTTTGGAGGTGGCTGTTATCTTGCCCCGCTGGACGGTGAGATCCAGCGCCGATCTACAGTCGGCTACCGGGGTTTTCCCCACCAACGGGGCGCCGCCCATGCCGGGACAAGCTCTAAGCCCCTGAGTGGTCTCCCGATACGTGTGTTAGTGTAGTGCTCGTACATGTAAGTGTGTATAAGTAAGGGGTGAGGACAGGACAAGGAAGAGGAAGGAAAGTTACCACGCGGTCCTAGCCCGTTTGTTAGGGTACTGATCAGGCATTCGCCTAGTATTGTTCTAAAAAACCCCGAGAAACTGCCAATTAGAGTAGCTGGCCGCTAGGATTCTCTGTCCAGTCACCGACTGAACTCGACGTAGCGATTAAGCTAGTGCCGAAAATCCTGCCACCGTCGGGACTCGCATCTAAGACCTCCCGGTCGGGAAAGTCGTGGGGGCTTCGGCTGAATTTTGAGCGGGTGCGCGAGCCAAAGGGCGGGAGCGACGCGCGGCACGGCGCACGGGCAGAGCGAGGCGGGGCGGGGGGGCGGGGCGGGACGGGGCGTGCCCGCGAGGTGTGGCCGCGCGACGCGCGCGCGCGGTCCCACGCCCATCAGGCGCGCGGCGCGGCGCGGCGCGCATTCCAGCGGCGCTCGCCGGGCGACCACAGTGCTTGTTAGCTTCCTTGTTGCTTTTAATTGGTCGCAGCAAACATGAAAAGTGGGAGAATGAGGGCTCTTAATGACGGACCCGCCTTTAGCCCGGGAGCGTGCGGCGAAGCAGCCGCGGCGGCGGAGGCAGACGCCTCGGCTGATGCGCGTCGCGTCGTGTCGCGTCGCGTCGCCCTGCGTCGCCCCGCGTCGCCTCGAGTTGTGGCCGCGCCTCCCCCGCCTCAGCGGCCCCGCCCCGCAACGTTCCGATGACACATCCCTCGCACGCCCTTGGCGAGCTCTCCTGCTTCTCTTCTGATGCCTTCCTTGTTTTAAATAAATTCTTCTGCGCCTTTTCCGCAACAACGACACTGAGCGATCTTTTGAGTATTGAGCATAAGTACAATTATAACAAACAAATATGGAGTAAGCCTCCGTTAACTTTTGTCATGTCTGGTAACGTGGTGATCAGTCATTGCTTTTTATCCATTTGGCCAGGGGCTTAGTCTTCTTGGAGGCCAGGGGCTTCGGTTTCTTGGAGGATGAGCTCGAAATTCATCTCATTATCGGCCAGTAAATTCGTAAGGAGCAGCAATTTTGGAGCTGCTAGTGAACCCATTCTCGTTTAGATGGTTGCCTTAATTTACATCGTTTCACTTGCCTTTGGTTTCGATTTTCTTACCAGAAAGAGTGTTTACGTGAAAGTGGTTGAGACATTGTTCTCGAACATAATGTTTTCACAAGAAAAAGAATGTGGTGTTTGATACATAGTAGGAGACAATTGACGTTTAGGAAATTTGTGTGGTGCATTTTAACAAACTTTGTTAACTTTAATTCCAAATGCGTCCCCTACCGTTTTCATAAGCGAACTGGACTGTCGTGCGTAGTATGAACTCAAAAGGAGTCCTGTAAAGTAACTAGTTATTGTTGTGGAACATTCAAGAGTTCGAGAGTTTTCTACTAGTGCGTGGTAATTATATTGCACTTGGGAATGCATTTAGTATATTTAAAACTAACGTGGGTCACTGCAACGACTCATAACAACTACTTTCCCGTCCTCCACTTAGAAAACCGAGACCTATATTTGCAATGGCACTAAATGCTGTATTACCAGATGTAGAATTCCATATGTGCTTATCACCGCACTTTTGTGATGGTCCTTTGAACTTTGTCCAAAGCGCCGTAATGCCACTTTAGTGCCTTTTTAACAGGGCCGTTCCCTGTGAGCGAAGCAACGTTTGTGCGCTGAAATTGCACTCTCTTGCAAGAGTGACGCCAGCGAGCGGGGCGTGGCGCGGCGGGGCGG
The DNA here is from genome assembly GCA_011170035.1 of Teleogryllus occipitalis. Lineage (NCBI taxonomy): Eukaryota > Metazoa > Arthropoda > Insecta > Orthoptera > Gryllidae > Teleogryllus > Teleogryllus occipitalis. The sequence goes on along the minus strand of BLKR01000675.1, from coordinate 119,106 downwards.
GGCGGGGAGGGGAGGGGAGGGGAGGGCCGGAGCGAGGAAGAGATCGCGTAGCGCGGCGCCCGCGCGGGGTCGCCGTCTCCAGATGGCGGATGCGCCCCGTTAGAGGTCCAAAGGCCCAGAGGCTCAGAGGCCCAAAGGCCGGTGCACGCCCCGCGGAAATCGCATGTTGCAGGCGGCGAGTCTGCTCGCTTACGATGTGCCAACGCCTCACACTTTGCCCAGGCACAAACCGCAGCACACGAGTTGGAGGCGAAGGATGATGACACACGACGAATATCGTTGAACTGAAGAGCGGAATATATAATTGAAGATAGTTTTTAATTTATTAGTTCATCATTTACTTTATTATATTAATTTTTTATAGCAATAAGTAGGTATAAATCGATACTAATTGATAGGAAAGACAACGGTGAATAAGTTTAGAAGAAACCGATTATACTGTTGGTTAGTTGGTTGTTAGAGTTACGTCATGCTCGACATAATTTGTAAATATTACAATAGTACTCCTATTTACAGAATTATTAGAAGGTAAAAACCTCAGGGTTTTACGCCGTGAAATATATCAAGGTAATGGAACAACTGGAATAGTAATTGTAGTAAAAAAATGCATCCAGAGGATAATATATTTGCATCAATAAAGTGGACAAATAATTCTTCATTGAAGTGAAGAGACGTGTTAGTCTGTTTTCCCTTTACCAGAAGAAAACTTGAAAGCTATTTTAAAACCCCTCTGTTGGGGAGGCCCGAGTAGAAGAAAACTGTTCATTACGAATCGCCTGGAGAAGTCTTGTCTGTCCCTCTAATTACTGTGGCGTCCTTGCGTCCAAGTCTTCGTCCTTCGCTCCGCCCCCCCCCCCCCGTCTTTCAAGCATCACTCGCCGTTCTCTGTCACCGGTCGTTCTCCACTTTTCTGCAGCTCAGCGCGGCTAGCGCAGCGCACCACATATTATTTGTGCCGCGCGTCCCAGGCCGCTATTATCTTCTCTCCGCCATCAGCCTCCGCGGGGGAACCCCTATCCTCGCCGGTGGCGGTGGCGGTGGCGGTGGCGGTGGCGGTGGCGGTGGCGGCGGCGGCGGCGGCATGTGCCGCGAGCAGCGATGCAGGCGCACGCGAAGTGGCCGCTGCCCACTGCTCGCCACCTGACGGCGCCTCGCCAACTCCCCCCGCCGCCCGCCGAAGACCGCGTAATGGCAGCGTCCAACCCTCAGCCCCGCCCCCTCAAGAGACGGACTTTAATGTCTCCTCGGTGCTGATGTCTTTCGCGAGGCCACTCGACGAACGTTTCCATCACACACATGAACTTCTCCTCGGCGAACCTGTAGCAGTTCACTACAGAGACAGTCTTCCTTCAATTCAGTCGGTTTAATGAATCTCAGCCTACGCATTTTTCATGTGTGTTGCACTGTACGTCTCAACTATGTAACACTCTGTCATGACGTCATTGTCTGAGTCGTCTGAAACCGAGTCCAACCTGCAGACTGTGAGTACTATCACAACTTCTGTGCCTGTGTCTTGATACAGACCTATCGCTTCGCTTTCACCACCGCTGCTGTACCTCTGCTTCCACCGCGATCACTATCTCGCTCACAATCATAACCCTTTCCACTACCGTCACCACCACCGCCACCGCCGCCATCGACATCGCCGCCATCCTCATCATTATCATGATCATCATCCTTGCCACCGCCAACCGTGCCATCTTCCGCGAGGGGCTATCACGTCTCCATCTCCGGCGCTAGCGGATGTCGCGCTGCCCTGCCCACCTGCCGCACGCCGTCTCCGCCCGGTGCCCCGCCGCCGCCGCCGCCGCCGCCGCCGCCGCCGCCGCCTCCGCCGCCGCCGCCGCCGCCGCCGCCGCCGTGGCCCGCGGCGCCGCCGCCTTCCTGTTCCCCTCCACTGCCTCCCTCGAGCGTCGCCGCCGCCGCCGCCGCCGCCGCCAGCGCTCCGCGACCACTGGCCGCGGCCGTGACGCGCGCCTCACCCCGGCGGCCGCCGCGGCCTGGAAGGCCACGCTCGCGGGCGCCCACCCCCCGCACGCCCAGCGCCCGACTCTTACGCGCACCCGAGCTTCCAAGGCAACGCGCGTGGTTTCTTTCCGCTACGCAGGAGGGCAGTGGGCACATTGATGAGAGTTTACAAAACAGTATTTGCATTTTCAAAGATATACGGAGGGTGACAAAAAATGTATCCACGCTTCATCAAGAGATATTTATTTAAAATATTTCAAGGTGTGACCGGGAAGCAACGGTAATGTGTAGTATGATGTTCTGTCAACAGATGTGACTCACATACGTTACAGCGTTGCTACGCGATAGGTAAATCAATAATGAAGAAATGATGCCGAGCTGTACGACAGGTCAACAGTGAACGAAGTGAAGTCAAGATTATCGCGATTAAGCACCCAGACCGACAGCAGAATAAAAAGATTTAATGTTGTTCTGTTAACAGATGTAACTCACGTTACGTTCACTAGCGTTGCTACAACAAAATGGAGCCAAGATTGACGTTTGAACAGCGGAAAGTAATTGTGAAGTGGTATTGGAAAAGCGAGAATGTTGTTGAAGTTGAACGGCAGTGCAGACACGTGTACGGAACAGAACCACAAACACGAGGAAGACTTGCACGCATTCCTGATACAGGGTACACCCGAAGAAGACGGTCAACCGTTCCCTTAAAGCAAATGATATATGAGTAGTTAAACTTTGATGAAAATATATTTTTGAAAGGTTTTTCCCCTCCTATCACAGCCATTTTAGAGCCCCTACTACTGGTCCGTTTGTTCAACGTACTCAGAAATATATCGATGCCGATAGTGGGCATTTTGATCATATGTTGTAACTGCTCTACCTGTAAAAGTATTCATTTTCTATTTGTGTGAACTCAACTTTGTTATGTCAACACAATTTTTTCTTTGTTTGAAGTGTGTCTATATTTTTCGCCCGCTCTGTATTAGTCAACCTAAACAATAATCAAAAGTATCTGGAAGTTGTCCGCTGTATCGATCTTGAAAAATGCTGTCTTTACATCAAGATTCGTGACCACATTTTATGAATTATCTTTTCATGAATGCATTATTTTCAAACTATTTTTAATTTCGTTTATCATCTTATCACATCAACTTGTTTGATTAAAGTACGGCTTTGAAATTGGATTAGAATTCTATCGGAGACGGATGAATTTGTGATTACAAAAATCAATGCAACCAGCCGATGTAAGAAATACTCGATCAGCTCCGAAACGGACAATGGAAAGTCCGAAGCGTACCTGAAATCCAAGACACTGAAGCAAATAGAAAAGCGTAGAAGTGCATGTTATTGGGTGGCGAGCCCCGTAAACGGACGCCGCGAGCGGAACCTCCGGCCCCAGGCCGCGGGCGCTGCGCGACCACCTCGGGCGCGCCCCCGCGGGGCAGCAGCGGGGCAGCAGCGGGGGTTATGTGGCACCGGCGGCCCTTCATGTTGGGAAGTGGAGTGCGGCCGAGACGAATCCAGATATTGGATCGGAGGCGTTGCCGCTCCGCCGCGCCGCCGCACCGGAACGCAGCGGCACGCCGCCGAAGGCTCCCGGCCCAGCGCGGCCCCGCGCCTCGCCTCGCACGGAACGCGATTCAGCCGCCGACCGCGCCGCCGCCTCGCCGCCGCACGTGACACTAATAATGGAAACATGAATATCGATAAATAAAAACAACAGCAACGCGCGCGCTTTTTAAGAACTGAGAAATATATTTAAATCAATTACATTTATATGAATTGAAAACAAATATTCCAAGTTTCCAATTACTTGTGTGTATGTTCAAAATTGTACACTCTTTGGTTTTTAAAGTGAAGAATCGTTGATACTCGAATTACAATGTGCGACTGCCCTGTTTCAGACGGATTTCGTGGGCACTCGGGGCTCGAGCGTTGTGAAGGGTAAAGACACCTGTGCCGCCGCCTGAGGCTCGGTGCCTCCGTCTCAGGACCGGGCACTCGCGGAATGCCGCGGGCCAAAGAACGCCCCAGAAAGTGGTTTGGGTGGATTTCATGCGGGGCTTGCGGTCAGGGGTCCGATCTTCGTTCCCGTGTTAGCGGCACTGTTAGGATTTCCACTTGTGATATTTTCTCGAAACGTTCCTGCGAATGGAGAGAGAGATTATGTATGTGTCGTTTCTCTGACGACTGCCATATTATATACATATCTCGGATTTTTATAACGTGCATGCGCATACGAGAAATATAACTACTGAAAATGACCGAGGAGATGTTTCATAAATATACAATTCCTAAGTAGTTACGAAGAAGACAATGTCCGAAGTAGTGTCTAAAAATATGTCAGACTTAGTAGTAAAAAATCGATCAAGAGCACTTCCTCCAGATGAACAATCAAAAATCAGTTACGTCTCATGTGTGATGTGTTCCTTACGTCGGAATATGTATAATTACTTCTAAAATTCAAAATAATGAAATATTAATAAAACAACCCTAGCACCTAAGCAGCTACAAAATATTTTATTCGATTAACTCAAGGTCTCGGGGGAAAATGAGAATTTACATGAAAAATTTTAGTTTTATGTCTTGAAAAATATAATATCACCATTTCAACCTGGGGTTTGCTTCACTGCCGCTCGATAATGCTGTTTTTCCTTGTTCTTCATTCAATGCATAAATCATAAATGCTTCGCAATCCGTAATCGTAAATCGTAAATTGCTTTGTAATCCAGTATAGAATAATTAGTTGGTTGAAAAAGCATTGATTCACATTAAAATGTGTAGTCGGATATATGTCTGATCTAAAAAGAAAATTCTTAAATCTAATAGTTTATTAATATGTTTTATGAAAGTGAAAAACTGCATCGTTATCTGCGATCCGTACTGGTCCTACGACTCAATTTGATATAACTCTTGCCTCTTTAAACGAGTGCAAATGTATAGATTTATGTTTATCGAATTGCACTCTGTAATGCAATGATATTTCCCAATCTGATAGAACTTATAGTATATGATAACTAGCCGGAGCAACATCATATAGTAGTAAGGCGACGAAGTAAAAAATCGTTTCATTATGTAGCATTGTCTATGATGCTAATTGCACAGTAATTGTATGTCGTGTCTCAGTCTGGTGTAGTTTTCCTATGAAATAATCAATGTCTCGCGAAACACTCGGACTTAACCATGAGACTGCGGATATTTGGCCCAGGTCTGATCTGAGTTGTAGCGGCTTTGGAGAATAAATATTTTTTTAAAATAATTTGTATATACTGCCCAATAGATGCGCATATTTTGTAACTACTGGCCACTACTTTTGATAATAAGATCATTATAACAATGTAACTAATTCGGCTGGAAGATGTATTAATTATTACGTCTTCTTTTGTAACCGTCTACTTTTGTAAATTATTTAATTAGTGTAGTTTAAGATTTATTGGATACCATTTGGTATCCAATAAATCTTAAACTACACTAACAATTCCGATTAACAAACCAGAACTTCATATGTAGAGAAGTGGTGTACTTGTAAAAGGAATCATAAGTTCATAAATATACGAGATTGGCTGGACTATGTTCACATAGCCTACATCTTATAGTATTCTTGTTCTAGTAACAGCGCGTTTTAATAAATATTTTTCTAAAACTGAATAACGCATTAACCTCTTTTTGGTTCAGTGCAGATGGAAGCATGTTTCTTCGTAGGAAAGCGAGTCCATTGGTGTTTGAAATGGTCAAATTAAAAGCGTCCCTGATTGAAAAGACGCCCTCCACCGTAAACCAAAGGCAGAGCCATTCACATGCTAAGTGGATGACCTCATTCACCGCCGACGCGTCGTTCCAAGTTCTGACTGTTAAAAGCCTCCTGGTCCCGAAGCGCCTCTAGTTAACACCTTTTGTTAAGTGCCGCTATTTTACCGGCAGCTACCCAATGCCTCTGCCCGGAACGTATTTCGTCTGACACCCAATTCATTAATTGGCTAATTTTTACACGAACTCTATCAATTCTGCGAAAACCCATAGGAGCCGCAACTTGTTATTAAGTTTTCATCACGTTACCGGAATATTTCAGAACAGATGGGCCCTCAATACCAAAATTCTCTCCAAAAATGTGATGTGAAGATGGAGATTCGGTGAATGAGTGACGTGCATGATACTCTCCTTGTGGTAAATCTCGTACATACGTGTATTTACATTCCGGCTGTTAATAAAGAGATGTTTTAGCGAAATTTTCCCGGATAAAATCCACGTATTTGTACCCTCGTTTCTTATCATTGATATATTATGTTGTCCTTACCGCACAAGCGGTTGTATCTAATTTGTATCGATCCAGCATAAATCATCCTTGACATCCTTGGTTCAAATATAGGGAGATGTATGGGAATCTAATTAGGGAATCGACCGAAGCCACCGTCTTCAGGAAGATTCAGTATTTCACGTCATTTGTTGGACGTTATCCCGATTCTGATCGATTGCGTAAAACCTCGAAGATCGCGCAGTAATCCGGCGAGTGCAAAGAGAGAGGGCCCTGCGGGAACAAATCTCCAGGGACCTCCCGCCGGAGCGGTGAGGCTTCCACGGCGGCAGAGACTTCGGCTCCCCCGGGGGCGCGGCGCGCGGCAGCCGCGGGTCGCTGAAGGTCGCCTCGGCGGGTCCTCGCTTCGCGACTCGCCCGCCACCCCGCCCCGCCCCGCCCTCCCCACCCTCCGGGCGTCACTCCGCCTCGAAATTAATGATGGCTTCAAGAGGCAGAATTTCCTCCGTGACAGCCGGAATGTATGAGCGCCGGCGAAAGTTCATTACGGAGTATACGGGGAGGGTCCGGGCGAAACGGACAAACAGATGATTTGACACCGACAAGGTCTTCATCGGCGCCACGACGGCGCCTGCCAGACCCGGGAGAAGTTCGGAGAAAGACAACTGCGAAACACAGGTGTGAAGGAACACAGCATGCGGTGGGTGAAATTAGAGAGACGGAATTAATTTATTCTTGAACATGGACGTGCGACTTCATCGTCGGACATGAAAAAGAAGTAGCTGTTTTCAGGGACAGAATTGTGGATGTGTTTATTGGAGATTCTTTTGAGGAAATCTGTGTACTAAATCTTCCTTTGTAGATTTCATCTATCAAGATTTAGAAAAATCATAATGTTCATTGAAGATTTAACGTGAGGTTCGGAATGCAGTCAATTTATTCACGAAATAAACAGGTCTGCTCTTATTGATCTCGCAAAAACCATCACATTTGATAATCCTGACCTGACGATACACCCTTAAGAGCGTATCACAATTTGCAAAATAAAACACCTTACTTTTTGATCGGCGCCGTTCTCGTGATTGGCACGCGCGGATGTGCTGGCCCGAGGGCGAGCAGAGGTTGCTGCGGCATGAAAGGCGTGTCGGCGGAGCGCAGCCGTGCGCCAGCGACGGGCTTCCCGGCGTGCCTGTGGCCGCGGACGGGCTGCGCTCTGCACCGCCACGCCGGAGTCGCCTCTCGCCGCTACGGCTCTCGATACTACGGGACGCGCTCCGGCGGGCGCAGCGCAGCGTCTGCGCGAAAAAAAACATCGCCATGCGAAATGCGAAAATAGTGCTCTTAGTCTACGAGGGTGCTCGCGACAAAAACTACGCGTAGTAGCTTCGGGACGTTTGCGCGGGGATAGTTGGCCGCGGGCGATGGCAGCGTGGTTAGCGGATATTTTACTTCTTGCGGTGACATTTTTATTTTGTTTTATAACAAAAATATTGGAATGTCGAACATGTGGTTTATTTACGATTCACGTTTAAAAACATTAAAATTTCAGATTCAGATTTATATTTTAGCGCGCGCGCTTTTTGCCGCGGCGGTGGCGGCGGCGTGGCGGCGGCGGCGTGGCGGCGGCGGCGGCGGACGCGGCGCGCCCACGCCCTCTCCTCCGCCCCCGCGCGCCGCACGCTGTCGCACGCCGTCGCACGCCGCACAGGCCGCGCACGCCGCGCATGCTGGCGCTTTCGCTCACGCCCTGGCGCCTGCCGCCTGTTGCAGGAGCTAGTTTGGAGGAGGCGCGAATGGAGTCGGGCCACCAAGGAGCGGCGGCCGCCATGCCGCCTTCGCTGTACGGCGGCGCGGGCGGCGGGGGCGGCGGCGGGGGCGGCGGCGGCGCCGGCGCGGGTGGCGCGCCGCGCTCCAACAGCAGCAGCAGCTCGGCGTCGCCGCCGGCCGCCGCCCCGACGCCCGCCGCCGCCTCCGCCGCCGCCGCGGCCGCGGCCGCCGCGATGCTCGTCGTGCCGCAGCCCATCAACGCCTCCAAGATGGCCGGCCAGGCGGGCAGCGTGGTGGCGTCCAACGGGGGCGCCGGCCGCAAGTACCAGTGCAAGATGTGCCCGCAGGTGAGTGGGCGAGCGAGCACGGCCATGCTCGCGGTGAGGCGCGATCCAGGTTTTTCTCCCAGAGCAGGGCTGATTGAAGCGGGTTCCAGTGCATGAGCAAATCCTAGGATTACTAACCATTCATGTATCTGTTGCGAGGACGTATCCCTGAACATCATCTGCTGTCGTTTTCGAATTCTTCGCTTCCACCCTTGTGTATAGTCTTCGACGTAGCCAAAGGACATTCCTTCAGTTAGTTCCATGATTGGGAATACTGTGAATTTTAGCACAATTTTACTTTTCGAATAATATATTTCCGTGAAAATTGATATAAAATTGATACAATACATATTGAAATTGCATTTCATAACATTTGACATATTGATACGAAATCTTTTGAAAAGTTCGCGATACTTCAATTTATTAGGCATTTTAGAAAATTTGAATGCGAATTTTATTGGTTGACTTTGTTACGAACATTTTTTCTGATATGAACATTGATAAGAACAAATTTGCTAAGTTAACATTTTCTGTTTCGATTAGAAATTGTGAAAGTGAAAACAAAAATCCTGTCTGAGTTACTTGCTGATCTATCATAGTATACACGTGACACTATTTTTGAATAGAAACACGCCGGAACAGTCAATGGGCGAAATTGAGTGACAAGCAGGAGCACCGTGATGTGCTCCGCGTGCAGGTGCCATCCGTGCAATGCGCTTGTCGCATCGGTCAGCCGCCGCGCAGGAGCGTTTCGTGCTCCGGTCGGAAGGCGGAGTCGCCGTGCCGCTCCGCGCCGGTGCGATGTGCGCGGCGCGGGGCCGGGAGACGCTTGCGAGGTGGCTCGGGGCGCGGGGGGTGGGGGCAGCGAGGCGCGTGGCGGTCACTTGCCGGCCGGCCGCCGCTGCCGCGCGCCTCCCGCTCGCCTCCCGCGCGCCTCCCGCCCGCCCCAGCGCCTTTACGGCCTTCTTCCGCGCCCCGGGCGCTCGCCCCGCGACCGGCTCCAGCCACGAGCGGCGCCTGCCCGCCTCCACCCGCCGCCCCCGGAGGCGGCCCCGGTGACGCGCCGAACGCGACGCCCACGCTCACCGCCCCGCGACGCGCCCATCGCCCACAGCCCCCGTGACACGTCTTGTTTGAATGGCCCGGGTGGCTGGGGCGATGGACGCACGGTTGGAAGAAGCGTTCATCTGCTTCTCGTGAGATATGGACGGAAAATCTTGTTGCTTTCCGTGACGGAGTGCATTCCTTTCCGCGTGCACTTCCCCCTCCAAAGCGCTGTGCCTTACGCGCGTCACTTGTTTCACGGTTTCATTTGTTCTGTAATTTTGTGATTAAATATTTTTTTCGTTTATAACGTTCGAAAGAGTGAAAATAACATTTGTTTTTTCTGTTGTATTGATCGTGGCAGTTGAAATATTTCTTAGACATACCCTACAGCAATTCGGAAAATGTCTAACGATTCATTACACAATTTGAAAGTGGGTGCTTCCGTCTTCAAATCAGAAGAGGCTTATTTCATTGTTTTCCTTTCCACCAGGACTTGAAACGATAATTCTGACGAGTATATTCTCCCTTGACCCTAAAACCCATACATTTTTCGGAAAGGTAATGGTTTGGGCATCTTCCCGTACTCTCGTTATTTCTATCTAATCGTTTATTTCGTATAAATTTCTATTTGACGACGCTTTTCCGTAACATTCGTGCAAGCTTATCCACCGTGGACGTAGATGCCTGCGCGCGAAAGGGGTTCTCATCTGCGGCCAGGCGCGGCGGTCGGGGGAGAGGAGAGGTGAGGTTGCGTGGGACATGCCCCGCGGCTCCACAGGTGCTTGACATGCAGCTTCCTCCGCCGCGCAGCCTGCCGCGGGCTCGTCGGTCGCGCGTCCGCCCCCCCTCCCTCCCCCCTTGCCCTCCCCCTTCCTCCTCCCCCGCCCTCAAATCAACCGGCCAGTAGGATGCCTCTCCGCTGGAGGAATGATCGCGCAACACGTTGCGGGTCGAAACATTGAGTAGAAGAAGTTATAGCATGGTTAGTTTCGTTGCTAGTTTTTTGCAGTGTGAAGCATTTGTGGCCGGAACATTCACGTTTTCCTGTAGAGGACTAAATATTACGGGAAAATATTTATTTTATCAATAATAATACTTTAAATTTTGTTTTAGAATCTCGTAATGACAAAATATTACATATTGTGACAAGAAGGGAAACAGTGCATTACCAATCGTAATCGAGTCCGAAAGGAGAAATGATATAAAATATCGTATGCACAAAGTATCCATACGCTATTTTTTTACGTATGGATGTTTGAAGTATCTATGATTCCTTTTTTCATTTGAGAAAAAGAAAGCATATTTAGTAATACAATTGTTTGACTGTGTCTTTCAGGATTTTGCATTTCACTCGTTTCAATATATTACATATCTTGCTACTATATTTTGACCAAAAATAAGTGTCCAGGGCAGCGAAGTGACATATTCTGTTGTGATCGTACGCACTTGTTTTTTGAACAATACAGCTCTGACGGGGAGGCAGCGAAAAATTGGCCTGCTTCAAAAACGTAGTTTTGAAAGTGTTTCATTTAATTTATGATACCAAGAATAGTAAACCTGTTTTCCTTTATAAAACTTGTTCTTTCACTGACAAATACCATAATTTGAAGTCATATATTGCATCCGTATCTAGATTAACATTTTTTTTCAAAATTCATGATTAAGAAAAATATCTGAGACGTCTCGGATATGTGTGTAGTAAACCAAATGTTTCCAGTGATTCATGATTGCAAATAATGTTTTCTCTAGTCTAACACCTGGAGTAAAATGTAGTTTTTACCAAGTGTAATTATCGTCATAAACAAGGAGTCGTTTTCATCTCCTTCACGTCTTGACATATTCGTTTTGCTTATTGCTTTATTAGCGATGTGTTGTTGGCATTCCAAATACTTTAAGAATAAAAGGCGTTGCCTCAGCCAACATTATTGTTCATTACAATAGCACCTTTCATCATCATCATCATCATCATCATCATCATTATCATCATAAGTTACCTGTTACAAAACATATAAAATCAGTAAACTAATAGTTAGCTATGTGGCTATGAAAATAGATGGCTATAGCGCTGCCATGTAAGTGTGCGGCGTAAGGGTAAAGTCTAATTATTATTACAAACGAGGGGAGGGGTTTTGGTTTGTTTTATCAAGTAAATTATCTTTAAAACTGAATGTGAAGTTTTTTCAAAGTTAGTATGGTTTGATATTGGTTTTCTATTTCGCTGATATGTTTGTGCGGATTGAAAGTTTGTCAAGTTTGAAGTAAATGATTGGCGAAGTATGATGGGCAGGTATTAAAATTCCAAGTGCGTATATGCGTTCTTTTAATTCTCGTGTTAAACGTTTGCCTGTTTGATCAATGTCGCTTTGCAGTCGTCGCAACGCAATACCCTTGTCCTCTGAGAGATCTTAGTGTTTTTGAAGATTTTTATGATGGAGCTGTGTGATTTGAATGAAAGTTTGATTTGAGCTCTGGATATCGTGGGCGACTTTTTCTGAGGGGGATTCGAAAATAAGTAAAGCAGATGTACTTATCTGATTTTTGTTTTTCTGTACAGAGTGTATTTTCTCTTTCCAGTTTCTGTGTATTTTGCGGTGTAGTATGTTATTAACGAGGTTTATGTCGTAAATGCTAGACATTGCAATGTGTTGTGTAGCATTCATATCCTCCAGAAAATTGGATTCTGTGTGAGACAGCTTTAGTAATCTATGTATCATGCAGTGGAAGGCAGGGTGATTTATGTTGAATAGGATGTGAAAAAGTGAGTGACACTGTTTGTGTACATCGATTTTGATTTTTTTTAAATGTTGAAAGCATGTTTGCTTTCGGATACGCGGATATTCAAGGCTAGGAAGTTGATAGATTTGTCCTCGTTCGGTAGTTCTGCTGTGAATTATGTAGTAGGATGTATATGGTCGAGGAAGTTCGTAAACAGGTAATTTATCTAGACCTGCCGGTCCAGAGAACAAGGTACATCTGTGTATCGGTACCAATATGTAACTTTTTTGAGAAATGAATGGCTGAAAAGATGGCTTGTTCGAAAGAATACATAAAAATGTATATATGTCTGCTGGTTATTGAGATTGGGTCACAAGGAAGAAAACACGCATTTTACATTGCCGACGTTTCGGCCGTATATTTGGCCTTCATCAGGGCTAGAGAACAGATAAAAATTTTATATACAAAGATATGTACAGTACATCACTTATATCTATAGTTGCAGTTGAACAATTTATTATGACCAGAATAATTTATTATAGTTGTTTACCTGTAATGTTCTTAGTTAATAAGTTATGCATTCTAACTGTCCTTATTGCCTATGTTGTTTAATATTCTATACATTATAACAATTTCAATTGCGATGAACAAGTTACTAGATGAAACTCTCCAGAAAATTGATTTTCACATCCCATTCATTTTCAAGTATGTGGATGACTTACTTTTAGCCATACCAAATAATAAAGGAGACACCTTATTAAATATATTCAATTCATACCACCAAAAGATAAAATTCACCATAGAATATGCAACTAACCAAAAAATCCCCTTTTTAGATACTCTTGTAATTAAGAATAAAAATGGTACAATCAAAACTGACTGGTACAGAAAACCCATTAGGTCAGACATATATCTGAATTTCAAATCCCACCACCCACTGAGCCAAAAAATAAATACTGCACTTGCTCTAAAACATCGAGCCCTTAATTTGAGCAATCCAGAATTTCACAAAAAGAATCTCCAAATTATAAAAAACGTCCTTTTACAAAATTCATTCCCTCATAAATTAGTCAACAATATATTATTCAACAGTAAATACAAAGATAAAATCATTCACAATATTGCAAATAACAACAGTCAACAATCAAACAATAAAGAGTTCAGGTCTATTACCTACATCAAGGGTCTTTCAGAATCTCTAGGCAAAACATTGGATAATAATAACACTAAAATTACTTTCAAAAACCAGAACAACCTTGGTAGATTGGTATTTAGTAACACTAAACATAAAACAGAGAAAAATGAACAAACTAATATTATATACAACATTCCTTGCAGTGACTGTGACCACATTTACATTGGACAGACCAAACAAAAACTCAAAAAAAGAATTGCACAGCACAAAAATGATATAAAAAATCAGACATCATTGTGTGCACTAGCTAAACATGCTATAAATGAGAAGCACACATTTGATTTTGACAGTGCTACCATTCTTGATAAAGAGCATCATCTAAAAAAAAGAATTACGAAAGAAATGCTATACATACAGAAATTCAACAATAGAACATGTAATCACAAAACTGACATAGAAGGATTGAGCAGTATATATGCTAATATTATCAACAACAATAACCTTGCCTCATAATATAAATTGCACCCTCTTACTTAATTATTGGTTTGTGTTTTTTTTAAAATTTATATTATTTTAATTTTAATTTATTTTATTTTGATTTTGTGTCCAAATTGTAATTTTACTTTGTATTGTTTTTTTTTTTTGTGTGTGTGTGTGTGTGTGTATACTGTATGTTATACACAAATAATTTCACATTTCATGTTCATAAGTTGGCATCACTGATATAGCATTACATGCGCCAACAGAAGCGGTTGCACAGCATGTTTAAAAATGTATATCGCAATTGAAATTGTTATAATGTATAGAATATTAAACAACATAGGACAGTTAGAATGCATAACTTATTAACTAAGAACATTACAGGTAAACAACTATAATAAATTATTCTGGTCATAATCAATTGTTCAACTGCAACTATAGATATAAGTGATGTACTGTACATATCTTTGTATATAAAATTTTTATCTGTTCTCTAGCCCTGATGAAGGCCAAATATACGGCCGAAACGTCGGCAATGTAAAATGCGTGTTTTCTTCCTTGTGACCCAATCTCAATAACCAGCAGACATATAATTACATCGGGTCAAGAATCATTGAATATAAAAATGTATATAATGAGGGGTGATATAGGTGAGCCAATTGGAATTCCTGCAGTCTGCCTGTAAAATTTGTCAAACGTGAAGTAATTTTGTCCATGCACAGGTTGAAGAGATTTTAGAGTTCATTACCAATTTTGAAGATCATCTTGGGTAGCACATACGGTTTTTCTCGGGGGAGGGTGGCGCGGCGGCTATAAGTATAGCGTCCAACAGGCTTGATGTTTTCAAATAAATTTCATTTTTATGAGTTGCCTTATAGCCCATATTTATAACAAAAACAATTGAAGTATTGAATGATTTTCTTAATATAGAAAATTAGTAAAATTTATATTTTTTTAATATGCCTTAAATTTAAATGTATATTTTTGGCTTCGGGAGGGGAGGCTTAAGCCCATGACCCTCCTCCTTTGGGTCCGTCACTGATCATAGAGCATGCTGATTTGTGCAGTAAATTACGTAGAAGTAATGTGTAATAAAGTCTCATTACTTGAAAAGAAATTCTTTATATCAAATGAGACTAGTTTTACATAGGGTGGGCGGGAAGTGTTGGATATTTTTTCCTAGATCGACAGTATACGAACGCTTGAACTGAATGTGTTTGTGAAAGAGCTTATTTAATTTCTGGGCGTTTGTATGTTAGAGTGTTTGTGCAAGAGACTGCGGATCCGATGTGGGTATTTTCTTTGCGAACTTTAAGATAATAAATTGTTTGATTGATAAATGATTTGATGTTTTCCGGGCACATCAGCTGTTATGGTCATTAATCCCATTAGTGTAGGGAATGCATTTTCAATGCCTGGAGGTGGCGGGGTTCCTCCCCTGCTGAATGATGAGATCCGGGGCCGACCTACATGTCGGCTTGTGGAGGATTTTCTACCACCAAGTATCTCCTCCCAGCAAGGTACACCCCTACAAGCTCTAAGCTCCTGACATGTGTTCGATTGTAGTGCATGTATGTGTGAAGTAAGGAGTTAAGATAGATTAAGGAAGAGGAAAGAAGGGTCGCGTGCGGTCTGGGGCCCGTTTATTGAAGTAATGCTTGGGCATTCACCTGGTACTGATTGAAGAAACCACGGAAAGCTACCGATCAGAGCAGCCGGTCGCAAGGTTCTCCTCCAGACAGCAACTGAAATCGATGTTATCTAGACAGTGTCCTGCCGAAAATCTGCCACCGTCATGAGTCGAGACCTCGCGGAATAGCCGCAGAGACGGCGGCAATTTTCTTCTGAGCTAAACTCAACCGATGAGAAGGCCTTAGGGTCTAGGATGTGAACGGTTAGATGGACTGTATTTTTTGGGATAGGGAAACGGTTTGTGAATTGTTTAAAATGGTAATGAAATTTCTTAGTGAAATCATGGGGAAGTTGTTCGACATTGTTTTCATTCAGAAATTCAATGATTTTTTTATTATATTTCTTATTCTCAAATATCACTAATATATCGTTGCGTTAGTCTGCTTTCGATAAAATTAAGTATTTTCGGAGACTTTATGCAAGTTGTTGGGAGTGGTAAATGTCAGAATTTACTGAGTTTCTTTATGTTATAGTGGATTTGGCGTGATTTGTGAAGGTGTGTGCTATATTGTATTTGGTCTAGACGAAAATATTGGGAAAATTGTTGTTAGTGTCTTTTTTTGATATAACTGTTTTAGGTGAGTGTGATTAAGGGGTGCAGGTGGTCTCTAATGAAGGGCAGTATTTAAGAGAGAAATAATTTGATTTGATAAAGCTGTGGGGAAAAACTTACTGACACGAGACTGGAATTAATGATGATGGGTAAACGATCGGAAGCTGTTATCATAATAAACAATAATCTCGGCAAAGACAAAGTCTTTTATTCTTGTATTCGTTTTGCTTTATTGGCGTAGAGCTGCCTCCCATGCGAGGGACTTCATTCGAGATCTGAGATGTTCTCTCTTAATAAAGATCGGAAGTTGGACCTGTGTACGAGTAGCATTGCTTTGGGGAAGGTAGACCTGCAGTATTGTGTAATATGTAATTCAAATGACATATAGCAAGTGGAAATCGTTGAAAAGTTTTTTTCAGTACAAGATAAACCATTTTCCCTAGAAATATAAAATATTAATATTTTAACGAATGCATTACTAAGCAAAGAAAGTCACATGAAACTTCAATTTGGTTCCCTTTGCGAATACTGAAGATTTGTAATGCAGCTCTGCATGTTATTCTCCATGAGAGTAATCCCCGCAGAATTTTAGGGAAAAATATACGCAAATGATATATGAATCCAAAATTGCAGGAGTGTATTACTCAGCAGGGAAATAATTTCCTTTCGGGCAGCGGAAACTTGAAACTCTTCAAGTAATTACTGTTGTATCCAACGTCATAATCGCGAATTTATGATTTACGAGAAATATCAGGAATTTAGGAGTTTTTCTATTTCCTAAACGCAAAGTAGGAATGTGGCGATGTTGAACACAAGGACGAGTCTCGTACAAGGGATTGATATCTCGTCGCACACGTGGGAACGATAGGCAAATGAGTGAGGAACAAGCCCAAGGAAGCGCTCCTAAATATCTTAACACGCACCGGCGTAGCGTAGCGACCCGAGATTTATCACGATGACTTCTGCGGGTGGGAAATTCTGGACGTCATGCTCACTTACGTTTTGAGACAGTCCCTACTACAAGTTGCATCACACCTCCCATGCGTTCTTTCCGAAAAGTATTTTAACCGTACCTACCGTTTTTTATTGGTTGGGAATTGTGGTTTTATAAAATTATTTTAATTATACCTTACTTAATTAGTTAACTTGAAAATAAAATGAGAAGTGTGTTAAATGTCACTTTCAACTGTTGGAATCTTCCAGTATTTACTAGTTTTTTCACTCACATATAAACCTCTGATACCGTTAGATTCAAAGATGTGTAGTGAAAATGTTGTAACTTCCCATTCAATTAATTTTCTCCAGAAAGTAATGAAACTGAAATATACAGTATAAAAGAAAAAAAATTGCACTTTACTGTAAAATAAATGCAACTGATATTCCTTAGGGTTACGACGATCTTTTCAGAACATTAAAATTTAAAATTTTCTTAATTGGAAGTGATATTTAAACAGTTACCCATTTACAAATCACTAATAGTTGCCACTCTGATGACACGTGGTTGATTTGCGTCAACGAAATTAACGTGTAGTGGATTGTTATTACCTTTAAATTGGTTACATTGTTTGAATGTGTCATGAACGCTAAAATCTGAGCATACGTGGATAACTGCAATGTCGGTATTGATGAGCGCAATGCCATCATAGGGCGTAATTAAATGTGGAAGGCTCATCTCCAATGAGCAGTACCGGTAGCGGTAGCTCAGTGCATCAACTGATGTCACTGCAACGCCTCTAACCGGGAGGTCCTGGGTTCGAGTCCTGACGGCGGCAGGATTTTCGACACTAGCTTTTCAGTTAGGTCGAATTCAGCTGCTGTCTGGAGGAGAATTCTAGCGGCCGGCTGCTCTGATCGATAGTTTTCCGTGGTTTCTCCGATCAACACCAGGCGAATGCCGGAGCAGTACCCTACAAAACCGGCCACGGACCGCGCGCGATCTGTCCTTCCTCTTCCATGTCCTATCCTCTCCCCTTACACACACACGCACTAACATGCACTACACTACCACATATTCCGGGAGACCGGTCGGGAGCTTAGAGCTTGTCCCGACTGGGGCGGTGCCCCGTTGGTGGGAGAGTCCTGGTTAGGGGGAAACCCCACTAGCCGACGGTAGGTCGGCGCCGGATCTCGCCATCCAGCGGGGGAAGATCACCGCCATCTCCCGGGAAAAAAACATGCACTACACTAACGGGACTAATGACCGAAGCAGTTGACGCGCCCGGAAAGACGAATAAATCAATCAATCAATCCAATGAGCAGTGTCGTTGCAGCGTGTGGCGAGCACAGCCGTGGCGGCGCTGGCTACGCGCTGTCGCGCCCGCCTCGACGCCGCGGCGTCGGCAGCAGCGGAGCGGCGAGCGGGGCGGGGGAGGCGGCGTGGGGCCCGGGTTCGAGGGTCGGGGCCGTGAGGCGGGCCCTTGCGCAACGTGCGGCGACGGCACAGCGCCGGTGAGCGTGGCGGTCGGCCACACTGCGCGTAAACGTTTCGTGGCGGGAACGGAGGCCGCGGGGAAGGGGGCGGTGGTAACTCCTCGTTAAGCCGCGCGCTGCCATTGTTGCTTACACAACGCGACGGCGCGCTGCCGCAGCCTTGAGGCGGCGGCGGCGGTGGTGGTGGTGGTTGCGGTGGTGGCAGCGCCTCGGAGTTGTCGCCATGCGACCATGCCGTTTCACGGAATGTTCAATTAGAATCAAATAAAGTGAGTGGGGGAGATGAAGGTAGCGACGGTTGCAGCCACGGACAAATACAATACGTAATACAATAAGGTTTGAAAATGGGCGATGATTGAGCTGTCCTCGCCAACTCCACCACATCGCATCTATAACGTGAAAACGACCTCCGAGTATTCAAGCCCGTCTCCTCTTTGAGATACGGAGGGTGGTATCACATCTCCTCGTCGGGAGGATGAGGTGTGGTGCGGGCCGTGCGACTCAACGCGTACCCTGCACATCGCCCGATGGCCGGCGGCAACGGAACGGCGTGCACGGTGGGGGCGGCACGCGCGGTGGCGGCGGCGGCGGCGGCGGCGGCGGCGCGTGCGGGGACGGCGTGCGGGCGGCGGCGAGCGAGCGCCCAGGGCGCCGGCGGCGGTGGCAACTGGGCCTCACGTCGCGCGCGGCGTGGCGCGAAACGGCGTGCGCTGCGCCGGAGGGGCGGGAGCAGGAGCAGGAGCAGGCCTCAGAGCGGCGTCGGGGCGGGGGCGAGGCGGTGGTCCGGTCGGAGCGGCTGTTCGCAACGGCACGCCCGTGGGCGGCCGCTCTGTAATCGATTTTGTGCATTTTTTACTTTTATTATCAGGAGCATTTTCATTTATTTACATATGTTTACTTTTCTTTTTAGATGGTTTTTTTTAATTTATATAATTCTTGTTTTGCCCTATTTTGAACTTCTGTTTCGGGTATTTATTTCTAGTTATTATTTTTATTTTATTGCGTCATTTATCTCACGCCACATATTTTGTAATTTTTTTGCTCGTCATCGTGGATTTTCAGTAAATTTCTATTGCGCTGTACTTTTGCGTTTGGCCTCTTGATTGTTTATTTTACTTGTTATTTTTGTACGAAATCGTTAGTTGGGGCGCCAGCGGGGCGGCGCGCCCCGGGGCCGGCTGCCTGTCTTTGCGTGTCACGCGCGGCCCCGGTGGCGGGCGGCGGGCGAGCACTCAGCGCTGTGCGGGCGGGAGGTGGGGACGGGGAGGGCCGACGGCGGCAATGGACGCCGTTGTGATTGCGGCGGTGATGGTGATGAATGTGATGGAAGCGAGGGCGCGACGGCGAAAGCAGGGCGTCCAGCAACCGCAGTGCCACAGATCCTGGAACACTGACTGCCATTACCACCGCCGTCGCCGCCGTCTCCTCCGTCTGTGCCGCCACCACCGTCGTCAACCGCCGACACCCCCGTCACCGCAGTCACCGCCGTCTCCGCCGTCACCGCCGCAATTTCCGTCACCTCCGCCTCCTCCGTCGCCGCTGCCTCCGCCATCACCGCCGTCACCGTCATCACCGTCGTCACCACCGCCGCCACAACCACCATCGACACCACTTCCACCGACTTCAACGTCGCCTTTGCCGTCGACACCGTCACCACCTCCGCTTTCACCACCGTCACCGCCGCCACTACCGCCACCACCACCACCACCACCACCACCACCACCACCACCACCACCACTGCCACCATTCGACCAACTCGCGCGCGTTCGCACTCGCCCATGGCGCTTTCGTGAATCGAGTCTCGTCCCGCCAACATTTTCTGCTCATCAGGGTCGCGTGTGTGCGGGGAGTTCAATTTGCGGCGAACGAGGAGGGAGATACCCCGGACCTTCTCTCTTGTTTTTTTTTGCGCTTCTTTTTTCACAATCTACACGTGAGGTTTCATACAAGAACGTGTGTTACTCGGAGCCGCCTTTTCCGCAAACTTCTTCATTTTGGAACTCGTCGCCCGTAATGTTGCATTGGTAGACACGGATCGTCATTTGAACGTTCTCGGTAGAGACGCAAAAGTAAACAGAGCAGAAGGACCGAAAAGGAAAGAGGCAACGGAGAGGTTGGGTTCGGTATTATCTCCACGTGGCTGGGCGCTTGTCCTTGCTGGGGCCGTTTGTCTTTATTGTTCATTGTTGATTTACGCAAACCGACTAGCACGTGCTGGATCTACAGGTTTGTGGGGAAATTTCCGTCGTAGAGGCGCTGCCACCACAACGACTCATTAGAATCCCATCGCGTGAGTGGCTGAAGGCATCGAGGTAGTGTCAGTCTAACGTCACTCATGTTCCTTGACGTCGACAACGTTCATAGGTCACCGCCCTCGTCTTTCTTGGATAACAACGCTACCACTCGTTTGCTGAATCCGTCGCCAGTACAAGAACTCTCCGTTATGTCTAACTCGGCATCTCTGTTTCTATCATCACCTTTCTCACAAAAAGAAATTCATCATCACTGTATCCTTAATGGAATATGTGCCACCTGTGTCTCCATTCCGTTGCCGATAATTTCGCGAATGCCGCCCCCACCTCTACCGCTCAGCCACTCTCACATCTGACAACCCAAATCTCGATAGTTTCACATACCGGTATACTACGTAGGTACAGACTACCACTGACCTCCAACTCGACAACCGCAATTTCTGACCCAGCATCACTACTGCCTCGTACCGCCTTGGAGTCCTCTCTTGTCGCAGTGCTGCGCATCTCGTGTGGATGTCCGCTGCACTCAACGCCGCTTCGATACCCACGCGCTGATCGCAGTTGGTCGCACTTGTCTCCTTCGCCCTCCCTCCCACCCAAACGTTCTCACATGCGTGGACACCCCTCTCGTGCAGCCTCATTTCGGAGCGACGGATTAGAGCTTCATTATGTATGTGGAGAAATACTCCTTGATAGCCAGGTCGAGCCGAAAATAAAAAGAAGAGACCATTGCGATTGTATAATTATATTTAACGAGGTCTTCCCGCTCGCCTATACTCTGCTATTTGGTGGAAGAATTAAAATCGAAGCGTGTAATCACAGAGGAAATCAGTTCGGCGGCGGCGCGGCGCACGCCGTGGGGAGCGCCCGGGGGCGGCTGGCGGGCGGCGGGCGGGCGGGAGGGGCGAATGGGCGAGCGGGCGGGTGGCGGACGGGCGGGCGGGCGAGCGGGCGGGCCGCCGGCCTGGCCCGTGGGTGAGTCGGGGAGCTGGTGAGCGTGCTAGCAGCGGGAGGGCGGCCAGCGAATGAACGGGTGAACAGGCGAGCGAAAGACCAGAGCAAGGGTGCGGGCGGTGAAGTGCACAGAGCAAACGAAGGAGGATCTGGAAATATGTTTACTGCTACAAACATGTGTGTGATAGCCTTTACCGGTGTTTGGTGTGGTGACGCGTGGGTGTATTTATTGTGCTGCAAGGAAGTTGGTTGACTGTTGGTTTTACAAACAATGGTGTCGCTACGAGTTTACGTGCAGCTATGCGGACGGGAGTCATTCAGAGGGTTAACCAGGAAGATAACATGCTCTATCTGTTTACAGTAATAACGGAATTGTTGCATTAAAAATCTATTAGTTTGAATATAATATATTATGTAACTAAAGGGTTAATAATGAATAATGATTAATTTCTTGAGGTTAGGAATGGCGAGCAGTGTTAGTCAACGTCTCGATCTGCTAGCATCTCTAGAGAACCACAAAAACACACTTGTAAGTGGTTTACACTGAATATAATTGTTAATACTAAACAGTGCATCAAAAACCTTGATAGCTTTTTTAAGAAATCATAAAAATGTCTTCTATCATTGGTTGGCAAATGGCCATCTTGGTCTAAACGCATTCATTCATAGAAATACCGAGATAAAATAAATAATCGCAGTCAGTAACGGATTTGTTTATCTCAGTGTGCACCTACAACTCTTGAATGATGCTTTTTACATGGAGTCTATATCTGTCGCATTCTCTCACAATCGCTTGATAAAGACCATTGCGAGAAGCATGGCATGCAAGCCCTGCAACCATCGTTCGCTACTAATGCAGCGCTGTGACGAAGTTCTAGAGCAATGCTTCCAGGAGAATGTTGAAATATAAAATAAATGTATTAATACTTTACCAGCCTCCAGAGTATATAAACAATGTAATATCGAAATATATTAAAATTAATAAATTATAACACTTCCGATTGAAGTTCAATATATTGCCGCTGAAATTGTATTTCCAAAAAAATGAGTATATTAAAAAGAAACTTTTTGACGAAAGTGTTGGCATTTCTTTGTCTCATATCTTCGCGCCCCATTAAACTCAAATAATCTGCGATTCCTCCTTTTCGTCCTCCTCCGTTTGTCTTTTTGTCACCCTTTTCCTTCTGACACTAATAGTGATACGCGTTATCACCGCCTCCCCTTATCACACGCGGCTCATACTACGCGTTCCGATAAACTCATGGAGAGGCACTGAATTTTCCTATTTATGTCACTAATATATATGGCGTGTGTTGGTATTATGCATAGGATGCAAGCACAATAGGAGGCTCTAATTTAGATACTATCAATACATTCAATATCATGGACATAATGAACTAAAAACACAGGCCACACAAGAAGAAAACAAAATAGTGTGTTATTATTATTACACCAGAGTATCTTCATGAATACGGTTGGGAGACGAGACAACCGGCAAGAATACCTCGTTTCCATCTAACAGAGACATTTTGTTCGATGCAGTTGGCAGCCTTATGAACGGAGGTACAGTGTGAATACACCAATTAGAATACAACTCCGGCATTCGGATGCAAACCATCTTCTCTAAAACGGCTTTAATTTTGTAAATGTTTTCCTTGTTTATTTTTCATTATTATCTTGCGGTCTTCAACAGTTGTCGATAAATGTATATTTGCGTTGCTGCTGCAAACTCCATCGCGAATTCCGTGAACATTACGTGTTTTAAAAACAAAATTACATTTTCCAGTGTTGTGACTAAACGCTACGTATTGCATATTTCACTTATAAACTTGACTTAACTCCCGCTGTTAGTTCACTCGCAAATCATCGTACGCGCTGTGCTACAAGAAAATAATGTTGTTAAGAAAGCCGGGTGCTTTGAAGACGTAAAGCAGTCATTTGTTGGGCGCCTCTCCCAACGCGGCGTCGCATCGGCCGCCGGTATTCCGGAGGCGCGTCCGCCAACCTCGCTCGTTAATCGGGTGGCCCGCGCGGGCTGTCAGCGCAGGCCCTCGCGAAGCACGTCCCGGCTCCCGGCGAGGCGCCCCGCCCCGCGCGGCCAGCAGCCGCTCTTTCTTTTGCGGCCGCGGCGGCGTCGTCGTCGTGTCGGCGCTGGCGGCGGCGGCAGAGGCGTCGAATCTCGCTTCGGAGGGCCTTCGCGGCGGCGGGAGCGAATCGAAAGGCGGGCGGCTCGCGGGCAGCCCGCAGCTGCCTCCGCCGCCCTGGTCCCATTGTTCGTTGCCTTATTAAACACCGGGCCACGGCGACGGCTCGTTCTGCCAGCTCCGAGCGTCTGCCTGCTCTTCGCCTCCGCGCCGCCGCCGCGCGCCTTCCCGATGCGCCCGGTTCACGCCGACGCCGCTCACGTCCACGACGTATCGCGTGGTACAAACGTACGCAGTGCCACAGCTTGCTCGTGAAAATCCGATTCAAACACGCACGTGACAGTTGTTACTAGTCCTTACAAGAAGGATGTTTCGCGTATGGGTTGTAATTTATACTCGTATTTGCTTTGACATCTTCCCTGAATTTAGCTTCTCCGTTCTACAGATGTTTTCTCGTTTTCGAGTATAACTTAACCCTTTCTTGCATCCTGCATGACCGAAGACTGCATCATGTCCATTCTTTTTTGTATTCCAACTAAAGACAAAATATTCGTCTATGTCTGTCTCGCCCTTACCATTCATCTGACAAATCCCTACTGTCAGCATCTGTCTGCATCAATATCACCGTATTTGATTTGATCGTTTCTCTTACCACCGGCACATCCTCTTCTGCCAGTGCCTACGCCTACTGCCCACCGCCCTGGCTTCACGTCCATCGTCGGCGCTGGCGCTCTCTTTCTCGCGGCCTTTGACTCGGATGGGTACCGGTTTCCTATCCTGTTCGGCTCCGCGGGCGAGGCCCACAACAGAAGAGTCCGTGCGTCGGTGGGGACGGCGCGCGTGGACGGGCCGGGCGGAGCGGGGCGGGGCGGGGCGGGGTGGGGGTGGCGCGGCGGCGGGAGCCGAGGCGGCAGCAGGCCGAAGCTCTTGCGTCACCGGGAGATTCCGCCGGTGGCAGGAGTGAAGCGAGGGCGCACATTCCGGTCGCGATCACCGCTACCGACGACGTGCCAAGCCGCGCCACCCGAAATCAAAGGCAGAATGGACTCCCTCGTCTCCGCACGCCCTCGTCCCCTCCCTTTCCCGCGCACCTGCACGCCCCCGCACTTCTACCCTGTCACCGCTCACGCCCCCCGCTCACGCCCCCGCTCACGCCCCCGCTCACGCTCCCGCTCTCGCCCACACCCACGTCCAGGCTCACGCCAACGCTCACGCCAACGCTTAGGCCCACGCTCACGTCACCGCTCACGCCGCCACTCACAGCCCCGTTCACGGCCCCGTTCACGCCCCCGCTCACGCCCCTTCTCCGCTCCTGTCCCCGCATCTCCACCCCGCCACCGCTCCCGCCTCCCGCACTTCCGCACCGCCCCCGTCCGCGACTTTCTCCCGCACTACGCATCCGCACGCGTGCCTGCGACCAGCGGTTCCGAGCCGCAGGTTATCGCTCCCCGCGCCTTCGTCGATGGCCGGCGCGATGACGCAGATCTGCGATGACGAGCTCGCTTGATTGCGACTCGGGTTTCGCGAGGTTCTGCATCGCTAGCGATGGTCTCGCCTGCGCGCCAATGAGATGGTTATCGCGTTCCTCGCTATACAGGTATGAAGTGGTCAAGGAAGAAGAATGGTGAGTCAATTTCGCCCAATTTGCGACGAAGGGATTTGAAATGGCTTGTTCTTTCTGTAGAAAATGGCTTGTTCTTTCTCCCCTCATGCTGAAAATTTGTATTTATTTAAAACATTTCAATACCAATTTTAGACTTTACCAACTGGGAAAATCCAGTAACGGTCCAACCAGAATCAAATCCCGCCTTCCCAAAGATCAATTCAGACCTCCGTAAACATCATAAACACGTAATCCTAAGCTCGCTTCCCGCCCCCTTTCCCACTCCCTTCACACCACTGCCCTGTGCATAAGATCCTTATAAATGAGGTTCCCAGAGGGGATTCCCTCTCACAAGTGAGATTGGGTTAAGTTGGTTTATTTTGCAAGTACCTCGGTGCTTTTTCAGTTATTATGGTATTATTTGGTTAGTTGGTTATTGTTTGTACTCAATTTCAGACCTGTAAAGTGGTTTATCCACTGTTCGGGTGCAATAAAGGAAAAAAAAATACCAATTTTAGTTTCATATTAGAAAATAATTATATTGTCTGAAAAATAACGTATAAAACGTTCAACGAAACCTAAAACGTTACACATAGTATACATGTTCCTGTGGGCAGTAGATAGAATTTCATTCAATTTGGTCAATACCTGGAACACGGCAGTTTACTAACTTTAGTGTGAATAGAATATCGATATATTAATTCAAAAAAATTAAAGGTCCTTTTTTAGACAAACCTGTCACACTATAAAACATATTCTTGTATCATGGACTTAAGTGACGAGTACGTGTACCTTTGGGTCAGCGTGTTGTCAAGAATTTGTAAAGAAACAATCACGAATTTTTGGTGTCATACATTTGTTTAAACACATTGTTATAAGTATAAATTCCGGACAAAGCATTTGTGAAGGGATACAATAATTTCAAAGTTTCTTATTTCTTCATGTAGTAAAATTATGCCGAATTAAACAATTGCTACGAATTCAAACAAGTACTCCAAGTTCAAATTTCAATGTTTCAAGCTACAATTTAGTCATGGAAACTCCGTCATCCGCAGCCATTCCGAACCTTGGATTTCTCTTCCAAAGTTCTGCTACCGGTCCTGTCTTGCAATTCTCTTCATCCAACAGTGGCTGCGGTAAATGCGAAAAAAGAAACGAGCCCTGAGATCCCACGACACATCAACAGTTGTATACGAAAGTAAAGAGGCAATACATTACCTATTACAAATTCAGGCGCAGGTAGTGAATACTGTTTGTAAAACAAGGCACTGGTCGGCGCATACGAAGCGCGGGCGCGGGCCAAAGGCGGCCGCGCGCCAAAGAGAGCACGTCGAGCGCCGGGCCGCGGCCGGGGCGCGGGCATTTCGAGTCCGAATGCGGGTTTCTCCGCTCGCCATACGAATGCCTGCGGACCGGTTCGCGATTGGAGGTCGCAGGCCGCACTTCCCGTTCTGCGGTTACGTAGTGCGTTGAAGGAGGATGCTGAGAAATGTCTCTGGCGATTGCTACGGCGAAGACGCGTCGCCGCCCGCTATCTCGCGTCGTGCTCGGAAAGAGGCGCGGCCCGCTGCGCGGAAGCCGCCTGGCGCGTCCTCGGCAATTATTAGAACCCTAACGCTCTACGACTGTGCTGGCTGGAGCAACGAGCTCCATTATCCTTAGAATGCAGTGAACTCTAATATCTGTAGAACACAGGTAATCGAGAATGAATTCCTGTTCCGAAATATAACCACTGCTCCCTGGTTCTTCACAAAACGCATGAAGAAACAACTAATACCAATTATTAACCTCACCACCAAGTTAGCTCACAATTTTATTGTCGCTTTTCATCAATTCATCAACCCTTCCACTACGACGTAGATAAAACACCCAGAAATAACACCAGAATCAAAAAGAGATTTCCCAAACTTGTTTTTATATTCATTTGCTAAACTGGATTATTCTATGAGATGTGCTCATTGAATATCCTCTCCCTGAAGAGAAACATTTGTAAAGAAACATTTGTAAAGAACTTTAAAATAGGTAGTAAGTATAAAAACACACGAAAAATTGATAAAAAGTCTTCCCGTGTAACCCATTCATAACAAATAAATATTAGAAAATCAGGGGGCGGGGCCCTCCAGTTGTCCCCCCGCAACGCACCGAATGCAGCGTGCTCCTGCACCTGCCGCGCCGGTCCGGCCTTTCCTCTGCGCGGCGAGGACAGAGCACCCGTCGCCTCGGCGGAGGACTCTTCTCGCAGAAACGAACCGTCGTTGTCCCCACTCGTTCGACTCTTTGCCATGTGGGACCATATCCGCAGATGACGGGCCGATTAATATTGTCTACCGGTCGCCAGTGGTAGTTAGCATTATTCTGCGGGTTTGTTGTTTTATAACCGGTATTTGCTACCGGGAAGAACACAGTAATTTCAGTGCTCGTAACATATAGAGAATTTGTAAGAATGAATGTATTACTTCCATAATACATTTTTTATTCAGTGTAAAGTGCTGTAAATTCATGCTCGTAATGCATCAACCTTTATGTTGCCAAAACGTCTTGTTTGTACAAAGAGGAAGCATATGAGAATGAGATGACATCAATAAAAGCTAAAATATTCTTGAAACGCTTGCTTTCATACTCTTTTAGAAAATATATCAGTACTTGATCATTTCTATTACTATTTTCGTTTTTTTTCTTTTTTATATAGCAAAATACTAAGATAGACCTTTATTTACTTTTGTGCAGTAAATATATTTTACTTAGATACATGCTATTCATACATAATAAATCATATTAAATTATTCACCTGAGAATGGGAATTGGTGTATAATATAAATTATGTTTTTATCATTAAAAAATTGACGTAGTCTCATCGTATGTATTATTAGTGAAGTAATTTTCTTTTGATATTCGTTTGCTCTGAAGACGCTTGTAATGCGACCGAAAACGCTTTGATCTTTAATGAATACATATGGTAACACTACGTCATATTTTTGTGATTACCAAGGCGATCTGTTCACATCATCGCCTGCATGTGGGACATCCACGACGACGTATATTTCTTCTCGCGAATGGACTGGGCCAAAGGTTGAGAGAGTAGACATTGCTATCACGCTCTTAGCGATAGTCGCGTGACCTGGCGCCTTTCGATGCGGTGCACGTATTCGCGGCGACATATTTCACTTCTTGACGCCCACAAAAGGAGGCCGCCTTCATAGTCAAATCCCACAACAGAGCTAATGCGACATAACATCGTTCGTGAACATCACTTAGTTAATTGATGTCAAGTGTACTAGGCCAGTTGATTTATTATTTTCGATTTAGGTATACGTTTACGTTTTGTAAATTGTCTGTTATTTAACTAAAACCAATTGTATTCGAATGTTAAGTGATTATATTTATTTATGTAAGATGCATTCATTGTGAAACCTTATTGATAAGTTAATGATAAGTGTGGGTAGATATTTGCAAGTCAAGAAGCTCTGATTTTCTTCAAATTTATAACATGTTCCCAATTATCATGTAAATTTTGTCGGAAGTTAAATGAATCCTTGAAAAGAAAATGTTTGTTCTTTCGTATATGTGTGATTCAAATTCAGTTGATTAGGATATTTTCATAAGACGATGCCTTCATATGAAATTGCGTCTAAAAATAATTGTTAAAAACGTTCTGAGTAAAAAATACTTTTCATCCTTTCATTTAGCAATTAGGGTAGTAGCCGTTTAGTGGACATCGACTGATTATATTTAATATGTTTTCTTGTACCTGACGCAAGATCACTCCTAGCAGATCGGTGCAGTATAAGAATAAATTCAGGATAAATAAAAAAAATAATATTACTTCTTTTCTTTTGATGCGGGTACTTGGCTGCATAAAAATCGGTAAGATGTACGAAAAGCGTAAGAATGAATGTAGTACATACGGCGAAAAAAACCGTCTCATTCTGCAGAACACTCCATTAAGAATAATTTGCAGACAGGAGAAACACTTGAAGAAAACAATAGAAACGTTTGCGCGGAAGTTGCTCGCTGACCTCCGAAGGAGCACCGGCGTGGGGGCGGGCGAGAGCAGTGCGGGAGCGGGAGCGGGGGCGTGAATAGACGCGGCGGGGGCGGGGCGGGGCGGGAGCCGAGCCTTGATGCAGCGGCGGCGCCCGTTCCCGGCGGGGCAGGAAGCGGGCTAGGTGGCAGAGCGGCGCGGCGCGGCGGGCGCGACGGGGCGGGGCGGGGCGCGGCGCGGGAGGGCAGGCGCGATCTAAATGTCAACGTGGGCTGCTACCGCGCGCCGCCGGCTCGACTCGGCTCGGCTCGGCGCGGCGGGGCGCAGCGAGCGCTGCGATTGCCTTTCACTGACCGCCGCGCCAGCCCTGACACGCCTCCAGCGCCGCGCGGCTCTCAGGCTCCTGAGTTCCCGCGGCAGAGAACACTCGGAAGGATAGGCGCCCCCCCCCCATCACCTTCGCTCCGAAAGATGATGACCCAGGACAGCAGAGTTTTTCAAGAGAAGCGTCGTTAAAACTTAATATATTCAGGGATATGTTAGCTAGCTTGTGGTGCACATTGCACAATATTAAATGGCATAACCTCCATGAATGCCCCATATTTGCTCTTAGGTTTTTAGATGTCCAGAAAAAGAGAGGTCTATCAATGTATAAAATCTTATAATTCGAAATTACACTAATTTTTCAACTGAGAAATTTTATCTTTACAATTTATGAAATCCATATCTACATATTTTTAGAATTATTTGAGCAAAAAGTTGACTATTATTTACGCGAGAGATGAATGAAGTGAGTCGACAGCCACTTGAAAAAAAAAATGTTTTTCCATATCAGTCTGCGGAACCGGTTTCACTATCGCGTAGCCAATACCATCAACTCGAGTCCTTACCCTTCTGTGGGCGGAGGGGGGTGGAGGATGGGAGAAGACTGCAGTAGCCGCAGCGGCGGGGGCTTTGCACCCTTCCCTCCCACGGCGACCCCTTCTTTACCTCTTCACCAACAACTTCAACACTACGACCGCACTTCTCAACACCCGCTCCCCCTCTCACAATTGTCCCAGGTATACAGTCACCTGCCCCTCCCGCCCCCGGGCCCAGCTTTTTGAAGCGACTCCACGTTTACTATCCTGGGGTAGTCAAAGCCGGTGCAATATTTCCTCCCAGGAGGAATACCTCTCAATGTTTAACAATAAATTACGCTTTTAAAGGCTCTTACAATTGTAACATTATAAATACGTGCAACTGCCTGTCAATATCAATATTATATAACAAAAATACATGTTACAAAAACCTGGAAATAATTCATATATGTTTTAGGTGTTTACTTAAACAATTACATAATAATATGACAATCGAAATACCGTCACAATTGTATATTCCGACTACATACAAAAATCCCAAATCGATACGTTTTCTCAGACTCGAGTTTACTTCTTGGCAGAAAGGAGAGAAAAAGCTCCACTTATTGAGACAACGTCGGGTTTACTACCCTTATAAAACGGAGCAGAGAAGGCGCCGGGGCGGCGGCGGGGGTAGCGAAGGCCGCGGCGGCGGCGCCTTTGGCGCGTTCCTTGCCCCAGGAAGGCGGCGGCGGTCGGGGCGGCCGCGGACTCGTTTCCATTGTTCCCGGGCGCGGTGACGGAACCGCCCCCGCCGCCACGTTTTGGGCGATTTTTTCTGCTCGACCAGGAAAGAAGTGAAAGGGGTCGTAGCTTGTTGACGGGGCGAGGGCCGGGCACGCGTTCGTTGCCCTTGCAGGTGGAATGCCGGTCGCCTGTGCCGCCGCCAGGGAGACGTCCACCGCTGGAGGTCCCGGGAAGCGACGTTCGCCCGAGATAAGGCGGCTGCCGGCTACCTGCTCTCGCCGCTTGACGTATTGGGCCAGACGGCCCGCGAGTCCGGCCGCCTCCGTCCTCGCCCGCCCGCCCCTCGCGCCCCCGCCCCCGCCGCCGCCGCCCTCGCAGCCGGGGACAGTGGGCGCGGTCAGGTCCGATCCCCGGCTCCTGATAGCGGCCGGAGGGGCCTGGCGGGGCGGGCCGGGCCGGCAGAGGCTGGGCGCAGCCGTCGGCGCGGACACGCACGGGGGCACCGTTACGACCCTCCTCACGCGCGCCCACCGCCGCCGCGCCTTCCTGACACGCAGATTGCCTGCGCCTGCCCACGGCCCGCCGCCTCGCCGGCCATTGGGCGGACGACGCGACGCGATGCGACGCGCCAGCAGTGGGCCGACTTCCCAAGCACTTCTTCGGGACGCTGCTCGTATTTTTGAAAGTCGTTATTCGTTTTATCTAAAATAAATGCGAAAAATTGAATATAAAACTTCCATTTAAAAAACACATAAATTTATTCAAATTTAATTTTGCGCATCACAATGGGAACAGTTTCGAATTGTGCCGTTTTGTTAAGAATTTAAACTCA
Organism: Teleogryllus occipitalis; assembly: GCA_011170035.1. Classification (NCBI taxonomy): domain Eukaryota; kingdom Metazoa; phylum Arthropoda; class Insecta; order Orthoptera; family Gryllidae; genus Teleogryllus; species Teleogryllus occipitalis. The sequence goes on along the minus strand of BLKR01000675.1, from coordinate 87,388 downwards.
ATGACGGAGACATCTTCGTCATTTCCCACGCTTTATGGCAATAATCAGCCGTGAATAATTCTCATTTCCTATGCAAAACAAATAAGTCCTATATAATAAAAATTATATTCAAGTTCATTGACATCGATGACAGCACCATCGAATATGTGAATCGCCCGACCTTGCCAAGGGAATATACAACTTTCTAGGCTCCGATGTTGAGAATATTTGCCGTGGGCACGGACGTTCTTCCTTGCCTGAAATTTTCCAGGCGAATGTGCGACGCCGTTATCATCCATCAGTATCACCCACCCTTATCATTTCACGTAGATCTATTTACAACCAAGCGAAGTGTTGTTGGAAAGCCCGCCGTCTCTTTTAAGATGTATCTTTTAACGATTCTTGGAAGAATGTGAAGGAGAGCTCGAACAGGCTTTTCTGAAGCGAGGAAATGCCTTGTCAGTAAAGGTGAAGAAACTAAAGGACTTGAGTAAAGCTGCGTGAAGCTGAAAAAAACACCATTGTTTTACGAGTCCTATAGTATTCTTCAGCCAGATGTCTTCAATTACTAATAGGAGGAGCCAATACGATTAAGAGACATTTGTTCGGAGCCATTTTACCCGTTGTGCATATTGTTGTTTCCCAGTTGAGTGAATTTCAAGTGCATGAGAACAACTATGTAGTTATTTGCGGACATGAAGAACGGCATTCATGAATTCGATCGATAAAAGGTTGACCAAGATCTTCATTAATTCCAATATCCTTTATTGACCTTTCACGGTGTTTGTACTATATTAATGTAACGAAATAATAATCTCTCTTAAAATAATGTATTTAGTTAATTTGTTAATGCCTTTGTATATTATGCTGTTGAAAGGTATTCAGAATATTCTGAAAATGTAGGTCACAAGTAGTCTATTTTATTTGATGTTACAACCTTCACTAAGAATCCATCAAGTTAGAAAAACTCTAAGGCAATTTGTGGCTCAGAATTCGGGTGGGGTCACGAAATCCTGAAAGAGAATTTGAGTATCTACCTCTCCAAGTTCGTCACGCGATAGTGCCAGATTTTCTGAATGAGGATGGAAAAGAAATCATGCTTTTGACTTCAAATTGAATATGTACCTTTAAAAATATTTCGTATTTTCTCATTTTCCTTCTTTCGTCTACGGTTGAATGGTTCTCCAGCCTGATCTATAACAAGCTAAATGAGGCGGCCAGACTTGTGAAGCCCAAGCGGTAAGCCTAGAAGAAACAGATTCTCTTGAAAGGGAGTGTGCATTAAAAAAGTCACTGATGATACTGATCGTTTTGAAATTGTTTTAAAAACCTTGTGCTAGCGATATTCCTCATTCTGAGTCCTGTTTACGAACCTCCTTTACGTTGTAAGAGAAACATCCCACGTCTGATCCAAGAACTGCACTTATGCCGTCGTTGAACGTCATGATGGTAACGTCGCAAAAGCAAATTAAGGAAGAAAATGAGAAACGTCTGGGTCTCTTCCCAGACGGCGAGAGGGCCCCTCCGCGCCGATGCCACGCTTGTCGCCGCCTCCATCGCCGCCGCCCCCGTCGTCTTCGTCTCCGGCTTTGCGCCGCCGCCACCGCCACCGCCGCCACCGCGCCGCGCCGCCTCGTAAAAATATCTTCGCAGACGCCCCGCCGTCGGCGGCGGTGGAGGCGGCGGTGGTGGCGGTGGCGGCTCGGCTCGACTCGGCGCGCCGCTGAGCGCAGGGGTGTTTCCGGTTTTTTTAGTGAAGGGGCGGGCCGCCGAACCATTCCTTCGACTTCTCGTTTTGAAGGAGAAGCAGAAGAAAAAGAAGAACCCCATCTTATGTTGCGCGGGAAGCACGCGGGGTGCGGCGGATGCCCCGCGGCGGCGGCGGTGGCGGCGGCGGAGGCAGCGACCATGCTCGACGGACACACGCGAACGCCGGCAGTGTGCTGGCCCTCCTTCCATTCCGCCCACCGCCCCCTCCCTCCTTCGCAACGCACGACTCTCTTGCCCAGCCTCATCAATCTATCCTTCTCCTAGAAAGTGTACTCTATACTGTGTTACTCATCCCCGCCCCGTGTACATTGTCTACGTGTCTCCCCGTCCAATTGAAGGGGGCGAGGCAGTAGGGATAAACCTTACTCCAAAATTGTTGTTAGCCTCAGGAAAACGAAGTTTTTAGTAGATGTCTTACTTTGTGTATACATTTCTTGCTCTTTTCTACAAACGTATGTTGAATTCATACGTTTTTGTAGCGTTTGAATCACAATGTCTGTTGGGTTGTATTAATTTTTTTTGTTAGATTGTAGAATGAGGGTGGTTATAGTGCTCTGATACCTTCAATTTTAATCCATGTCCTTAATTCACATATATTCACTTCATTTTCATCCCTGAAACTGCTTCTCTACATTTTATTTCCCCTAATCAACTATTCTTCTCCCTTCCCCCTGTTTGCTTCTAAGAAAACATACATACATACCGAACGCACACACACATACACGCCGAAATTTGATTTACAGGTACTTATTTCTCGCAGTAATTTCGACCGTCGCACGAAACTCATTTCTCAATTCTCTTTTATCACCTCGATTCTCTATTATCTCTATCTATCCTCACGCTAGCACTTTTCTTATTCCTCGCACTGTCCAGTCTTTTGTGTGATTGTATGCGTGTGTGAATCTATTTTATCTTGCATATCGCGCCTCCCCTTGCTCCCAGCCGCATCTGCATTCCCACCCGCCCAGTTCCTAGCCCCCGGCATCGCCGTTTCCGCCTCTGCCCGGGCGCGGACGTCAGCGCCCCCGCCCCATCATTCCGCCCAGTTTCCCGCGCAAAGCAATATACAAAATGAGCCTTGTGAGTAGGGAATATTATTGCCAATCCCTCTCAGCGTGCACAAGTTAATAATTCATCGAGTAGGTTTGACGCCAATCGAAATTTTAGTCTAATTAATGATTAATTACACAAAATCTGATTAAGTTTTGTTGCAACGCGCGCGCACTGCGTTCGTTTGAGACCGGCTGATGACGGCGCGCGGGCAATCGGGCGATCAGCGCGGCCGCGGGCGGGGCCCGGAGGGGGACGAGTGGCTGGAGGCGCGCCATCGCCGCTGTTTTGCCGCACTCCCCGGGGCTCCGCGGATTGGAATTCGCCAAACGCGCGCCAGCCGCCCGCGCAGCGCTGCGCCGCGCCGAACCGCACCGACCCACGCCACAGCCGCAGCGGTGCGCGTGGCGGGAAACGCGGCGGTTGCAATGGCCCAACGCGCGCGCGTCGCGCCCGGCGCCTGCTCCCTCAGCGGCGGCCAGCGCCTCGCCTCGCCGCGCCCTCGCTCGCCTCGCGCCCGCGCCCGCATCGCCCCTAATTTGCCGAGCGCCCCACAGCCGCCGCTGCCGCTGGCCCTCGCGCGGCGCTCGCCTCCCTCTCCCGTACGCGCCCAGCGGCGTTCGGCGCGCCTTTGTCTTTGTTGAGATGTGCCGCAATCGCTCCGAGGAGCTAACAGCGGAGGCGCTGCTCGCAGGGCGTTCAGGGCGTTGTGACAGCTGGCTCTGGCGTGACGGATGTGAGGCGGTGGTTTTTGCAGAGCGAGGAAATTGAGAGTCACAGATCGTACCACTGGGAAATATGGGGGCGTTGATGGGTACACGAGCAATTAGATCGGTGATTAGAACCAATTACTGTAGATGACACGACGATGGAGTTGAGGGTGGTACAGAAAAGGGAAAATATTTATAGTACTAAACTTGTCGTTTTGAAGTAGTTTTTGTCAACTGATTGGCATAGTTTTAGCAATAAAATTAGAAAATATGAATGAATCGTGTATCTCCACAAATGCGTAAGGATAAGAGCTGTTCGAATTTTAAATTTCAGAGACCGAAGACCTTTCCTTATCGAATTTAAAACCAATTCTGTATATTCTGCGCTGAACTGGTAGTAATTTTATCATACGTTGTCAACAGGAAACTAACAGTGGATGAGTGTGTTATGAGGCCTCGCCGTGGCGCGGCTGTGTTTGGGGGGGAGGGGTGGGCGGTGGGTGTGGCGTGGGAGGCGTGCTCGGGCCTCGCGCCGAGGGGATGCGGCAGAGGCTTTGGCTGCTCGTGCTGCGGGCGGGCGCGATGGAGGCTTCCCCTTTGTGGCTAGCGCAACCCTTGGATCCGGGGCTGTAACCAATAGCCTTTATTGTCTCTCCACCAAGGAAGAAGGTTCGGGACCGACCTGCCACCGCCCTCAGCCGCGCCGCGGCAACAAGTGAACTATTTTTCCTTTGCTGTGCGGGGCGGCGGCGGCGGCGGCGGCGGCGGCGTCTGCGGCTGTGAAGTGGGCGCCTTTGTGACGAAGGGTTGCACGCGTGGCGCCCGCGTGCGATGATTTGCGAGCGAACCCTTCGCCCTGGTCGCGGCGCGGCCCTGCTGCCGTCGGGGACGACGCGTGTGCGGAAGAACGCCCGATCTATTGAGAGCGTCCCTATTGTTACGGAGGAGGAGGCGGCAAAATTCCCCACTTGACATCGCGCCTACCTATTTCTTTGTGCGTGTTGGTGTGTATCAATATTACAAAAAGTAATTTATCAATACCTACTAATCGGTGATTAGAACGAAAATGAAATATGTAGATTTCTGTGATGAATTTTGAACTAAATTCTCGTCGATCACAAGTGAAGTATCGATGTGAGAATAAGTGAGGCCTAATGAGGCTTCATGTCCTAAGAAACCGATGTGACAATAATAGTTTCAATTGATTTAAAAACAACAATGAACATATTTTATTATGTTTATTTATATATATTTGCATTACTGATATATATTGTTATTGATATTATGAATTATTTATATTATATTCTTCAAATTATTAAGATTTTATTATTTTATTGAAGCTATTTGAGATGAATGAAATGATTTCTTTGGTAAATTTTCAATCCTGATTAAAATTAGTTAAGAAAATACGAAATCTTGCTGATACTGCACCAAAAGTATTGTAAAGAGTCTCACTGCTCTCTTACACGGCACTTTCCATGGGTGTTTTTTTCATTGGCGTGGGATTTCATCTGAGCGCGTCCAGGCAGTGCGCTGTACGAACGCAATCAATCAAGCCCAGTGGAAGTGAATCAGCGCCCTTGACCAGCGCGGGCCCCTCGGCGCGCATCTGATGGCTCCTCCGCTGCCCACAGCGCAGCGGGCGCCCCGCGCCGCGCCGCCCAGGCCCCTCCACGCCACGCACCCCCGCGCCCTCGCTCCCGCCTTCGCGCCCCGCTGCTCCCGATGCACAGCCTCTCGCCCTCCGCCTCCGCCTCCGCCCCGCCTCCGTCTCGGCCGCGGCCGCGCTTACCTGCGCCCGACACCTGCGCCCCCGCCGCCTTGCGTCACACGCGATCATCCCTCCGCTCCCGGCCCCGGCCCCGGCCACGGCCCCGGCGCTCCCTGAGGGCGGTGGGCGGGGGATGGGGAAGGAGAATCGGGTGGAGGAGGAGGAGGAGGCGGCGGAGAGGCACGGATCGCGTGGTAGTGCCAGCGGCGAACGAGAGGGTACGCATGCGTTTCCTAGGTAGAGATTTTTGGTGCCGCTTTGAGAGCTTTCGCAAGACATGGAATCAAACGGCCAATAAGAGGTTGGACGCAATTGTAACTGAGAAAGCGGACGTTCCTAACGATGAGTGGGAGTCGACATGTCCTTGTGTATTATCTGCTGCAAAAACTACATTTTAGCGAAACGAACGCAGGCAAGAACTCCGTTGGAAAGGTGCATGGATACTAGATGGCCTCTGAGAAGTGGAGGAAAGCTCAGAATTATTGTTATTCTATTAACCTTTTGAGAATTGTGAAATGTGAAATATGTGACAAGGTTTATTAGCCTACGTTTACAAGTTCAAGATATTCTGCAGACTAAATCTTGCCAAGTGCATTAGCAACTTTCCAACATTTTTATGGCATCCAGTTTGAGTCTTCACAAATAGAATGTTCTGGTTAGAAAAATTCAGATGAAACTCATTTGAAGAGAGACAATCTGAAATTCAACTTCCTCTTCAGAATTCAAGGCAAATCATTCAATTCTTTATTAATACTACTACATGCAAATAGCACCATAGAATTAATAGAATCCGATACAATTAATAGACTCCAAAAATGCCTGTTCAGTTAGTACGCATCTAGGTAGTAAATAAAAAGTGAAAGAAATATTTCACTTTTCTCTGTTTCAGGAAATTCTCTCTGCTTAGCATGCAACATATTATCTTCCTTTATTGTGTGCAAAAATGGATATAGATTTCCTTCCCCCTTGTTACAACGTTGTTCTTCTTTCTGCCAGAACATAATATTTTACAGCTTTGATTTTCACTTCGTATCATTTTGCCATTTTTTTGTTTTTGTTTTTTGTTATGTGTTAAAATTCTCCCGGTGATGTCATGGATTACAATGACTGCAAATTACATGTAAAATGTCTGAATTCTTTTAAAATTGAAATCTAGAAAATACTTGTCTCCGAGAACTGTTGTTCTATGTAGTATTTGCAACCATCACATGATTCAAACTCTCACGTTGTTACTTAGTTCCGATCTACGAAAACCAAAATTTGGAGGAACATACAAATGATTCTCTCGACAATATTCAGTGCGAAATCCAGAAGTCAAATAAATCAGGTATTGTACGTACAGCAGTGATTGCGATTCCTTCGATTCGAACTAGAAAAAAATACAAAATAAAGTGAGCTTTAGATTCATTTTGTTTGATTTACATTTTCATCTCTCTGTCATAAACTTTCCTCTCCGGATTTGAACCACACCTAGGCAATTCGTCTCGGCGTTCCGTCGTTCTGTACAAACTACATTCCGCCGACTAGTCCGTGCGCATGTTGGTGTGACGCGGAACATTTAAGCCCGCTCCTACCGCCGGCGCCCCCAGTCTCTTGCGAGCGATGCACCGGGGGCCGAGGGCGTGAGATGCGACCGGGCTGTGCGAGCGGGGCGGCGGCGAACCGTCAGCGAGCGCATGACCGCCGCCCGGAGATGACAAACAAATAAACACGCTAACGAATGGACGCCGAGGAGCCAAGGACTCCGGCGGGCGGGTGAGCGGGAGCGGGAGCGGAGCGGGAGTAGGAGCGGGAGCGGGAACGGGGGCGTGAGCGGCGGCGGCGGCGCGGGGGCAGCGCGGGGGCGGGCGCGGCGAACCGTCAGCAGCCGGGAGCGGGACAGGTGCGCCCGAGAGAAGGTAGCGCTGGCTCTCCCCGCTCCAGCTTCCTCAGTGACTAATCTCGCAGGCCTATTAACAAAACTACTTCAATTACGGGCCCCGAGCACATCCGCAGCGCCGGCCGGCCGGTCGACCGGCCGGGAGCCTCGGCGGCCGGTTCTCCGGCGCGCCGGCCAACCTGTTCCAGCACCAGCCGAAGAAAAGGAAAAGTTATGGGCATTAACCTTCGGCGCCGAGATGAAAGTTTTCCTCGGGTGCGGAGGCCGGCGCGCGCGGCGTCGCCCCGGGCGGCGGCGGCGGGGTGGCGGCGGAGGCGGCGTTGGCGGCGGCGGTGGCGACGGCGGCGGTCGCGCGGTCGCCACGCATGCCGAATCGCGCGTTTCTACGGCGCCCGCCGCCGCGCTCCAATCTCTCCGGAGCCACGCGTCGCGCGCGACGCACCGACGATATAGACTCCCAAAGCGAGCTCCCGCCTCGCTTGGGCACTCGCTGGCGTGTTCTTCAATTCAGTGTCATTATCATGGAACTCCAAGACGAGTATGTAGCACGCACGAGAATGTATAGGCTCTTCTTTTTCCTTTGATACGATGGGCAGATGTTGAGCCCGGCACGTTTGGGAGCCACAAGGAAACTTTGGCAGGTGCCATTCTTCTAGAGACGGTGTGACTGATGGATATTTTAGCCTTGAGCAAGATCTTGTAAGGTAGCTTTGTAGCGTCCAAGTTGTAAATACCGGAGTATTCATGTTGGTACGCGCGTCTCTATGAGTGTGTAATAACTGGAGATAAAGAAGACTGGTGCCTTTTTTTGCAATGGGGCTTATTTCGTCTCGTTTCTGTTTCGGGAAGGGCGTCTTCTGTCATTCTGCGTATAGTTCACGCTATAAAAAAATAGTTGTAAGTAGCCATGAAAGAAATATCGAACATTTATACTGAAGATTATATAGAAAAGTACTCATGTTTTTCGACATACAAAATGCACTTATATTTTGTATGTCAATAAATTGTACTTTTCTAATTCAGATTATTATGTAAGGATGTGTTCATTACCTATTACATGGTCCTTAGTAATTAAAGTAACGATTTTTTTACTAATAGTAACTTGTAACTAATAGTTTAAGCAGAGAGAAATTCTTTCTCGCATCGGACGTTGAATCCCCACTTTGTGACATCAATAGATTGCGTGAAATTCCAAAGGTATATCAAAGGAACAGGAGATTCATTAATATTGATTGATTGATTGATTGTTAGTGATTCCGGGCGCGTCAACTATTGAGGTCATAAGTCCTGTAGGTGTAGTGTATGTTTTCCTTCGGGAGATGGCGGTGATCTCCCACTGGATGGCGAGATCCGGCGCTGACCTACCGTCGACTAGCGGGATTTTCCTCAACCAGCCATCTCCCACCTGCGGGGCACCGGCCCAACCGGGACAAGTTCTAAGTCCCCGATCGGTCTCCCGGCATGTGTGGTAGTGTATGTAATGCATGTTAGTGTAAGGGGTGAGGATAGGACAAAGAAGAAGAAGGAAAGATCGCGCGCTGTCCGTGGCCCGTTTGTTAGGGTACTGCTCCGGTATTCGCCTGATGTTGATCGGAGAAACCACAGAAAATTCCCGATCAGAGCAGCCGGCTATTCTCCTCCACACAGCGACTGAATTCGACCTGGCTGAAAAGCGAGTGTCGGAAATCCTGCCGCCGTCGGGCCTCAAACCTAGGACCTCCCGGTTAGAGGCACTGCAGTGACGTTAGTTGATGCACTGAGCCACCTCTCCCGGTTTCAATAGGAAAAAGGAACATTCAAGGAGGGGAGCCACATAGCACGACAACTATATTTCATTGTTAATTGCAAGAGTGAGACCTAACTCTCCAACTTGAAATATTTATTGCAAAACATAAATTTTCCATGGGGAAAGTTTTCACAAATACATGCATAACTCAATTTACGAGAGTGTAGTTTGGCAATGTGGTCTAAATCAACTGTAACTAATTCGAACAATGTTGACCAAGAAACTGCATTATCTGACGTCAGCTGAAGTTAAACCATATTTCCTTGCATGAAAATATTTGATTAAGAGTGTAAATTGTATTGTGTAAGAATAGTACATATATTACGTTTAGATTGTGCTTATTTTGGAGAAGCAAATCTCCCTATTATTTATAATTACATTGTTTTTTTAAGCCAGTTGTGTATTCATAGAAGTTAATTTAGTAAATATATTAAATTTTCAGTGCGTATTCATTAACCTAGTGTAACCAGCCATTTGGAGAATTAGCAATGATACGTTTCTAAGAAATGCTAGAGAATGTGTATAACCCAACCTCCTAGGGTTTAGCAGTCAGGGTGTACTTGCAGGGATCAATTTTTCAGATTGAATGAAGTTTTACTGACCTTTTCGCAATAAAGGTGTGATTGTCAAGCAGGGATCCAACAAGAAGTTGGATAGATTCCACATGATCTTTCAGCAATTTGCGGAGACGCGTCCCACGCGTCGAAAGTGAAAGGGGGCCTCGTAGTTACGAAACACGTTTCGTGAATACGAGCAAAGAATAGGCATACATATTTAATGCATTTTTCCTTTTTCCATTGGGTGCCTCGTTTGAGAAAACGGGTTTACCTCGCCCAGTTCGAGCACGCCCATTAAAACCATTAACGTTCCAGAATCCGTATGTAATGTAAGACCTATCGACTTAGATTTGAGTAAGAGGAGGGACTTGAGGGAAGATGACCAGAGAGGCTATTCGTTCCGGTGCTCCCATCTAATCGCTGCTTGACTGCGACGTCCAGAATTGCGTTCTAAATTTCCAGTATCGTCCGACACTGATATTCGCTTAGCGCTGGGAAGAAAACGATTTCCTTCCGAGAACGCTAAGAGATTTTCGGAGGTTTCGAAATATGTGACTTTTATTAATACTTAACAAACTTTGAAAAGTAGGAATCTGTTGATGCACAGTATAACTACGATTTTTCCTTTATTTGCATATTAATCTACCATCAAAACGTTCTTCTAATTTCGTGAATTAATCTCTAATGAATACATTGTTACCCGAATATTAAACTAAATAGAGTATTACGAAAATAATATCATGTCGCATGGAATATGTTATTTATTTCAGTGTTGAAATTGATTCGAAGAGGTTTTAAAGTTTTAAAAATAGATATTTATTCTTGTAAAAAAAATACATCGACCTTTCGTTGAAATTGTATGATAAGTTCCTGAAATGAAATTCACGAGTGCACTTTTAAGTCATATTTGGTAAAATTATGTCGTAATCCCGACGCGTACTTTGTTTTTATTCTGGATTTGAAACCATTGATTGGAAAGATTTGAAATAACTCTCCCCGTCCTTGCCATGCTATCTTTCAACGATTTCACTCAGTCCTAGAAAAAGTTTCTCTCCCAATTTATCGTGCGCAACTCCAGCGAGCCAGAGCCGATTTCAACCTTCCCGTCCGCAGGCTACCTAGAAAATGAAAAAAAGAGATGCATTTCATCGTCTGAAAAAGCTCCACAAAAACCACGCTCCCTTCCATTGATGATGCGACGCGAAGGTCCCAAGGTCTCATTCGGGTCAGTTGCGTGTGGAAGTCACCGAGGGCAAGGACCCTCTGTCTTCCTGTTGTCTCAGGCTCCCTAAAACTATTCGCCCCCTCCCAAAGTGAGTGTGAATTGTCATGTGTCTGGACGCGAGGCGAACGAATTATTAAACATGTAGAGGAAATAAAATATCGGCAATAGTATCATAGATCTGAAAATAACTTATACTTTTATGCATTCATGACAATAATTAGTACATTAATAATGAAGAAATGTAGATGAACTTGATAACTGTCGAAAATAAAGTACTGTTTTCTGTTGTTGTTTTTTGTTCGAATGACGCACGTAACAGCAATATCCTCATGTACAGAAGCCAGTAATGAGAAATCATCATTGTCGAAAGGTCGGCCTCTTTAGGTTTCGAACAAATAACGATGGAATACAAATCTAAATCAGTAGCATAAAATGTCGTATGGTATTCTAGACAGTATTACAGAAATTGAAAGTTTCTCGTTCACTAAAACTCATACATTCATAACAATAACATTCCTTATTATTTGCTCTAAAATAGTACTTTACTTTGAGTGCCACATTGTCTGTACTAGAAATTCAAATCGGAAATCGGATTGTAGTTTTGGGCGCCCCCGCATTGGAACTGGGAACCCTGCGGCGTAGGCCCCAAAGTCAACCGAGCAGCGGCCGGCCGGGCACAAGCTGCGCTCTCTGGGGCGAAGACCGCCGCCGCCGCCTTTGCCTCCGCCTCCGCCGCCGCTCCGAGCCGGTTCATCTCCGCCTGCTCTCGGAGGGCGTTACGCACTGTTTCGTCCGCGGACCGCGCCGCGCTGCGCCGCACCACGCCACGCCACGCCGAGAGGGGCAGCCCCGGCCGCAGCAGCAGTGGTAGCCGCCGCCGCCACTTTCAAATTTGATTGCACACCGCCAAGGAATGACGGCCCCCGTCGACCCCGAGACCGCCGCACCGGCGCGTCACGCCTCGGGGAGAAATTCGAATATCCGCGCCAACTTCCCCAAAAAAGACTCGCCTCACGAAACGAGCAAGCGCGACCGTGCCTGACGAGTGAAATGTCAAAACATTCCCGTGAAACGCTGGATAAAACGTGACCGTGGGATCGGGTTAACGTTATTCGTAACGCATTTAAATTCGCTTGCCTCCTAGCTGATTTTGTGTTGAGAAATGCAGCAACTGTCACCATTGGGCCAAGGGTGATTTGTCTCCTAGTTCATTATGTGAGAGTCTTGTAACCTGACTGCTTTGTCTTATGACATCTCCTGTACTCTGACGTACGGTCATTACTATGTTCGTCCAATATTTTCAGTACATTGTAATACGGGAAGTTGTCAATTAATGGTAAATTCATATTAATTCGTAGAGGAAGGAATGGATTCAGTGTATATTCAAAAGACATGAATGTGATGCTTTCCTCTTTGAAATATAACATATCGATTGTTTCTCTAACAAGGTCAATTCATACCACCACTTTAATATTCTTAACTTAAAAAATTGAGCTATCTGTTGGGTAATTTTCTCGTTTAAGATGAAGCAACTCGGGAAATGGAAATTCATAATATGAAGAACACAATCTTAACCATTTTTTGCATTTTTTAGTTGTTCAGCATGAAATACTTTACGTTTTCTGAGTTGATTTTCCATGAAAAAAAAACGTGAATAGATCATATAAATAAACTTTCTAAATTTGAGAACGTACTCAATAACTTGAAAACAAATAAGAATGTAGATCAAAGAAAGAACCAATAATATAAAAACAAATCTAAAGACTTCTATAACTTGCTTTTCGCAACAGGATATTTTAATTAACTTGAAAAGACATGAAAAGTGATAAATTTGGAAGTTAATATTTTTCGCATTCCTAATTAGTAGTTCATTAATTAAGTATTGGAAAAATTGATAATCCTAAAACATTGATTTTGAGAACGAAGATAAAGGGACAGTTTCTGACAACGAAAGGCGAAAGTTTTATATTCGTATTCACTTGTATTTCTGTCATTGAACGAGTTTGCGATAATACTTGATTCTGTTCATATTGTGTAACTTTTATCATTTAATCGTGGGAATAAGTAAATTTACACCGAATTGTGGGTAGCTTTTTTTCTAAAGCATTCACATATGAAGACATTCGCCCAACGAAATTATCGGAGAGCACTCGCCTCCAACGTAACGTGTTACTAGTCGCACGGCGGGACCGGGGCCGGGGCCGGCCGCGTCCTCGCGCGACTCTTTCGTAACTTCCCGGGAGCAATTCCGTGCGGCGCGGACTGGTGGAGGGAGATTTTCGGGAAACCATGGGACAGTGCGGGGCGTGCGGTCGAGGCGAAGCGGGGACCCGGACCCGTCGCTCCCCGCTCCCCGCCCTCTTCGCCGGGGCAGGTTGCGCAGCGCCGCCGCCATCGCCGCCGCCGGCGGTCCGCGAGACAGGAGAGGAGCGGAGACGCGGGCGGGCGGACGGGAGAGGGGCGAAGAACAGGTCTCTGCACGCGACGCCGCCTGATGTAAGCGCTAACGGGAGGAGAAAAGGGTCTGTAACATGAGTCGCTTTGTGGAGCTTATTTGCCTTAGTTTCTCCCGGGCGGCCCCGAGCGTTTTCGTCGGTGGCGACGGCGACGCCGGCGTGCGCTGCGGGGAAGTCTCCCGTCGACTCCGGGAGCGACGAGGCCCTCAGCTGGCGGGATGCATTTATGCATGTCGAGAGTACACGGATCAGATCTCGCGTCTCGGGCCTAAAAACAAGGTGGAGGGTGCAAGACGGAGCGGGGAATGGCGAGGCGAGGCGGGGTGTGACGGGGCGTGGCGTGGCGAGGAGGAGCGAGGCGGGGTAGGGCGGAGGCGACGACAGCGTGGGGCGTCGTACAGATTCAGTCCGTCCCGCGCTTGGCCTCTCCTCCACTACCGTCCCAATCATTTCCGCCGTCGCTTCTCTTGTGGAGCGACGCCTCCTATAAATAAACAGTCTCCTCTGACTCCTCGGCGCCATCCCTCGCGCTTGGAGCTGCAAGTCGCGGGCTTCCTTTTCAGTGCGAGCGAGAGTCCTCCGCCCCGTTCTTTCCAGCTAAACGACGTCTTTCCGAGGCTCCGTTCAAAAGCGCGGATTAATATAATCCAAGTCGGCTTGGGGAAAGCATCACATTTTAAACGTGAATATTTATTTCTACGTCATTTTTCATCTATTTGTAGAACAATAAAATATTACTCATACGAAATATTTCGATTTTTATAAGATCACGAGTTCGCAAAATGCTGCAATGACTCCATCAACACGGCAACATAGGAGATATGTCAATATTTTCTTTGAATTTTACACGGAAATGAAGAAAAACTTTATTTCTGTCAGATGAAGATTCATCTGTGTAATCATTACACTGCATGTAGGATTGCACCGATATTCCATCATTGGGGGCCCAGCGTGATTGTGTCCTGAGTAGTCAAAAGATTCGTTATCGTTTGCCATTGCGATGAAAATATTAAAACAAACTCACTTAATGATTTTCTTTGGCGCTGTAGCTCTTCATGCATTTCGAAACTTATAGTGGAAAGACACAAGTTCATCTACCTCATCAAGTAATTTTTTGCCGAAGTCCGTCGTATTACATTAAAAAATTGACGATGTCAATGAATTCCGGCAACTAATATATTCTGCGCCGACTTCTTGCCACCGCAGCAGTGTTGGGAGGCAGGGGCGGCGTCGGGGCTCGCGCCTCGGCGCGGGACGGGGCGGGGCGGGGCGGGGCGGGGCGGGGCGGGGCGGGGAGGGGCGGGGCGGGGCGGGGCGGGGCGGGGCGGGGCGGCTGCGGGCGGGCCCCGAGGCGGCGCCGCGCGCCTGCGGTTATGCAACCGTGGGAGCGCGCGCCGCTGGCGCCGTCAGCCGGTCGCGCGTGCGCAGCGCCGGGCCGCGCCGCGACGAACCGCGACCAAACCCGACGCCAGCCGCCCCGCGCCGCGCCGCGCCGCGCCGCGCCGTAGCGCCCGCCTCGCCCGCTTCGCTTTGCGGTCAAATTGTTTAGTCGCCGGGGGAGGGGCAGCTTTCTCAAAGGGACGGGGTGTGTTCGGGAGATCCGACGTTAATTTCATCCCTGGGTCACGATAGGGGAAAATTATTTTGTGATACATCTCGAGATGAAATACGGCGTTTATCATTAATCGTACATGTATTCACACGTAAATGAATATAAACCATATTATGAATTTATACAAATGCTTGTATGTAGTAAGGTACAGCGGTATGTCTATGTTCAACTAAACCAAGGGAGTTTCAGTTACACAATGTGAGTTGATCTGTGGAATTATTGCATCGCATGATTCGCGGAATACGATAAAAGAGAACATCGTAACAAGATTATACTGATGTCCGTTGCATATATTTGTATCGATCAATAATGAGAGAGTCGAGAAAAAAATTTTTTTTTTCCTTATCGAAAAATATTGTATATTCAAAAAAATTGCCGAAAGCTAATGCGAATCTAGGGTGTGTCATTTCAGGTGGTGAAAAGTACACCTCCGAATTCTCCTCAGTTAGGTGAATAAACGTTTCTTGTGGCATTTTGCTCATAAACGCTTTGTTTCTGCAGAGCAGTTTCTTGACGATTTCTCGTCCATAAAGCCAAAAAGGTTGTGCTCATAGTGAATCGAAGAGTCGAGGAGTGTCGCCGAAAACGAAAATCTCCTTTTTTCAATTACAACTAAAAAACGCGTGAATTGACGGAATTGGGTAGCAAAATACAAGTCTGTATCGCGCGCAGTCCTACGATTGGCATCACTTCAAAAAGTCGATAATGTAAATGTAAATATTTTCAAGTGTTTGCAAAGACCAGACACGTAGCTGCAAGTAATTTGATTTAAATTTATATTTTGTCACCTATGTCAATCCTTCTGTGTGGCCGATTTGACTACTGGCGTAGGCGGGCGTTGTGAAGGAAGAGGCATGTTCTTTTACATGGCTTTCCTATCCCAATTGAGGGGTATAGATGAGAAAGGACGATCGCGCGGTTCATGCCCTCTTGTACAGTGTGCTGTTTTGGCATTCGCCTGGAAGTAATCAAGCGAAACTCGTAAACCATTGGCTAGAGTAGTCCACCTCGATCTCGATCCCGGCAAGGACTACCAACTCGCTGATGTTCAGTACATCAAGAAAATTTCCGACACCCAGGATCGAACGACGACATCCCAGATACCGGCACTCTTTATTGTAAAATTTTTCTGAACATTGTAACTACCCGTGCTGGTACTAGTTGTACATGAATTGAAAGATTTTTTCCGGAATTTGATTCATGGAAATGTAATACATTTTTCTTGCTATTCTTACAAAATGAATACTGTAATCCCGGTATCATTCCATTCCGTCCTTTTCCACATCTCCACAAATGAAGGTAAAATATCCATATGGAAATTCGCTTATCATCACATTCATACCTCGTCGGGACGTTGTGCTGCAGCCGTCTTTACTCATAAAGTGCTTCCGACTTGAATGCTCTGTAAACGCATCCTCCACTTTCAGGCCTCTACATTGTCCATCTCAACAATCCCATCTTTTTCCGCGGCTTCTTGGGAACTGGGAAGTGGCCTTGAAGGGCGCGGCCGCCCCGCAATCCGGGCGATCATTGTTCACGTAATGCCACGCCACGCCCTGCCCTTCGCCCTTGCCCCTCCGCGCCCCTGCGGCCTGGCCGCCCTGGGCCGGAGCGGGCGCTTTCCGGAGCTCCGTTTGAGGAGCCGCGCCGCCCGCCGCCCGCCGGCCTGTTTACGGAAAGGGACTTAAAACTTTATGGCCTGCCCTAACGGAGGCTCCTATTACTTGTTCATCACCGGCTCTCCCCCACGTTCGTTTCATGGTTGTGAACGAAAAGATGTCGAAACGTCGTCGGGGTCTTGAGTTGTAATTCATCCTCCTTTTTTTCATTTGTCTTGTTTTACCCCTTTTCCTAGCATTGCTGCACATTTCTTTGAAGTCAGCAAAATAATCACGTAATTCTTACAATTTGATGTGCGATGAAGTCTTGAAAACAATAATTAATACCAGTTGAAGTGATTTGTTTGAGAACGTATGTTGTTTAAAATGTTAGAATTCATGTTAACCAAGTTACCTTCCCTCGCTAGAA
The DNA here is from genome assembly GCA_011170035.1 of Teleogryllus occipitalis. Taxonomy (NCBI): domain Eukaryota; kingdom Metazoa; phylum Arthropoda; class Insecta; order Orthoptera; family Gryllidae; genus Teleogryllus; species Teleogryllus occipitalis. The sequence goes on along the minus strand of BLKR01000675.1, from coordinate 70,565 downwards.
ACGACAATGCAATTTTATTTATGTGCCTTTCTTTCATCAAAATAGCTGGAAATGATATATGTAGTTACAGTTACACACGCCACGATAGATCATATGAATATGCGCTCAAGCTGATCTCACTGCTGTCTCTGAAACGCGAAACACACTTGGTGATTTCGTGCGGTAAGACGTTGTACTAACGCTTGCGTTTTTGTCAGAGCTGATCCCGTCGACGGCCGCGGGCCAGTGCCTCGGAGCCCCGCGCCGCGAGCCCCTGGTTGGCGCTCATTTCGCGCCAGCGCTTTCGCGAATTCGCGCAATTTCCACGAATGCACACAATGGCGACGCGCCGTTGGTGTTGAAAGCGGCAAGCGGGCCCAGTTGATAGATATTGGAAAGGTATGAGCGTATCACTTCGTTACGGCGCGAATGACCGTGCTCGAAACGCTTGCCTAGAACCGAAATGTGAATTTTACTTTGACGTTCACACACGCGCGATGGATGACGCGTCCCGCTCCCGTGCAAGCGGGGGCCGCCGACGGCGCGAGCGGCGCGGCGCCACAGAGGGCGCTGCCATGGATTCGCGACAAAAAGGCGGGAAGGAATGGTGGCGCATTCCGGGCGGAGACATACTTTTGCGGAATGTGATAAGGCTACGCACATAAAAAGTCGCATAAACGATGAGAAAAGGTAGACGAAATGAAAGCTCTAGACTTTCGTGACAAAGAGCAGGTACAGGTACGTGGACCGAATGAAAAAAAGAGTTTTTTTTAAATTCCTTCGTATCTGCTTATGCCGATCACTAATTTTGGATTTACTTTCCCTTTGATAATTCTTTCACAATAAATTTAAGTTTCAGTGTAATATATGCAACAGTCTTGTATTAGATTTTCTTCCACCCATCATGTTTAGTTATTGTGAACACGGCCAACTCAATTTATCTGTATATTCTTTGCCGCTTGTGAAATATTGATGTATTGAGATTTGATAGCCGTAGTAATGGTCATTCCGAGTGTAGTGTAAGGTTTAAAACTCTATAACGCTTTTCAAATGGTAACAAAGTTACGTTCGTACATGAGTCGTTATTTTAATGACATTCATTTAAAACCACACCTTTCCACTTAAATCCTCTGGGTTGTGATGGTCGCCTTTTCATGGCATACGATCATGTCGTTATGAAATTGCTTTGGCGTTGTTGTGAATCCTGTTGATGTTAACGACCCACAAAAATGACATAAATGTCTGTTTTCACCGCGAAATCTTGAGATGCAAAAGGATGGGAAATCTCGAGGTTAGTATTATGATGTTCTGTACAAAGAAGTAAACAACCCTTATCATTAGCAAATGTTTTACATTAATCGTTAGATCCGTTAAATATCTCTCCTTTTATTTAATGTTCAAGATTAGGCAAGATACACAACGCTAAAATGAAAAATGTTCAAAAGCCATAAGTCATCAGCATACTTACTAAATAAATATTGGGAGATATGTAATACTATTCTCGAATTCTGCACATTTCATTCATGAAATGCGATAGTGTAAAAGTATAAATAAGTTCGCATCGGTCAGTAAAACGCAATTTAATGGAAATTAGTGGCCTGCAGCAGCAAAATGTTCCAGAAGAAAACCACACAAAATATTTTTTCAAAACGATGCAGCCGCACTACTCACGAACAAGTGAAATACTCCCGTATAACACTGCAACAAATTAAATGTTTTCACAAAAACATTGTTCACGAATACCGCAGTAGTCTAGTGTAGTACATACACAGAACAATAGTTCTTTACATACCAAGTACATAAAAAACAAAAACAACAATAATCCACAACGAAACACCTGAATAGCAAATATTTTATGGCGGTCGGAATCTTCTTTGGAGCCTTGCATGAAGACAGCTGCTTTGTAAACATTGACGAACTGAGTGTAGGAATCCAGTCTGTTCGCAGATTGAGAACAGGCAGAATGACGCAATGAATATGTGCATGTTGCAGTCAAAATCAAAACTGTTTCAGTTTTCTATTGACATTTCGACTTCCTGGGTATCTGAGGAAAGCATATACACTTGTCAGTGCAGAAGGCTGCATAGTTTTCTGTCAATTTTCCCGCTCATAGGAAATTAGTAATGAGAATTCCATCCTTATACACGGTGCTGCAGAGGGTGACCATTTAAATGAAAATTATTGAGTCATCCGTGCAGAAAACTGTGTTCAGGAAAGTAAATACCAGCTGCGAACCAACTGGATTTAAAAAATAATCCACTACGATTCAGTCGATTGGGCAGTGCATTAGCCACTCAGAAAGAAGATAATCACTAACTGTCAGGCGCAGAAACTGATCCAGGCAAAAAACTGAATGGTCAGATATAAGGCGAGCCTGCACTGGTGCATTTAAAACATCAATACCTTCATGCAAAAGTAATACAACTGTCAAAGAATTTTGAATTATTCCTCCATTTGCTTTTAGGTGCACTTGCATTTTCATCAACACGAGCCGATTTAAATTCACAGAGTGGACACCATACTATACTTAGATTTATTTAACATGGCATCTCAAGGTCACGCGCGAAAGAGAGAGGGAGGGAGGGTGGGAGGGAGGGAGGGAGGGAGGGAGGGAGGGTGGGAGAGGGAAGGCAAACACCTATGGGGAGCCGTAAAAAGTCGGAGCTCTAGAATCGTTGCAACTTCCCATTGGAGTCTGTCTTCACTCTCCCTCTTTCGCGCGGGACCTTGAGATACCACGTTAAAAAATCAAGTATATAGTTGATTAGAGTTTTATAAGGAAATGAGAGGAGAATATTAGTTGTCACAGACGATAAATTTGACTCTCTACCTGAAATTCGTATTAATTCGTGCTCTTTATATGAGTGATAAAAAGTGAAATGTTATTCGCATAGTACATACAAATCCGGGCCATCAGTTCTATTCATCATGTTCCATTTTATTGTATTGTATTCATCCAGTGCCATAATTCAGCAGCAACACCATGAAACGAGAGATCTTTCTTAGAATTGAACCCATGGGCAGGCTCAGAAAGACGCATGAGCTATTTGATGAACTACAAGCATCGACATCGTGATTGTATGCATATCTTAACATGCTGGTACCGGAATGGCAAGAGGTAATTGGAGACCACAGAGGTCTCCTGTCATTGAATATAAAAAAATAATAATCTTCTAGGAATCGGATGAACGAGTAAAATTAATTCAGTTTATACAATCATCGATCGAGAACAAATTAAATGACAGGGCGACAAATGAATAAGGAAAGCGTATCGGCGTCAAAAGAGTCGCTAGAATCGAGCAGAAGGGAGGAATAGGCCTAGTAAGAGAACGGTGGCCATCATCATCAGAATGGAGCGTGTGGTTTGCGCCAAAGCATCAAACAGGGGGCGGCGTCGGCAGCAGCGATAGCAGGCAGCGTTGGATCGCGCGCCGCGGGCGCCGCCGGCCGGCAGCGGGAGGGCCGCAAATTCATTTTCCAGTGCAACGCCCCGCCCCGCGCCGCCCTCCGCCCACGTCGCGACGTCACGACGGCGGGGGAAGGCAGCGGCGGAGGCTCTGCCGAACAAACAAACGCGCGTCTGCGCTCGGAGGCGCATCTGCCTGCGCTTCCTGGAAGCCGCGTCTGCCCGCGCGCCCTCTCGCGCGCCCGAGACGCGCCCAGCGGCGACGTCTTCTCTCTCTTACGCTTCCCACTGCTCCTGCATTGCTCGCTCCGCGTCCTAGCACACGTTTCCCAATCACTGCTCCAGTCACTTACCCACCAAGTGTTGCCGTCTGCGTAGTCGATAATATTGTCTCTACATTCCTCCATCCTCCGCTTACAACTAATGGAACCTGCTTCTACTGAATTTCTCTTTCATCCCCACGTTTGGCTTCTTTCGATTCTATCGACGACGATGTGCTTTACTTATTCATTTTTGCCTTATCCTTTTGCTTGCCCTCGTTCGATGGCTCTACAAACTGAATCAATTGTATTCGTTCATCCAATCTCCGTAAGATTTTGATTCGTTTTATATTCCATCCTGTGAAGCAGGCAAAAATAAAATAAACATACTGCAAAAACATTAAATAGCTATCAGCTGTTCTCTGTTGCGCCTGTTCATCTCTTTTTCTCTCGGCCTGCTTTTGGCTGCTCGTTCATGAAGTTCGTGAGGCCGGTACTTCGCAACCTGCCCCGGCCTGCTGCTTTCCGCCCTCCCCCGTACGGAAGTCCATGCTCGTGGGCTGGGCGGCCCGCGTGTGGCCCACTGCTCGTCGCCCGCCCGCCCACGCTCGCTTAAACGCCCGCAGCCAGCCCGGCGGGCGCCGCCGCCGCCGCAGTCGCCCGCGATCGTTGCGCGCGGGTTTTTTTTATTCAGCGCTCCGTCGCGCGACCGTAGTCCGCAATCGGTAAAATATTTGTCGCGTTTTCGCGTTTTATCGGTATTTATTTAACGCGGGTGAAATGTCGTCCCACGCGGGTGGGCGGGCGGGATGGCGGGTTGGCGGGCGGCGAGCAGGCGAACGCGCTTGCCGCCCCGGGGTCCTGGCGGCTTCCCTCGATAATCCCTCTCGCGCGACGCGCAGCGTCTGCTGCTTAAACCTCGTTTTATTGCGCGCAGGGTGGGCGCGATAGAACGGCTTATTCCACCCTCGACGCGCCAAGAAGTGGTGTCGACTCGTATTTATCAATACGAGGAGAGTACAATATGTTTGAGGTAAAGTCGTCGCTCGCTGGATTTATTTTGTTACCTCCTGTCTCGGCAAACCAACAAAACGTTTTTGTGCTTAATAATATTTTTGATGAACGTAACTGCGTAAATGTTTGTTAGTATTGTACTAGTCATTGTCCTCCCTTCTTCTGGATTGTCTCTCCAGACGATGAGCGATACGTAGGTGTCCGTTTATTTAACTACGCTGACGCGTAGACCCTGAAGGTGCTTCATTTTACGCCTGGCGCTGAGCGTACTTTTCAGTAGAACGGAACCGGACCCGTGTGAACCAGAAACCCGGAGTACGAACCTAAAAAGAGCACTAGAGAACTTTTGAGGCAAGATGAGATTTTGTGTGTAGTGGGGCGGCGGGGGCAGGGAGCGCGGCGCGAGGGTCTTCGGGGGGTGGAGCGGGCGCGGGCGTGGGGCGCCCGGGAAGCGGGGGGAGCCCTCTCGGCGAAGGGCGAAGACGCAGGGCTCCCGCCGCAGCGTCGGGGCTCCTCGGCGGTGGAGGAGGAGCTGTTGGCCGTGGTGATGGTGGTGGTGGTGGTCGAGGCATGGGCGTGCGTGCGTGAGCGCGCGGGCGGTTTCGTGCGTGCGTGCCTGTCTGCCCGGCCCCGCCGCGGCCGTCGGGGCGCGCGCAGCCGAGGAGATAGGCGAACGATTGAGATGAAGGGCAGCAGACTTGTAGCGCCTTTAGGGAATTGTGTCCTGGCCCTGCCCCAGCCCCAGCCTCAGCCCCAGCCCCGGCCAGGCCTCAAGAACCCCCTCCCTCGCGGTGCGGCCTACCCCCACTCGCTCTGCGTGCGGGCGGCGGCGGCTGTTCTCTAGGCCGCCGGAGTACAGTCGCATCGCCCCCTAATGGCTCCCACGCCGCGAGCCGGGCCGCCTCTTTTATGTTATTCTCTCGTCGTGAATATTCATGATTCGACGAGCATTTTCTTAACCTTCTGCACTATCTCGTATATCTGTATTCGTAAGAGATGGAGCAGCGTTTGAGCCTTCTGACGTAATTGTTTGTGTTTACATCTCCTGCCCCACAAAAAACGGTTTCCTCTGTTACCGACAAAAAACGAGTCCGTCCATCTAATAAACTCTAATCTAATAGTGTAAAGAGAGCGGCTTCTACGGAAGGCGTCGACGTAAAAAGACACGCGGGGGCTCCGATGCTAGAGACAGGTAGCGCGCCCGCGGGACGCGGCCGGCCCGGCCTCGTTGCCCGCCGCCGCGCCGCGATCTGCGCCCACCGCAGAGAAGACTTCATGAATCACTAGAGGGCTGTTCGGGAGACGTTGGAATCGTTGTTCTTTAATGATCCATTTCTATTCTGTGGCGTAATTTGTCACCGCATTGGCTGCGGAGGAACGTCTCGTGCGCGCGGCGTCGCGTGCGCCCGGCCGGTGGCGGCGACGACGACGGCGGCGGCGGCGGCGGTGGCGGCGGCGGCGGCGGCGGCGGTGGCGCGACTCGTCACGCGCGACTCCCGCAGGTCCTTCGCGAGGACCATTTAACTCCTTTCCGTTCAGAGAATCCGGGGAGTACGAAAAAAAACACCTCACTTGGAACAGTCTGTACCAATAGCTCCCTCAAGGTCGGTTTCTTTCTTACGTTCGCCGTCTCTGTCTTTCCCTTTCGTGCTTCATCTCGCGGGCTCACAACCTGCGCCCCCTCCCCTGCCGCTTCGCGTGCCTCGCTCCTCGTCGCTCGTGGCCGCCGCCATCGTCTCCGCTGCTGTTGCTGCCGCCCCGCCGTGCCGCCGCGCCGCGCCGCGCCGGATCGGCCTGTCATAAGCGTCTGGGAGCGCCTGCCGCGGGGCCGCGGCCGGCCTGCCCCCGGGCCAGGACGGCGGCGGCGGCTGCCGGCGAGATGCCCTCCCGCAGCCTCCCCCTCTCTCTCTTCCTCCGCCCGCTCCTCCGCAGCAGCAGCCGCCTCCCGCCGCTTCTCTCCGCCTGCCTGCAGCGTGCTGCCTGCCCCCGCCCCGGGCCGCGCGTTGCTCCCGCGCTCTGCCCGAATGATTCCCTGGATGCCTCCCGCTGCCGCGGCCGCCGCCGCCGCCGAGCGTCCTTGCCTCGCTTCTCTCGCCTGCTCGCTCACCAGCCGGCCGCTGCTCTCCGTTCACGAGCGTCGCTCGCGGGAATGACGCGCGGGCCATCGGAACGGGTCTTCAATCTACTTTCTCATGGACTTCGTGTGGCTTTTTCTGCATCTTTCTCCCAGTCTCTTCATCATCTCTCGGTTTCTTGTTTGCATTCACAAATCGTAACTTACTAGTCTCGCCCCCTTTCTTGTTTCATTCATTGCCTTCCTCTCGGGATTTTTTCTTCCTGCTTTTTTGGATTGGGGACATCTTTGGAAACCGAGTTGTGTGGCGCACGCGGCGCCTTCTAACCAAGTGGCCCGTGTCCGCCGTCATCGGCCGCGCGTCCAAGTCTCCGTCGCCCCTTTGTGAACGCCGCGCGTCACCCGGCGCCGCGGCGTCCACGCTCTCCTCCCCTAGTGGCGGCGCTCCGCCGCTGTGACCCCGCCGGCCTCGGTCCCCGTCTTTTCCGGGCGGTGGGCACCTGGCGGGTTGTCGCCGGCGGCGGCGGCAGCGGCGGCGGCGGCGGCGCGACCTCGGCCTCTGCGCAAGAGGCGGCCTTCCGCCTCCCCGCCCGCACCGCTCCGCGCCACCGTCCAGGCCCTGCCGCCGCCGCCGCCGCCGCCGCCGCTCGCCGCCTGGCCGGCGCGGCAGGTGCCTTGGGCTTAGCGCGGGAGGGCGGGCGGGCGGCCCCGCGCATGACGCGTCCATCTCCAGCCGTGGCGTAGGCGCGCCGGACGCCGACGCGGCCGCGGACGCGGTCGCCGACGCGTGCTGGGAATTTGATTGAGGAGGCGAGAGGTGGCTGGTGTTCGGCGGAGGCTTCCTCCACTCTAATCCTTGAATTATGGCTGTGGCTTTTAAGAAAGGGGCCCTCAACAGTTCTGTCTGCGAAATGTTTCTGGTGAATTGAAAATTAGTTTATCTTTTTATGATGCTAAATGGTACATTTTTTATAGTTTACTTTTCAATAATTTAAGACGTTGAAAATAGTACATTAGCTATTTTACATTTTTGTTAATGTATGTTTCTGAGCTTCCACGTATACGTCGTTTGGCAGAACTGAATTTTTTAGATTACACCTCAACTACAAAGGGCAGATCTGTGTCAAAAAGCCTCCCTCTGTAAAAGTTATGCAGCATTAACTGGAGTGAAGAAAATATCAATTTCCGTGCGGTTCGACATTCATTAATATTCAGAAATGTATCTTAATATTAGGAAAGCGCATGAACACTGAAGTACTACCTACATTTTGTCAGTTTTTTAATAAATTTTCCAGCTTTAATGCTGTTATGTTATTCTAGATTATTGTGATATCGAATGCTGGAACAGCAGAACGAAAATAGTAAGTTCCGCAACAAGTGGGCGACAAAGGTGATTCGTGCAGGAGTCGCGCCCCGAGCATATGAAAGATGTGTCGCGTACGCTTCATAACATTTTGCATTCTATTAGAATGAAAAAATAGCTGTTTCTAAAGCGTAAAAATATATTTTTAAAACGCCGTGCGTGAAACACGTTTTTCAAGCATGTGTTCCGTGTTCGAAACAGTTATTTTTTCATTCGAATAGTGTGCGAAACATTTGAAGCGTGCGCGAAACATCGTTTACCTTGTCTTGTAACGCTTCGCAATTGTCTTTTGTCTTGACGTCTTTGCTCATTATTTACATACAGAAGTGCACCCAAGATATTTTTTATGGGGAGGGAGGGAGGCTACAGGTATAGTTTCCAGTCGACTTGATGTTTTCTTATAAAAAATAATTTATGCTGAACATTAATAATTTATGCCATTAGTTTATAATGTTAAGTATTATTGAGAACATGAGTACATGTTCTGAAAATGAGCGACGTTAGGAGCGAGTTATCAAATTTGTACGAATGCAATAAAGCAACATTAAAAAACAAGTTCCATGCGCTATTTTTTGTATAACAGCATTATAAATTTATAAGACAATCAAACTTAATTTTGGTAAACAACTTTGTGACGTCACGGATACTTGACATTTGTGCGAGAAAACGGTGGTCGGCTCTTCGGTTTTATCGGCCTATCGCTACATCCCCACGGTTTCCTCGCTGCGATTGGCTGAATGTGTGATGTCGCAATCATTCATGCCATAACGGCAAATACGTCATTATCTGTGCCGTAAGAATCTCTTTTATGAACGATTTCTTGTAACGGAAAAGGTCGTTTATAATGCTGGAATACAAAAAGTATATTTTTATATGAGGAATTATAGTTAATATTTATATCGTGTAAAATTGATATAATGAATGATTTTCGTTAGTATAGAAAATTTATAAAAGCTATATTTTTCTAATATGTATCTTTGGCTTCGGGGTGGGTGGCTGGAACACCATGACCCCCGTCCCTTAGGTGCGCCACTGTTTAAATACATTAGAGATACGATATTGACTGCATTTATCTGTACTTCTGTAAAAGTTATTTTACAAATGAGTTCAGAAATCGTTTCGCCCACGGCGTGTTAAAAATAATATACGCAACACGTGCGCGAATCAATTGTTTTACGCACATGTTGCGTAACGTACCATTAGACAATCACGTATTCAGGGTGCAAATATTCAATTGCGGAAAATTGGTTTATAAAATTATGTTCCGAGTTTGAAACAATTGCTAGACTATCTTTGGTTTATGTTCATAATCACGTCAATGATCTCGGTTCCAGTAATTGAGAGAACAAGGCGATGTGGACAATATATGCAGTTTCTAGGCAAAGATTAAAATATGAAATATGTAGGTTTCGTTAAAATGTAATATTGATGCTATTCAACATTCGACTAATTTTTCCGGTGGGACCAGCCAACGCACCCCTGCGAGTGCCCCGCCACCCTACCACCCTCCAATGCCTATTGCTTTGTTCCAAAGGACCAAACTGCCCTCGCCTCGCCGTCTCCTCCGCCATATTTAATAGTGTGCCTCATTCGGATGAAAACCTGCAGTCGTCCTCGTCCGCGCACCGTATTTTGGAGCGCTTTGACTCCTTCTGGAGGCGGCCGGGGCGGCGGTTGGGCGTGCGTCGGGGTGGCGAGGGCGGCGGCGAGGGCGGCCGGGGTGGCGAGGGCGGCGGAGCGGCTTCAGGGCTGCAGCGAGCAGAACCGGCCGCCGGAGGCCCGCGCCCCCGCCGCCGCCGCCGCCGCCGCCACCGCCACCACGGCCCCGCCCGCGGCGCTCCGAGCAGGAGGGGGGCGGGCAGGAGGCCGGGAGCAGGGGAGCGGCGAGCTGAAGGGGCCCCGCCGACAAAGCCCCCCGCGACCTGCCGCCTGTTTTGTCAAAAAAGGAAGTTCACCAACGACGTTCGTTTTCGAGGACAGCGGGTCACTCTGTTTTTGAATATAGAGGAAGAAGAAGGAGCCGCTCGCCCCCGGACGCAGGAGGGCGCTTCCATATTTCAGGTAAAGCGATGTGGGGATTTGTAACGAAAAATTCAAATTATTTGATGTCCCCTTGTAACGTTTTTCTTCCTGAGGGTAGTTCCCGGTCCAGGACCACGGGGCCGCATTATCATATTTGTTGATGTAGGAAGGCCAATGTGCGTGGAGAGCCGACGGAGATGCCTACCGGACCTTGGCCAACCCTGGGTGCCATTCCTGGGTCCCTCCAGAGCTCCAGCACTGCGCTCCGGCCCGCATCCCGCCGGAATGATAGTTGGGAGGGGTAGCAAATTTTTAAAATGACTGCTCTGGTCGGGGAGCCTTCTGCTGTTTCAAGGCAAACAGTGTGACGCGAAAAACAAAACTTGTGCGGGCGAGGCTGGAATCTGGAGGAGCAGCACCGACAGATTAGATCTCTTTCCCTGCCCTCAACGCCCGGAAGAGCGGGAGACTAACCGAAGGGAAATAATAGCTCAATGGTCCTGCTCTGAGAATCAATAAAAATTGAATTTTGAGCGCAGGTGCCAATACTTTCTCAGCTCATGAAACCCAGCGTATTTGTTTCGTCTAGATTAAAAACTATAAATTTAATAGACGTACCACGTTACTCCAATCAGTGACAATAATTAATTTAAATTATGTGGAATTTCCATATCCATGTTTCTCTTTCACTCACACATTGTACATAGTCCTTCAAATTTTAAAAATTGAATTCCATGGCGATTATTTAACACGACGAATATGAACCTCCAAATTGCTGTTAATATTATTCCTATTAATCTGGTCTTTAAATGCAAAATGGTAGTCAAATTGATATTAATTTGTTCATAAATAAACTGCGTGAATCTTATGTATATGTGTGAAATGTATTGAAAGGTATGCAATAGCCTTGGAACGTGTAAATCATAGAATTTCGTAGCGTCCACAAAAATATCCACTTGCCATTATTCGTTGAATTCGATATCTCAGCCATGTCTTGCAATACGGGTTTCAGTAGATTTGTAGACAGCGTAGATAGTGTGGATAGGTGTTCGCATCCCTAGGCGGCATGGAATGAGGGTGCAGGGGCTGAGGTTCTTGTGGTGAGACTCGGCGGGGTGGACCCTACAGTCGCAGGCGCCGGCTCCGCCCCTATCTCGCGCCGCGGGAGCTAAGTGCGTGTACGGTGGGAACTGTCTTGTATGCATACATTGAATCTCCGGGGAAAAGCGAAAGCAAACGTATAGGCACTTCACGCGCCGCACGCTGTTGATTCAGAGCGAAGGAAAATATTTTGAGGATGAATGGGCCGCCTTGGATTAGGTAATGGCGTCCGACTGCGTCAATATATGAACTTTTCATCGAAAACGGATAATTTTGCCTCTTGGAGCGTTGCCGCGAGTTTGGTTAGCGTTTGAAATTCGTACTTGTTTTCCTTTGCGTCGGTATTTGAATATAATTTTATTCCGGTATCATGCTTAATACCCTATGAAATGTGAGCACATGAGTAAGCAAACGTCTCTCTCACACGTTCGCTTCTGAGAGGCGCCTGAAAGTGAACAAAGTGGTTGTTGATTCTTTGACGGACTCTAAAGTGGACTCCGTTCTACTTAAGTATTTGTTCCTGTTCTATGCTTCGCCACGATGTTCTAGAATTATTTTATATCGTTTATAAACACGTAACGTCCTAAGTGTAACTACACCTTACTTTTCCTTACTGTGCACAAAAAGTGAAATAAAAGTTAATATTAATAATTGTTGATTTTTTTGTATTATATGTCATTAGTAACTATTTTTGGTTCGTGAAAGGTTCTGTTTACTTAGCACAAATATTATCAGCCAAATTATTAACGTACCCTTTTTTCACATTTATGGAAATTAGTTCAAAAGTAGGTTTACAAATTAAAGATATTTCAGAATCACATTTATTTCTCAATATTGTTCATTTCAGCTTCCTTGTATATCAAGGGATATAGTTGAAACGATTATCGAGTATTCTGAAATAGTGCAAGATTTCGCGAGACCACCATGATTGAAAACGCACACAAAAGAAAACAATATTGCCCGAATAAATTCCTATAGTGAGCGCATGATTTCCGCGATTCCTCTCTCGGTCGCCGCGGCGCCGCCCCATCGATTTCTCCGAGCTCCCAACAATGGTCCTCGACGGCAAGGCGCTGGGCGCGGCGGCGGCGGCGGGGCGGCGGCGGCGGCGGCGGCGGCGCGAGGAAGTAAAAGAGGTATAAAATTAAACGGTGCTCGGAGGGGCTGCGCGGCGCGGCGCCGCTTTGTGTGCTAAGTGCGTAACTGGCGCCGTCGGAGCCCTGCCCCCCTAACGGGGTGAGGGGGGGTGAGGGGGCTGAGGGGAGCCGCTGGCCGGTGGGTTCGTGCGAAGTGCCGACGCCGCCCCCGACGCCATTCCACTTCCTACACGCTGCGTTTGGCCGCGCTATCGATGACACGTTCATTGCCTTTTCTCCACTGTGTCCTTCACTTCATTTTCTTCATTGCACATGGTGTTTCTCTGTCAGGTTCAATTTTCATTTCTCATCATTTATATTTTCTTCCCGAAACTGTTGCTTCTTCTTCTTCTTCTTCGTTGATTATGTTCTTATTATTCTTATTCTAATTATTCTTATCACTATTCATTAATTACTTTATTCACATATTTATTTTATGAAAAATCAATATTTTCCATACGATATTTGAAAAGAGTACGTTTTCGTTTTCTTATTGCCATAGCACAATCAGAAATATATTTTAACAGTTATATTTATACCGTTATACCTTGCTACAAAATTGAAAAATAATTTAACACATTTCAACCTTATGGATTACCTTACGAACCTTATCGAACCTTAAGACCACATCTGAACCTTATTGTTTTTATTACATAAAATGACATATTCACAGGTGGTCAATACTAAATCAACGCTTTTACAATTTTTTTCAAAAAGGATGTAATCTTCAACACTACAAGAATATTACGGACGTCTTTATTTTCTCTGTAAATATTTTCATTATATTGATAATGTTAATATCATAAAAATTGTATCATCTTTGTGAAATAAGGTATAAGAGTTACATTCTTTTTACATAGTGTATATGAGACACCAGAACGTGATGACTACAAAAAATGCGTTGCGTATTATTTTGATAATTATTTGACTTCATGGAAGTTAGAACTTACGTTAATTAGATCGGTTGTTTCAAAACCCACAAATTCATTTAGAGCAATATTAGTTTTCACAACTCCCTCTCAAATTCACTTTTTTTGCGATTGCGTAGATCTGTTTTATTCTATTTTCAAATCGGTACTTTAATTTTCTTCATCCAATTGCATTTGTTAGATTATCCATTTTGTTTATTCCATGCCACGTCCTTTTTCTTCGCTTTTTTTCTGCACGCTGTCGATTTCCCCTTCCTTCACGTTTAGCATTAAATACGAAAGTTTGATATTTATTTCCTTTGGCGTCGCCGCCGCCACATATTCCACCACCGCCCCTCCAACACGGAAGACCGCTCTGCCATCTCAGCGCCGCCTTCTTCGGGGCTTCGGGCGCGACTCCCAGTTTGCAAGTGGCGCTGACCTTTGGGCGGCGCCCCCCGCTGCGGCCCCGCAAGCGCCAGTAGGTCTCTGGGCCAGAGAGGACCACCCTCGGACGCGCGGCCACGGGGCGACGGCGGCGGCGGCGGCAGGGGCGGCGGCGGCCGGCGAGGGCCGTTCGCAAAAAATCGCGGCCTCTTCAGCAAGTGCAGAGCGCACGCGGCGAAGGGCGGCGGCGGCCGTGGCGCGTGCCACGCGCTGCCCCCGAATCGATTGCCGCCCCGCGCGCCGCCCATGTGTTGACAGGTGGGACGAGAGGTAGAGGTAGGCGCCTCCTCGCGTTTTTTATTAAACTGGGTGCGGTCGGAAGTTTTTTCCTTCCCTAAAACTCACTGCCTACCGCCTCACCTCCACTAACGCCCTTTTTTGCGGGAAACGCTGCCGCCGCCCGGGCCCCTCCCCTAAGATTTACTTTCCCGGAAGCTCCTCGAGAGACGGCACAATAAGAAATACGGCCCGGCGGGCGCGCCGCGGGCGTGTGCCCCGATCGCTGCATGAATGACGGGCGGTGTCGTGCGCCGCTCGCTCATTGATGTGTTTACAGTGTCTAGTGGTGTTTTTGCCGATCCGAGCGCGCTGTGTAAACGGTCTGTTATTGAGAATCTTTTCAATAAACATTCTTGCATAAGCCTCTTGTGCTCCCGGCTTATGTTTGCTTTGTTTCAGTGGTTTATAAAATACTAAAAAAGTGTAGGCTTTGCGTTTAAAAATATTGACAGATTTGACTCGCGTGTAGATTTAGTCCGCGTCGGATTTGTTCGTTTCAAAAGTGAAGAGTTCCATGTGAATAAGGTGAAGCATTGTTTTGCAATGCTACTTGTTCAGGAGGAACAAGAGCAGATGTAGAAGAGAAAGGGAGGTGATTTTACATGAAATTCAGTGCGAATCCTGGAATATATTGAAACAATAAAAAAATATATAAAATTAAGATGTTTATCTAGTGAATGTGCTCTGGAAGCTGTGTCATACAGGAAAAAAGCCACAGTAGTATTAATAAATTACTACTCTTAATGGCACAAATATTCTAATGCACACAGTTTATATTATACTTGCCAATTATTTTATATTTCACTCGCAGTGTTACATGTAGGTAGCAGGCAAACGTTTCTCCTTAAGCTGCAGTAAGTAACGCGAGCTTTATTTATTACCGGCACGGCGTTGCCATCTCTCCGCAATAAAAGATCGCTGCTCCTCCCCGCTGTTTATTTTCTGCCGCATTGGCGCACTTCTTCGGAGGCGTTGCGTCTTTGATTAAGCCGCGTTTCGCGCTCCATCGGCTGCAGCACCTCGCCGGAGAACAATGCCTGGCCCTCGGAAGTGTGGCGCGGCGGGGGGCGCGGGCCGGCGGCGGGGGTGCGACGTGGGGCAGGGGGCGGCGGGAGGCCGCGAGGGGGAGGGCGCGTCGACGGGGGGAGAGGGGGCAGGAACGCCGGCGGCGGCGAGCGGGGGTGCGCGGTTGGCGAAGCGGGGCCACGCGGGCAGGAGGGCAACGGCGAAGAGGCAAGATGCGTCGAATTGCCCATGTACGCGTCTCCATTAGCGCCATTCTCGTCCTCACACCGAGGGAATGCAACGCCACTTTATCATGGGGAGTCATCGAGTCGAAGAGGCTGCAACGATGGCGGATCTAGAGGGGAGTCATAAGACCATGCCCCCCCCCCAAGCTTAGTTTTCGTTTGTCTCCTACCTTTATTTGGTAAAATTGATTTAAATATGTATTTATATTAGAATTATGTAATTGCTTAAAAATAATATTATATAGTATCATATATACACTACAAAAACAATGCACAATATCATAAATATTTATTATTTAACCAAAATATATGATGGCCCTCTTCAAAATGATCGGCTGACCGTCCTTGGGCTGCATCAGAGGTTCGGAACACAACGCGAATTGGAGGCGATGTGTGAACGTTCCGTCCCAAAACCTACGCGTGTTTCGTCTACGAACATTTCGAAGATACGAAGGGGAGGACGCTTCCAGTGTGCGGAAAGAGGGGCCTGAAAGCGCCTACAAAAACGCAAGCAAAATACGCATGTAAATGCGTAACTATGAGCGTGCACGCGTTTGCCGACAACACTCACTCCAAGAGGTGAATACAAAAAAAATCTAGAGGGCTCTGACAAATAAGCATGTGTAGAAGGACGGGATGTTCCTGTCGATAGGCGTGCGTTCCGTGACGAGGTTGCCTCGCAGTCCAAGCGGATGAGAAGATATCGCACCCGGTTCGGGGATGGTGAAGAGGAAGTGGAAACGCTTGCAAAATATCCTCACTCAGCGTGCAAGTCGCGCGTGGGGCTGCCCACACACGCGTCGTTTCCGCCGATATTTCGCGCGTCTCGTCCTCCCACGGAGACGCACCCCGCCTGCGCCTTCCCGTCGACGGAAGCCACGTGCAGCGATAGGGGGATGCGTGGTCCAGAAGACGCGACGCCCTCCCGCGTGGGTGGGGTGGAATAACGTACCTACCCTATAGGGTAGAGCATTAGAATATATTTTAAGGCTAAGAGTATACTCTAATTTACAGCTAACATTAACAGAGGGTTGGCTAGTCCAAAAAGGAGTTGATGACGTTCCCAATCGCATCACGCGTTCTTAATATTTAAATAATATACGCGTGATGTATTTGTGTGATACGTCTTCTGAGCAAAAAAGCCATTCTTTGCGACATTGCGCTGGTGGCAGCAAAGAAACAGAATCGTGTGTGGGCGACAGGTCGCGCAGCACGAGCGTTAAGCGGAAAGAGGCGCGAGCAGTTTTCCGGGTGAGGAAAACAACGCCGTGGGTGCTTGACGTCCAGCGTCACACGTCGCTGGCGGTGGCCATGCGACTGCAGATAAGGCTACGTTGACGCGGCATCGCGTTCGGGCGTCGGCGGGCGCGCGCCGGCCAGCGCGACTGGCGGCCGCAGGGGCGCCCGCCGCGCTTCGTGGGCCCCGGAGCCTCAGGTCGCAGCAGGGGCCCCGGCCGCGGCCACCAACAGGCGCGCGCGGGCCTGCGCGACTGCGCGTCTGCGGGACCCGCCCGCCGCGGACGCCGCCGCCTTCTCGGCTTCACGTGGATCAGAGGCGCGCCGTCCCAACACGCGCTCTTCTACATGCGGTTCACGCCGCTGGCCTCGAGAGCGAAATCGCGTCGGAAGGAAACGCGCGTTTTCCGAGGCGTCGGCGGTCGCCGGAATGGCGAGGAGATGTCGCGATCGCGAGGCGATCGGAAAGAAAAACTCTGGGCCAGGAGGCGAAACGAGCAGTGGACAGATTGGTGTGACACAGATGCTCGGTGTGGTGGCTGGAAGGAGGGGAAGCGGTGGCCGGAGGTGGGGAGGTGGCACAGCGTGATTTTCGTTTCCCCCTCCGCGGCGCGGCCCGCCCCTGCCAGCCACGCGCTTTTTTCTTTCGTTTTTAGTTAGGGGACTGCATACTAGACGAAGCCTAAATCATGAGGGTAAGCATCGGCAACCACCAACTGAGAAAGAAGCGTTATTCTCGTCTCGCTCCCCTCCTCCCGTACCCCCACTTCGCCCCCTCCCCACTCCACCTCTCGGGCCCCCCCGCCCTTCGACGTCCCTCATCCTCAGACTTTTTTCATTCCCTTTTCCCTACTCAGCCGGCAGTCTGTTGGAAGACGCGAGGTTGCAGAGACCCCGGGTGTTCCCGCGCTCGGAGCCTTGGCGAAGCGAAGCGTGTGTGCGCGCGGGAGCGAGCGAGCGAGTGCGTGTCGGCGGCGAGGCGGCGGCGAGCGCAGACCGACGGCGCGCAGGCAGCGCAGCGCGGCGGCGGCAGCGCACGGCGCGAGCGCGAGCGCGGAGTGGGCGCGCGTGCAAGCGAGCGGAGCGGGAGCGTTCGCGTCCGCGGCCGCGTCCGGCGGCGCCACGCGCCAGTCGCCGTCTGTCGGCCGCGCGCTTCCCAGCGGAGTCGCGCCGCGCCAGTCGCTCTCCGTGCCCGGCGCCACGCGCCACGCGACCAAGAGGCGGCGGCCGCCGCACGCGTGCGTCAGTGCTCGGGGATCGTGCCGTGTGCGCGGGTGCGTGTGCGCGAGTGCGGTGTGCTGCTGTTCGTCGCGTCGCGAGCGGACGTCACGTGCGGCTGTCGCGGTGCATGCGTCGGCGCCGGCGTCGCCGCTGTCGCTCGCGCGACCGCCCCTGCCCCGACGCCAGCGGGAGCAACAGCAGCAGCAGGAGCGGCAGCAGCCCCGATCGCCGCCGGAGCAGCCGGCGTCTCTCGCCCCCGCCGGCCGCGTTCGCCCCCGGCTCGCCCCCGCCGCCGGCGCCGCCGACGCGCGCACGTGTCGAAGGGCGCGCACGTCGCGCCGCCCTCGGCGCCCGCGCCGCCCGCGCCGCCCGCGCCGCCCGCGCAGCCCGACCTGCCTGCGCCCGCGCCGACGCAGGCCCCGGCTCCGGCCACAGCCCCAGCCGAACACTTTTTATGCGCAGTTGACGCTTGCTTTGAAAACAGTAGACACATGAGCAGAAAGAAAGGAAAAGAAATGAAATAATGTCTTGCTCGTACGTGTTGTTTATTTGTTGTCGTGTGAGTTGAAACGCTTCACGCTGGAGGGCACTACGGTCGAGTACCGCCGGGCGGAGTTCCAGCATTCTCCGCTAGGTGGTTCCATTCCGGGGGCGAATGACTATAACAATCATCCTCATCAAGAAAATCACCATGATCCCGAAGATATCAAAGTTTGTTTCAGCGCGCCGTCTACACCCCCCTCACACGCGGGGGAGGAGCACCCATCACAGGCCAAGGTACTAACAATCAAATGATAATCCTAGATTGTCTTCTTGCTCGCTCTTTCTCGCATCTCTGGGGGGCACCTACTGACATCTATTGACATTTATACCTGTCTATCTTCTCCCCTACCGATAGGTTCGGCTGTGGGTGTTGGTTTTCCACTCGATGTGCTGTTCGTAGACCAAATAATGGGAATGTCTCCTCGTGCTTGTGATGTGCAAGGTTTGCTGCTCGCAGCGATGCTGGGTCGAAGGGCTAGGGAGGCGCGGAGCCACGCCGGGATCTAGTCTTCTAACATGTCTGTTCGGATGAAGAATGTAGTGCAGCGCGGAGGCGGGGGCGCCTCCTCGGCGCGAGGTTTGGGGAGGGACGGGGGCGGGGGCGGGGCGCGAGACGGGGGCGCCGGGACGCCGGGGAGGGTGGACAGGCCGGCTCCAGCACACCACCGCTTAGGCGCGGCGCAGGGCAGCGCGGTCGAGGGTGCCGGTTTTCGTTTGAAATTATTAATTCGGACGCCCTCCGTTTGGGTGCCAGGGAGAAGGCGGAGGGAGGGTGGGCGCAGCCGGTCAGTGGAATGAAAAAGACAGTTGGCCATTCCACTCGGCGGGGGTTGTGATCCTGTAGAAAAATTCGGCAAGCCTACAGGAGGGACAGCGGCTTGAAGGGATCTGCGCAAGAGACGTGAAGTCAGGCCTAACCGGTCGCCCGCCAGATCCGAGCTGCGTGGGCTGTTTCCGTCCAGTTTTCAAACATGTTTTTTTACACTTTGAATCGGCAAAGAAGCGCATTAGTTACTAAGTGGAAAGAAGGAGTTGTTTTGGTAGAAGTTACGAAGGGGGTACTCGGGAAGTCAATGAAATTAAATGTCTTTTCAGATTTCAATAAAATGGTTGTATATTGAATCTAGACATCCCCTTCATTAAATGTCTATTTTTTCTTATTGTTAAAATTATTTTCGGCAGTTTTTTTTCAAAACATTTATTTTTGAATGTATTAACTTTGGTTTCTGGCATTCAAACTATGCATGGGTAGTGTATTAAATGATGCCCGGTGATTATATTTTCTATAAAAATTGTGCGTATCTGTTTTCATACTACAATATCGTTTTGAGCGCTATTGCGCGGAGAACGAAATGCACCAACGTTTCCGCCCTTGTTCGCGGAAGCAAGCAAGGGGTGGGGCGCGTGGCCATGTGGGCGTATGTGGCGTCTTAAATCGAGCGCCTGCCGCGTGGTAGGACTCCCGCCTGCGCGGCGGCGCCGCTGGCCAGGTGCGCGCACGCAGCCGTCGGGGTGCAGCCTGACAGCCAGGACGCCCTCGCAGATAAGACGTTCGGAGTTGAAAGCCTCAACTCATGCAAATTCAAAAGAATCGACATGGCATTGTTCGCTGTGTGTAAATTCCTTCAAGCCACTTTCCTTCGATTTTTTTTCCATATAATGTATACTTCTTACCAGTCTGCTTGTATGACGTGCGTTTCGAATTCATTAAACATTTTTACAGTGGGTTCGTTAAAGGTTTTGGACATTGTGGGTGTTGATTTAAATCTGAGCCTTGATGGGGAAAAGGGAAAAATTCCTTGTTTGCGTTCACGACTTACTTCGTTTTTCGGTTACTGTCATCCCGTCGCGTTGGGATGAAATGTAAACACTGTGGCTCGTCTACGGAAGGCGGCGTTTGTACAAGACGATAGCCCAATCGCCCGCTTGCCACCTGCCGCTGGCCTGTCACTTGCCCTGCCCTGGTGATCAAGCACTCTCCCCGAGTGGTTTCACTCCACCCATTCCTCCTCCTCGGGGTTTCTTCCAAAAGCCCCCAGTCATAGAAAGAAACAAATTGACAATGCTCTTAGAAATCTTAGTTTTCTTTGAACACTATTAATAGGCGCAACTTGTTTGATGACAAGTGCGTTAGTGCTCGTAGAAATACAGCTCTTCATTAATTTGTAATTGTGGATTTGTCAGTCCTGACTACGGATTCTGTAGATTGTGTCTTTCTCGTGTAAAATATGTTTCATATTGGTGCATGCTGTGTAAATGGTTGTGGATTTGTATGTTCTTTTGTCGGTTCAACATTGTACTTGACGTCTGTGCAACAACGACCATTTAATCGCTCCGCAAATGTCAACTGCGCCACTCGTTGCGCCGACCATTCCCCTTACGGGAAGAGGACACCGGAAACATGTTTGACTGAATTATGATTTTTTGCGACGTCCGGTGTATGACAGAGGAGAGTGAATGCCACAGTATGGTATGTGTTGCATTCAACGTTATAATGATAGTTCGTTTTGGACTTACTGTTCATGGCATAATTTAAACTTCTTGATGCACTCGTAATGAATACGATATGAATATTGAGGTGGACAAAAACATTCGCTAGTTTCGCTCGAAAGGGTTCCGAAATACGAATACTGGAAAAATGGAGAGACATGATCGAGTTAGTTAGTCTATATAACTAGGGAAAGAAATAAGCATGTATCACTTTGTACTTTGCATTGTAGTTCATCCTTTTGTTAAACTTTTAACACCCTGCAGAACTTTATGATTCGGTAAGTTCTTGTAAATTAATTCTAAAACACTCGTGATTACCTCTGATTAAGTACTGAAACATCCAAAATCGTGTCTCAAAGATGCTTCGAAGTTTCAATACAAAAAAAAGATTTTTAAGAGTTTAAAAGTATTTCTAGCCTATCGCGCTTAGAAAGAATAAAGAAATTAATTTATTTAAATACGACTCATAACGAAAGATCCTAGTGGTATTACCTTGATTAATATTATCGTTTTGCATGCTAATGCTTAGCTTTTCCTGAAACCTAATTAGTAATTGTCATTCTTATACATCACATCAAGGTTATTTTGTATAAAAGGGTGCAAGTCAACATTCTCTTTGTGTTAGCGTCAAAGTGTGCATTTCTCATTCTCACGTAGTTGTACATAGCGCGTCCCAAAACATCAATATACATATCTCATATTTTACTCAGTTAATGCCGTGACTTTGTTTTGAAATGATAATTGAATTTCCCGAAAGAACAATAAGAAAGACTTCTAGGTTCATCAAGCAAAATTAAATAAAAATGTATGATTATTATGTAAAGGTATTTTATATAAAGGCCGGAGACTTTTATATTTATGTATTCATATTTTTTTAGTAAAATATAACTGTTTAGATTTTGAGCAATATTGCAAAATTGTGAGATGCGTTTCTACTCCACTTTTGACATTTCTGATTATACCAAAACCAATTGCATTATGATTTTTAGATGGATTAACGTTCTTCCTAAGAACTACAAGCTGTTTCTGTCATTTTTGTGTACATTCACTGTTTAAAATGTCTCTGAAATTTGTATACTTTGGTTTCAAAATTGTAATTAAAGCAGAAGTTACCTCCAGATTTCTCATGAGTTAATAGTCGTAATTAAGGCTGTTTGTGGGGATATGTCTTGTACTCAGTAAGAGGAATAAAATTCTTTGACAGCGTTCACTAATTCTCTAAAAATATCAAGGGCACACACACACATATGTGTGTGTGTATATATATATATATATATATATATATATATATATATATATATATCGTGTAATGTTTCGTAATAGTCATGTAATGAATTTTGTGAACAAATTTATTTGTAAGAATAATCATATTGGGTCAAGGGTTTAAACGGTCTTCAATATTGTTAAAATTTAATATTTATTTCGTCTACACATTTTTTCTCGTGTAACTGAAACTGCAATTTATTTGTATTCATCGTTCTATATTAGCAATTTTGTCTAACTTCTCTTCATGTAAACGTATCGATATCGCATACCATGCAGTAAATCCACTAAATTATTACTAGGAGCTACTAGCGAATAGATTCCTTCTCAAACTTCGTAATATTTTCATCTTAACAAAGGTTACTTTACAATTTGTTTTGTTGTATTTAAATAAACACAGTGTGGAAATGAACCATAAGTCTTCTTTCTTATTTAAACCCTCCCCAAAAATCGATGAATCTGCATTTAACAAAGATACATTTGTAAATGTCCAATTTTTTGCCACCTTTCTTTACTTCAATCTTCTCAGTTTTTGGGCTTTCCTTAGATCAAATACGAAAAATCACAATTCTGAAAGGTTCCTTATAATATTTCATTGCCACAATATTCTATAATAGCATTAAGTTCGTATGTAAATAATTAATAGGATGTTGTTTAGTCTTTTTTATTTCTTTGATTTCTCTCAAAATACGTCGTAGACCCTTCAACATTTTAAATCAATAAAAATATTTTTGTATCTTAAATTATTTTTATCATTTATAAATATTAGACATGAGTATCTCCGTTTCTTTGAACTAAAAAATATTTGACCTCTGTAGAAAAACTGTTATTTTAACGAAAACTATAATTTTTGGAAAGGGTGTTTCATCAACTAAAAACATGCAAAGATTCTATATCTCCACGTTATAATGTGAAATTAACATAATTTAAAGCACATTACACTCAACAGTTATGCAACGTAGCTCAGTTCTAATCAATTCTCGTACGAAGCGAAAAGTACTCCAGCCAAAAAATGTACTTTCTAGTAGTAAAATGACTTTCATTGAAAATCGTTTAAATATGTTGAACTTCTCCTTCATAAATTTTATACCCCTATTTTTCTCTAGCGCCAAAACTAAATTGCATGTTGTTCAGCAAAAAATATGAAATTCAAATTATAATTAAAAATTATTTTAGAAAAATACGTACTACATAAAAATTATCCATCAACAACAAAACTTTTGAATTGAAGTAAAATGTATATGAAAAGGAAAGAAACGGTCGGTTATTCGAAAATTTCTCATAACCATAGGGTCCAAAGTGCTTAGAAAGTGAAATACAAATTTTGAAAAGTATAAATTAAGAATGATTTAAAAACTGAAACGCCATAATAGTAAAAAGACCGATATATCACCAGACATCTTGGAGAAACAGTTTTTCCGGAAAGCAGAACTCTTTAAACGTGTATTTATGCAAAATTCTAAAGACAAATTTACGTTCAATTATTTTTCTCTTGGTGTATAAGAAAGACAAAATAATCTTGCCTTGGTTGTGCCAGGGAAGATTTTCCAAGTAAATATTTATTACGATTTCTTTTTTGCTCTTGAAATGTTATACTATCTATTGGTCTATCGGAAAATCAAACCCTGCCTAGACGTTTGCTCATGAAAACCCGTAGCAGAATGCGTGGGAAATTTCCTCCTTCTTTCTTTTCATGTAGATTTGCGATTACAGTTTTCGTTTCTTTGTTCAATGTGCTACTAACATGCATCCGATAAATAAACATTATTTGTGATGTAACTGCGGATGCAACTAATGATTACCATAATTAATACCAAGAAGGCATCGCAAATTATTGATAAAGTCAAAGAGTCGCGAAGCGACGAGTAACAAAGTCGAAAAAGACGATAAAAGATAGATTTTATTACTATAACTTAATAGTTAATTACGAAAATTACTGCCTCCTGGAATGATTTCATGAAAGGCATGTAAGTTATACCAAGAAAATCAATTCAGAATGTTTCGTTTATATTTTAAAAGACCTATTTAGCAACAAGAAACAGATATAAAAATAACAAACAACGTTGCTAGAAACATACAAAATAACATTAACTAGTTAAATGAACAATTACTAAAAAACACACAATTACCCTTGTTATTCAAAATATTTGCCATCTCTGCGTTTGATGTTAGTGATGAAAGTTCTTAATGTCTCTGACTGCAGAGACCCTATTCGTCAGAGACTGAGATAACTTGTATGCTATCAACCATAAAGAACTGTTTCAAAAGTTCTTTCCCTGTCTTGTTTTTGTTTTTGTTCTTTTTCATCATTTTGGGGCATTGAATTGATTATTTTTGCATGTATTTTTGGTTAATATATTCCAAAGTTTTCGTTATTTTCACTACATTTTCAATACTTCTTTAATATTTATAGTGCTCGTTCATTTTCACAGAAGAATGAAACGTACACAGAGAATTGTCTGTTGCATGTATTTTACTATTGAAATAAAAACAGGCAAATAGCGTGAATTACGAGTAATCAGTTCGGTAAAATTTGATAATTTCCTTCTGGATAGCTAGGATTCGTTGAAGTGTGAATGAATTCTTTCTTGCCATTGGACTCCCAGCACATGAGTGAAATAGTCATTCTAAATTCCCTGTAGTAATTGAAGATCGTGCAATATAATTCCAGAAAATAATTCAGCCTATTGAACACAACACTTTTGCAGAATGCATGAACTATGCACTTTACTGTATTGCAATTTTGTTATATTTTGTTGTAGTACGTCAAATAATGTTTTGCGTCACGCAGTAAACGGCTTCACTGTGTATACGTGCATTACGTGGTTAGAAGAGTGATCCATCTGCATGCATTATTAATGATAATGATTCAAGCTTTAGCATTCATTTCTTACTTCAAAACTCACGCCGTAATACTGTTTAAATGCTTCGATATTTTTTGTTTGATCTTTTCCTCAAAATTTTAGAATTTACTGTATTCTGTTCAAAAAACTAATAGAGTGCAACCAGTGAATCTAAAATATGAATTTTCACATACATGTTTTATGCATGCATTGCGCGCGGAACATATTAATTCAATTTTGATATTTTCACATATTTGGGTGAAACTTGGACCAAATACTAGCTCTGAAAATTGGTGCATAGAGAATCTGTATAACGCAGTATTTGTAACGATAGTTCGCTGTGAACGTTGCATGATGTTACACCGTTTCATTGTTTTCTGAATTTTCTAAACTTCTCTAGGCGGATGGGTTAAGAAACAACTCAGTTTCATTAACAAACAAGTGTAGGCCTCGCCGAAAGTATTGTTTCTTTTATTGTTCTGTTTGAAGTAAGTGTGTAAAGAATCGCGATCGCGATGACATGTTTAGTAGTTTCAGAAGTGAGGGATATTTTGAAAGGAAAGTTTTCGAGTTTATTTCGCCAGTTCCGATCGTAGCATTGGCCATATTGAAAGGTTGGGATGTTCAGAATATCGCCCATAGAGAAGTTCGTAATATTGCCTACCATGAGATATTTGGAACATTGTTTTGAGATGGTTACTTTTATTTTTGCAGATGTCACAATGTACACAAATGGACAAAGGGCAGATGAAAGAAGCAGAGATAGGATTAAAGAAAAAGCCCGGTAGCAGTCGGTGGTTATGAAGGGTCAAACAAAAATCGGATTGCATTATCGGTGGAAGGTTCTTTCTATGGTTTAATTATGACTCAATACCTCTGGTATCACCTAAAGACGTCTTGCCATAACCGAAACTTCCTCATAAACTACCATGTTTAAAAGAGTGAATCGGCCGCATTGGCATATCATCCTTCAAAAATTATCGTATGAAGACAATAAACCAAATCAAAGGGAAAGCATTAGTCAGCAAACGTCTAGCAAACAAAAGCCAATAAAAGCTAATGTCAAATTCAAAAGTAAAGAAAATAAAGCTGCAAAGATGAGACTACGAGATCTTTTTGCAGAGAGTTTAAGAATTTAAAACATTTTAAAATTTTTTTTGCTTATTTTCGTCTTTGTAATATAAGGAATGAAATGCAATTTTGCACTGATTTTTTAAAACTTTCTTAGCTCTTTCTTATTGGGCAATATTACCATGTATGGTGAGAGATATTTTGAACAACTTTTACAAATAAGTAAACTTTAACAAATTACATAATAAATGTACATTCTCTCATTTTTTCTCGTTAGTAAAAATTATAATGACATTAAATACAGGGTAGTAGAGGAAGTCTGATGGGCAAGTGGTGCTACTTTGGGAATACTGTTAAGAACATTAAATACTTCTGGTTCAAAATTTTTTTGATGGGCAGTATTTTGAACTCCCCCTACCCCAATCTGAAAGTCTGAAGTGACGGGCTTATACTGAACTAAGATGCATTAAGATATATTTTAGAATTAATATATTTTAGATTTTTTGTCAGATTGTTTCTACGAACATATTTCCTTTTCCTCGTAAACATCTGTTCTATCCAGCCTACTCCGACCTATTTAGATCGTCATGCGAATCTTCAATAGAGCGATTGATTGCTGCTTTCTTAAGAAATTAATTCAGCTGCATAGAGACATTTCATAACATGGCGAAATATTTACAACGTTATATGACGTTACTATCTAATGTTTTAGTCATAAACCTAAAATGCCTTCTTAATTAGAATTCCAACTTCAATCCAACTTCCCCGTATTAAATGTGAATAAATTGAACCAGTGGTGGCTCGTGCGTACGTAGATCGGCTGCACAACCCCCAGAAAATGAAAATGAAAATGATCTCATAATATCTTATACATTATGTCTTACACATATATACGGGCATTATGTCTTACACATATATACCCATAAAGGGCATATATCTGCCCTTTGTCTTATCTTACACATATATTATACATTATATCTTATACTTATCTCTACATTTTAATGACATTCAGTATTCAAGATAATACAGCAATATCGATGTATATGAAATCATTCTGAAACCGTCCTGAAGAGCGTCCAACTGACGCTCTCTCCGGTATCTGCTGCCCTGCCTTGCCACCTCGCTCTTGGTTCTTGGCTGTATTAGTGGGTTTACTGCTTTATTCTTTGGCACTTCGATTTAACACGGGGAACATACGGCAATTAGGCAGGTGACGCTGTCTAGCGCTGTGTGGTGACGGAGTCTCAGGGGAATACCCATATTCTGTCTTCGTCTGACTCGATGCAAAGTAGTTTTTTGATTTTCGCTTGTTATTGAAAGTACACAAGTTCAGTCAATTATTGACGATATTCAGTGCCTTGTTTGTGATATTTGGAGAATTTATTCTCATTTGATATTAGGTTTGTTGATTCAAAACTTACATTTGATGAGATCTTTGTGTAAAGGTCGCCGAAGTCCCTTTGTGTCTCGCGGATGCCAGTGTAGCTGCAGCTGGCCAGCGGTTTGCGAACGTTTTTGTGAGTTCGAATGTGTGTTGAAGATCTTTAGTTATTGCCAAATATACCAGGGTAGTGAAGTTTTCGAAATAAAATAATTTTATTTTTGTGAAACAAGTCGAAGCAATAGTGCTTGTTGCGATGTGCTGGAGTCGAACGTAAGTGCCCAGTGGAAATCTAAGTCAGAACCACATGCGCGGGAGGTGTATATGCCTTACGCGGACAGGTCTCATATAATTATGTAAGTAGTGTTTCAATATCCACTTTTATTTCACTTAGTTTTAATTCATTTGAATTGCTTACATTTTTATTAGATATTACTATTTTCTATTTTGGAAATTACATTTCAGTCATTCGATGGAAGTGCAACCTCCTGTCTGTTGGGGCACCAGCCGCCACTGAATTGAACAAAACAAAAAATGTATTGACTGAATTATGAATTTGAATTGCCGAAATTGACCAAAATACATTTTTATTACGAATATTTATTTGCATCAGCGGTGTACAGTGTCATAACTATGGATCAAATTACATTGGAGCTCATACCCAATACTATTATTCACAATAACGTCTTTACCATTTGTTGGTTCAAAACCACACTCATTCAAATGTTCTTAGGTAACTTTAATCAAATTCAACTCTTTCAGGGAAAATATTACAGGGTTTGCTGAATACCATAAGAAAAATAAAATGAATGATTGTGAGTAATGAGAATGGTTGAAATATCACTCGAGTTCAAAGTTATTCAATATCAAAAACTTAAGGTATACTGTATTAATGTAAAATACGATTTTTCCTTTTAGTTTTTATTACGTAGTAACAGAAGGCTCGCTAATTCTACAAAAAATGGTTTTCCTGCTTAAATACGTAGAAACTTTCTCTTATACGTAGATCAGCCAGAATGCACGTGGCTATCATTGACACTAAAAAAGCATTTTTTTTCTCAAAAGTGAACTTCCTTCCATCTATCCGTCTGTCTGAACAACACTAGCGCCTAAACCGTTCACAGGATTTTCACGAAAATGGGTTTTCCTTGATATATCTTGATAGTTTCCGGCGCCTCGAACTTCAGACGGATCTTTTAATTTTTGAGGGTACTTTATACGTAGATCCTAGATCATTTTCGAAATTTTCTCAAAAATTGATTCACATTTTTGTTCGAATAGAGCAAGTTGCGCATTTTAAAAATGGCGCAGGTCGCATTTTTAGTAAAGTTTTTGAATTCTCGAGAATTATAGTAGTTAACATTTTTCTCATCCAAATTACAACTCTTATTTCCGACTTTTATAACTACATTGCTCAGAATTATCTGAATTAAAATCTCTTCTTCAAAATTAGATATTTCAATAATGTCATACATTTTTTCGAAAATGTAAGTACTTTTTGCATAATTTTGCTCGATTTTGGGACACATTTAAAAAAATATGTAAACAAAATTTTGTCTAAACACCTCCATTTTTCTTCATTTTCTGGAATAAAGTACAGGTCGCTTCAGAGTATAGCGTAGGTCCAATTTTCATTAAAACATCTAGTTATGAAATTGCAATAGTTCAAATATTCTTTGGAGCACCTTCCATTTTGAAGCTAAATATTTATTTCTTAATACAATATATTCCTCATTGTTAATAAATAATTTTGTATACATGTTTTTAAAATATTAATTTCCGCGTAATTTTTTATTTAATGAATTCTTAATGTTGAAAAGAATCTAGATCTTTATCGTATTACAAATGGAGGGTTTTGACATGGCCGGTTCAAATCCCAGCCTAAGTGAATATTAATTTCTTAAAACTTTTTGTAAAAATAAAAGTTCTACTCTTGTATTGTGTTTTATTATAAAACACAATACCTTCAATTCAATATCAGAAATTCATTTTCATTTAAACATTTGAGTTTGCAAAAAAAATAAAGATAAGTATTTTTTCGAATATCTTGTATGATTAGGAATTTTTCAAGCGATGACTGAAGTGCAAGCACGTAATGAGTGGCAATAAAATTACGTTACCGTTACCGGTAATGCCATAAAGTATGTGGTGTTGTAGCACCACTAGTTTTTAATATTGGCAACGAAGCCACAGTGCGGTTGTCTGATTCAAACTTTCATCGAAATTTCCACAATTGTAATCTGCTGAGGCATTTCCAAGGCCCTATTGACTGTGCACTGCAGTCGGTTGTTTTGCGCGAATGTCATTCGTCATTCGTATCCGTATTTGATCCGGAGTATAATGGATGTCTTTGAGCCGCCAAGGCGAGTATCTGCGGTGGGGGCGGAGGCGGGGGTGGGGGCGGGGCTGTCGATGAAAGCGCGTTGTGGGACGTGTGCGCGAGGCGCGCCGACTCGCGGCCAGTTGCGCCTAAGTGTTTGATTGCCCCGGCGCGGCGGGGCGCGATGCGCGGCCGGGCGGATGGGCGGGCAGACGCGAGTGGGCGCGCACGGCGCGGGTGGGGCGGAGCGGAGCGGGGGCGGGGCGGAGGACCAGGGTGCGGATGGGTGCGCTCGAATGCGCAACAAACGGGTGACACGGTAGGGCGAGGAGAGGCGAAGGTGCGAAAGCTGCCGAGGCCAGATGATTTATTGCGCTGTATTATCTGCTTTAGGGCAGAGGGTTCTCTCAAGAATAGTTGTTTTGTTCACGAAAAGTTAGAATCCACCATCCAGAAACCTTGGAGTAAATTTTGTTTATATTTGCTTTTATATTCTCTAATTCCTATGATTTACAAGGTCAAAATTAAGCTTTTTATAACATCTTAATAATAATAATAATAATAATAATAATAATAATAATAATAATAATAATAATAATAATAATAATAATAATAATAATAATTCCACAACTTGATTACTTTATGATCATTTAGAGCCGTTTGAAGTACAAAGAAATACCACCCGCTCACGCGTGGGTCACGTATAAATTACACATGAGCATTTTTTACTCCGCCGTACTTTTTTCTTTAAACACGTTTCTTCGGTAAATTTCATTCTAAATTAGAATAATTAACTGATTTTAAATATTAATTGGAATTTATTTTGCCTCATTTCGATGAAATATCTTCGTAGAAAATTGTGACAAAAGTGTGATAATTTGTATGAAGGAAAGTAAAAGTAACAAACACCATTTCCTGATTTAAATGTATTTTATTACAGACGATAAAAATAAATACCGTAATGTTACCAGATACTTAATAAAGCAATTTAAAAAATATCACATTGATTTGAGAATAGGAAAACAATATACTTTTTTTTGTTCTTGAAGGGGTAAGTTTGGAATTCTGTGATCTCGAGTAAAAGACCCGCCATCTCTATCGTTGTCCTTGTTTAGTTTTCCCAACGATCCCTTCTGCCAAATTTCACTTCCTCCTGCCAAAATTATTTACCCCATTTCGCATTAAATAGATGAATGAATTGTATATATTACGTAGAATGATGGTTAATAGGAGGATAGGAAACGTAACAGGAGTCATTGTAATCCTAGACTAACATCTCAGTAAAACCTCTCACTCGCCTTACTAACATGAGGTGCCGCAGGTTTCAGTCGTACGTGCGTTGCCGTGGCGTGACGCGGTCTTGGCATCTCGTCGGCGACTCTGGTGACTTATAGACCACATTGTTCTATAGTTGTAGTGACCAGCCGACTTGATGTTTCCTTATAAATCATTTCATTATTTACGCTGAATATAATTTTTTTTATTTGTCGATTTATAATTATTTAACGTGTATTCAATTGAGATAGCTCAGGACTTCCATTACTATAGAAAATTAGTGAAAACTATATTTTTGAAAACGCGTCATTGGTTTCTGGAGGACAGCTGAAGCCTTTATGCTCCCTCTTGGTTCACCTCTGGGTTTAGAAATTAATTTTTAACCCTTACACATTTGATAACAAATTGCAGATGTAGCTACAAAGCATTTTTTATCTGCCGAAGCATAGATGTGGTTCACAGTTCTTCCTTCTATTATTTTCCTTGTTTGTTGTTAATTGTTAACGTTTTTGTTTATGCACATGTATATATTTGTGATAGTATTGTTCAGATACATTTACTCATTTTACCCTTTACGTGATATTATAAAATTTTAACTTTTGGAAATCTCCAAGATGAACTTGGGATGCTCTAAATCATTGAATTTTCTGAATTATCCGAAAGGTACTACAGGTCACCTGAACAATTGAATTACGTTTTGCAAGACTACAAACACATAATTTACTTATGTGTCACGACTTTATACAATATCATCATAATCGTTTAATTATTTGAATGTTTGCGTTAAGATGAAGAGTACCAGACTGTATATTTTATTGAAATTAATTAATTGGTTATTCATTACGAGAAGGCCTATGTTGTGAGAAATGAAACATTGGCTGGGATGGTGTAACTCCTTTATATAGACCTGATGTACATCATTTTGAATAGGCTGCGATGCAACGTATTGGGCCGATGACGCGCCTTTCCCATGCACTTCTTCCTTCGCCTGCTTCGTATCTCCATCCATTCTTCATCCTCTTGCGATCCGGCCCATCCGCGTGGCTTTCTCGGCGGCTGCGGCGGCAGGTCGGGCCCGTTTGGCGAAGCAGGGGGCGGGGGCGAGACAGGGGCGTCGCGACGCGTCGCGTCGCGGTGCGGTGCCACGCGCTAGGGGGCGACGGACCCGCGTTTGCTCGTCTGGCGCGCCGCCGCCTCAGCCGTCGCGCGCCCGCGAGTGGAGCGGGCTTATCGACAGAGGACAAAGTCCGGGCGGCTCGGTTATCGGCTGCCGAGACGGGCCAAGTCAGAAAAAAGGAGTTCGCGCCCGCCCGCCCGCCCGGCTGCGCTGCGCCGCCGCCGCCGCCGCCGCCGCCGCCGCGTCTACCCCGGAATGCAGGCGCCCTCCGCGGCGGGGAGGGCCGTCGGCGCAGCCCCAGCCGCAGCCACGAGGGCCTCCCGCCGCCCCGCCCGCCCCGCCCGCACCGCGCCGCGCCACACCACACCGCGCCACACCGCGCCGAGGAGAGGCGACAAAATTCTGAGGGCCGCGAGCAAGCACGTGGCGACAAAGGACCGACCCACCTTTTGTTGATGTTTGCTTTTCACACACTAGCAGTATATCGAACCTTCTGTTAACCGGAGGTAAAAAAGGAAAGAAGTGAAAACGATGCGTTACAGTCCGTTTTTGCACTTTCAGTCAAATTGGAGGATGATAAATTGATGATAGCTATTGAAAGCCTCCTACTAGTTAGCATTTTCAACACCCTTCTTTGATCTATTTGTCTTGTTTACATTGCAGTGCAGAGTCGCAGTTGGGAGTCAGGAAGTGTGTGAGTAGTTTTCTTGGCCTGGACGAGAAATCAATTTATTTGCGTTTCATAATATATTTTTTGTTTCCTCGACAAAATATACAATCACCTTTTTCTTTGTCATTTTCCCATTTATTTCTCAGATAACCTCCTTTTCGATAACCTTGTGTCTCGGATTTGTATTCATTATCAAATTTCGACATAACTATCATGACTAACGTATCTAAAAAGCTCAAAGATCATTTCATGGAAGTCAGCTTAAAGTAAGTGCGGAACATGCGGTTCTCAGGAGCCCTGCGAGTTAACACGAATAAAAGAGTTGATTTGTTCCGTATTAATAGATAATTTCTTCGTCTTTCAATAACGATGTTTTATTTGTATTCATTTAGTTGGGAAGTGATAGTGTTGGCAATACTTGTTTTATTTGTAATATTTATTGTCGAAATAGGTTCCTCATTTTTTTACAGTAACGTACGTTGCACATTCAGTTCTAGTGTCGCGATTCGCTGAGAGTGGATGACGTAGCGCATGATCTCCAACCCTATTATTTAAAACTTTCACATGCAAATCTAAGTTTCATGAAAGTGAAATTCAGTGCAATCTTAAAAATACTTCTAATATTTTCGATATTAAAAATAAGAATAATTGAGAATTGAATGAATGTATTAACGCAAGTCACGTCTCATGTGTTTGTCGGGTTCGTGCTTCTATCCCGCGAAAATGGGATTGCACATTAATAATAATAATAATAACAGTAATAATAACAATAATAGTAATAATACTATTTCTTTATAAAAATGTTTTGTTCACTTAATAGGAAAATGACCCTTAAAACATTGGAATAGAGGAAAATGAACTGGCAGCACTTAAAGTAACAATGAGAAATACGTTGGAACAGTGAGGTGGCGCCTGGCGGAATGAGGGCGGCCATTGCGAATGCTGGTGAGCGACTGCTCTCTCGCATCGCTGTAGCGGGAGAGGCGCGCGCCGTGTGCCATTCACAACTCTGCCGCTGGGCCAAGCGGTTCGCGCGCTCACATCAGAGCCACTCGCCACGCGTTGAGAGCGGCGTGTCTCCCTTCGCCCTTGTGGCGCCGTTGGCGTGGGCAGCCGCGACGCGACGCGTCTCGACTCGACTCGCCTCGGCGCACGGCGGACTGGCGCGAGGCGGGGGCGAAGGCGGGGGCGACGGCGCCCAGGCGGGCGGGCGCAGCGCGAGTCCGGGCCCTCTGAAAATAGGCCCGGCCGCGCGCGTGTTATTTCTGAAAGGCCGCGATGTTGTGTTTCAAACGCGCGCCGCTGGGTCTGTGGGCCGGTGGGCCGGTGGCCGGAGGGCGGCGGGCGGTGGGCGCGGGCGGCCGAGGCGCTGAGACGCACCCGCTCCAATGCTCCAACGGCCGAGGCAGCGCCGCGCGAGATAGCGCAGTGAGAGC
Organism: Teleogryllus occipitalis; assembly: GCA_011170035.1. Taxonomy (NCBI): domain Eukaryota; kingdom Metazoa; phylum Arthropoda; class Insecta; order Orthoptera; family Gryllidae; genus Teleogryllus; species Teleogryllus occipitalis. Next base: position 36,460 of record BLKR01000675.1, on the reverse strand, counting down.
CCTTTCGTCGGGGCTGCGGGAAGAGAGGGTGTTGCCTTGCGCGCCGCCGCTGCACCCGGAACTCTCGAGGCCTCGGGAGTGGGCGTGGAGTCTGGCCATTCCACGGCTCACAATTCTCGAAACTCTTCCAGAGCTGTTGTTCATATCAGTACTTTCACGTCGATAATATGATTTAATTCCTTGCTGTGTACATTTGACAACTGGTACGTTTTCAAGAAGCTACCACGTGATGTGTTCAGGATGGTTAAATCAGCGAATTTTTATTATAGTCGTGGACATTTGTTTGTTTCCAAAACATTAGATGGGCTTAATTTGAATGAATGAATGTAAGCAACACTAAAAACGTTTCGAACCTTATTACCACTTTGCTTGCCCAAAGAAGTCCCATTGACGCGGGCCAAGAATTGTGGCCATTAGTTTTTTTTGAAATGTTATATTTTCAAAATATGGAAAAAATGAGTATATTTTTAACTGCTAAGCGACAAATAATGTGTGCCATTTTGCCTGCAGAATTTAGAGCGGTTACCCTCGACTATTACAATTTCGTTGTTTTACTTTAATACGTGTGGCTAAATATATAATTGTAAATAAATAATTTATTGATTCGTATTCAATTACTAAATCTCGTTTGTTTCCCACTTCATTTTACCATTGTTTCTCAATTATTTATTCCACTATTTTATTCTCATACAAGTCTTTAGTTCTGCAGTCTCTTTTTTGCGTACATGAAACTGACAACTTTGGTGAATATGGACGCCATTCGTTTTACTATCATTTGCGTTTCTCTTAACATAGAAACTATTATACTATTAAAAAAGGTAGAGTAATTCGTGTGACTATACACTTCTGTGTCCTGTCTATATTCGCCGTTCTTTATCCTGCGTCCAAGCACAGCGCCGACCTACTGCCAGCTATCTCCATAAAGCGTACGATGCACTCTCCGTTATTACGCAAAAGCTGCCATTCGGGTGCACTCAAACCCAGTCACTGGCGCGAGACGAAGGCGTGTCGGAGGAAGTGATGATTGCTTAGATTTATACGCAATGCGTAGAAGCAATACTACATAGTATATATTGACTCGCAATTCAGAATGAAATTCTCATTCAGCAAAGTGTTACTCACCACAGACAATCAATATAATTATTTAGATATGGTAAATCGTACCCGAAGACTGTATCTAATGACTAATGTATCCCTCTAATGAATTGAATGCTATACATCAGCAATGTAGTATGTAAAGAGATAGGATGTATATTTTCTTCAGAAACTGTTCTTACGTCTTACTCGAGTCTAGTTCATGTGAAGTTTTCGAAGTTTGCTTAAAGTCTAGAATAATTTCTCATTTAATTACGAAAAAGTTATCATTTCAAGATAGCCAAAAAGGTTGGTGAAGTTCAGTTAAGCCTATTTTCTCAAGTTTTTTAAATTTACGATTTGATTAACATTTTCTAAAATAAAAAAGCTATTGACCAGAGGAATTTTTTAAAAATTGTTAAGAAAAAAATCGATCTTCGGTTCTTAAGCAAAATAATTCAATAGAGTGCTGAACGGAAATGTGGAGTTGATGAAAATCTTCCTGATCCCTCAACCTGAGGTAACAGGGGCTCCCCAAGGCGCGCCTCCATCTTGATTTTCCGTGCGGCGCGGTGCGGCGGCTGAGCCGGCGGCGCCCATAAACACGGCGGGCGTCGGCGGTGTGGGCGGCGGCGCGCCGCTGCCGCTGCAGCGACGTCGCGCGACGCTCCCGAAGGGAACCGATGTTAAAAACAGTCTTGGCACTTCTTCAGCTTTTTTGTGGCGCCCGAAAAAAGACTGTCGAATGAGTCACGATGAAAGTAAAAATAAAAACACTTTGTTGGCAAAAAGCGCCGTTTCGTTAGCTTGTTGCAGCGCCGCGACGCCTCGCGTGGTGGGTTGGACGCGGGGCCGCTTTTCAGAGGCGGAGATGAGTTGGAAGCGAGAGGCAGCGGCAGTGCGTCCTCGGAGATGTTGGCGAGAGACGTAGTAGGCTCTGCTTTCTCACAGATATTCCCGCTCCCATCCCCACCCTTAGGTACAGCAACCTCTCCCATTTCCCAACACCCTACTCCTTATTCCCCGCTTCCCCGTTCTTCCATCCCCGTCGCCAGGCCCCGCCCCACTCTTCCTTCGCCCTAACCACCGTTTTCGTCCCCCTCACCCATTCCCACACCGTCCTTCTGCAGCTAGTGTCTTCGGCCCACCTTCTCGTCAGATCATGCCGCTGTTTGTTTTTCTGCTCTCTTCGTGCTAGTTAGCAGATTGCTAACTGGATGGGTCGTGGCTTTTATAGAAATCAAAGGACATACGGTTTGTTTTCGGAGATACTGTGATTTGAGTTGACGTTGAGTAGCACGGTTTTCTTGTCGTGTCTCCAAACTGTATACAGTTGATATTTTATGTAGCCACAAAAGTTTGCATTTGTATATGTTAGGTCCTGCCGTATAGAGTAAATATTGGAGATCTTTTCAGATCAGCCTCTGTGTCGTTTTAATGATAAATTACTTGTTATTCTTGTTTATGTGATTCATCTGTATATTATTTTCATTTTTTATGAAGCCATGAACGTGCAATGCTTGACAAGGTTTTTGCATAATGTTTGGAAATGTTTTAAGGTTATTTTATGTTTTTGAATGGATGAAATCAGGAGCCTGGAACAGATGTGTGGTCTTCCAACTTTACCAACAATTTCGAAGCTCGTTTAGATTTTTGCTAGTTTCAAACATATGTCAATGAAGTGAAAATTCGACCAGTCCCGGAAGGCTTTTTCCTGTCCTTTGCTGTTAGTGTGGGAGGACTGGAAGTAGGTAGGGTTGCCCTCCCCGCCCCCAGCCCCGTCTTCACAGTGCCCGCCTGCCCCTCCCCGCCTGCGCCTCTCAGCCGTGGCCCGGGTCGCTGGTGCGAGCCGACCCCGCCCCTGCCGCCGTCGCCGCCGCCCCGCCCCGCCCCAGTGTACTGTCGCTGCGCTGAAGGTGTGCTAAAGCTGTGCTGGTGTCTTTGGCAGGTCCGTGGTAGGAAGCGGGGTGGCGGCAAGGCCCGGGACGGGGCGCTCAGCTGGACAGGCATAGACCACGGCAACCCAGAGGTAGGCACGCACACGGCTGTCTGTGGTCTTTATGTTGCTCCTTAGTTCCCCTAGATTGGTTGGCCCTTTTTGTGTTTTCGTCACTCTCCCTGCCTTAGTGCGATGATGTTAGAACATGCATTTCTGTAATTCCAAGACCTGGCATGAAGCGGCGTCGTTTAGTTTGATTCTTGATATGCCGCGTTCTAAAATTGCGCGAGCGTGGAGCGGCATGAACAGCGTAATCGGCGGCCTGTTTGTGTGCGTCGGAGATGGGAGGGTGTCTGAAAATGATGCACACAAAGGCATTCGTAGCCGATACTGGTGACAAGGTTTGAGGGACTCTTTTATTACTACGGAGACTGTTGTTTTTCCTTAGTTTGTCCACTATGTCACAGTTTGGGAAAACATTTTTCTCCGTTTTAGACAAAGGAAATCTTGAGACTTGTGTCTCCAGAGGTGCTAATTTCCAACTGTGCTCTCTTGCATTGCCAGCAGTGTCCCAGTGAAACATTTAGTGGTTTCTGAGGACTTTCTCATAAACTGGAAAGAAAGATCTGAGGTCCATATCTTAGGATCGTACATTCACGTGCACACTTTTTAAATACTCGAAAATTATTTTCAAAACTTATATTAAAGAGAGAGGAAGTTTAAAATTCTTTGTAGTAATATGGTTTTCAACGATCCTACCAGGGTAGATATCGCAGTTTTGTATGCATGGTCCGTTGCTTAAGCATGTTCACAACGAATGTTTATAAATGTTGTTCTCTCCTATTTTTTTTTTTGCATGAACTCCTTTTGAGTTTGTACGTTTAAGTTAAATTTGCACATGTGATGTATTTGAGTAAGGTAACGCAATAATCATTATCTGCTATATTTTTGTTCTAAAAGATTTTTATAGAACGCATGGTGCCGTTCTAATATTTTTATTTATCATTTTTGTGCATTGTCTGTTTCACGTTGTGGTGCTCAAAATGCCATCGTTTCAAGTATGATATAATTACAACTTTGGAACTCTTATGTTCTAAGAAGTAAAAAATCGAGAGTCGTAAACAACATGTGATTGTTTGGGGCGAAATAGCACCATCTTCTCCAAAGAATATTGCATCTTAATGAATGCATTTTACCACAGAATTATTATCTTCTGTAAGTATCTGAAGACGAATTTGAGCATCACAATGTTTATAAAATAGAGGAAGATGTTCCTCACCCACGATGCCCTCCTCCATCCATCCGTAGAGGACTATTCATGACCACGATCACGAATAATGATTGTGGACCGGTGACAGGCAGCCGTTAGCCGGCAGCTGACGTTCGACGATCAGTAATCGGTGATCGACGGCTGTCGGCTGGATGCCGGCGGCTGGTAGTCCGTGGGTTGTGGGCTGATGGCCATCATAGAACAATCACCAGACTGCCGGCCGCCAATCGACGACTTGGTTCAGCTGCACGCATTGCGAAACGGCCGCATCACTACTCTGTCTTAACGTTCTTTGCCTTTCTGTTGCAGCTGTTCGGCTCGAAGGCAGATCTGCAGCTGCACACCCAGATCCACATGCGCGAGGCCAAGCCGTATAAGTGCTCGCAGTGCAGCAAGGCTTTCGCCAACAGCTCCTATTTGTCGCAGCACACTCGCATCCATCTGGGCATCAAGCCGTACCGCTGCGAGATCTGTCAACGCAAGTTCACTCAGCTCTCGCACTTGCAACAGCACATTCGCACGCACACCGGCGACAAACCCTACAAGTGCCGGCATCCAGGCTGCAACAAAGCGTTCTCGCAGCTCAGCAACCTGCAGTCGCACTCCCGCTGCCACCAGACCGACAAACCTTACAAATGCAATTCTTGCTACAAGTGCTTCTCCGACGAGCCTTCCCTTTTGGAACACATTCCCAAGCACAAGGAGTCCAAACATCTGAAGACGCACATCTGTCAATACTGCGGCAAGTCGTACACCCAAGAGACGTACCTCACGAAGCACATGCAGAAGCACGCGGAACGAACAGACAAGCGGCCGCCCATCACGGGCATCGGCCTCAACAACCGCAACGTGGCGCTGGGGGCGGCGGGTGGCGCCGGTCCCAACAACCCGGGCGGCAACCCGGCCGCCGACCCGCACGCGTACTGGCCCAAGGTGTCCCCGGACACCGCCTCGTCGCTCGTGGAGGCCATGAACCAGCACGAGGTGTGCCTGCAGCAGGGCGGGCAGGCCCTGGGCGAGCACCACTTGGCGGCATCGCACCACCGCTCCTTGCTGGAGCACCACAACCGCCAGATGAACGGCGGCGGCGACGGCAGCGGCGAGGACCTGGTGGTGATCCGCGGCCAGCAGCAGGCGGCGGCGGCCGCGGCGGCGGCAGCGGCGGCGGCTGCGTTGCACCCGCAGCTGCCGTCGGCGCCGCCCGCGCCGCCCCCCACGCCCACGTCGCAGCAGGTGATCGTGTCGTCGGCGCCCTCGTCGGTGTACGCCGACTCCAGCATCGCGGCCGCCGCCAACCTCATCAACTCGTCCACGATGAAGACGTCCACCACGCAGTCCTCGACGTCCGCCTTCACCCCTATCCAGTCGATGGGCGGCCTGGCGCAGGCTCACCACCACCTCAACCATCTGAATCACCACCAGCTGGGCATGTCCACGGCATCCACTCGACCCTCGTACATCCCCTACGACGCGATCTCGTTTCCCGCTTCCAAAGTGGTGACGTCGTCGTCGGGCCAAATTTCCGCCCTCGGAGGAGGAACTATGGAAATGCCGAAGACCAGCTCGTCCAACAGTTTTCCAAACCAGTTAATCTCCCTTCACCAGATTAGGAATTACGCCCATCAGCCCACTCCCTCTTCGCTTATGGCAAGTGAGCATCTTTTAGGTCTGAAAGAAAAGGGACAATAATGTTACGCCCCCCTTGTGGAAGGAGCAGATAACGTTTGTTATCACGATAACTACAATTACTGTTGGTCACAATGAATTACTATTTTACTGAACTGAACAGAAATGAACTAAAATAAAAAACAGAACACAGTCTTCGAAACTGGGTTTTGCAATTTATGGTGTCTGTGGTGGAATAATGTGGAATGCAAATGCTCATGTATATGAGATTATCTGGTTCAAGTGTTGAATGCGTGGAAATGAAATTTGTATTCGTTTTACTGCAGCCTATATGTGAGGTTTTTGGATGAAGTATTTGTTTGGTCCAAACCAAAGAGTGAGTAAAGCCAATGCAAGGCACACGCCTCTAAGCAACCAACAGTGTTGAGAGCACTGTATCAAGAAGCTATGCTTTTGAGATTGCCATGACATCTCATATCTTGATGATGTTCCAAGATTACTCCTGAAAATAATGAACCAGTATTATATAGAAACAGGAGCATGTTGAGGAATGTCAGACATGCATGTCATACTTCCAGGCCTCTGCATTGCCCATCTCCCCTTTGCCACTTTCTACATATTGTGGTTTGTGTTATTGTTGTAGTAAATTATGGGGCAAAACAATCTGAGTAATTTCTTCTTACATTATAAAATGATTATCAGATAGTATATTGCTGAGCTCCCACTCAGTTGTACATTCCTTGTGTTATTCTGCACTGTGTAAGGTTCCTTCATTTACAGACTTAGAAATAAACAGTTAGCAATAGTTATTTTGATGTTCTTTATCATGGCATGACTTTCATGTATCAGTGGAACTGGTACTTGTCTTGGCCCTGCCTACCCTTTTCACTGTGTTTTAATATTATGGTATAATGTCAGTTGTTTGTCATTCTTAAGGGAAAATGCTCACAAAATATTCTAGAGTGGACTGTTAGGAAAAATGTATTTCAGTTGTGAAGTGGTGTTCTCTTTTGTACACAGAACAGTAGATGTATGGTTGAGAGTGTAATTTGTTTCAGATGAGTTTACTTGCTTCCAAAGACGAGTAAATATTTTAATATTTGTACTTTTACTGAGTAAAAGATCTTCATAATGACATTTCCAAGTCCTCTTCAGAGACAAAAATCTGACCAATAAGCATATTTATCCATCTTTATAAATGTTCATACCATATGTCATTTTTTAAATAAATTTGTTCTTAGTCTTCACTCTCTTCATATTTAGACAGCACCCTCTGAGGGTTACTTTCAAATAGGCAGTCAGATGGCATTTAAAGTTTTAGAGTGGCAGTAAGTGCAATTTCCAAATGACTGGTAAATAATTTTTTCTTGTAATACATTGTGCATATGGTGAAAGCCAAATGGTAAACATTTAGAATTTTTCTATAAACATAAAGTGTTCCTTCCTCTCAGTTGATAGTATAGCTTAAACGTACTGTTGCTTGCTTCCTCTTCAAAAACTATTATTGTTGTGGGTACTGAAGTATTTTTTGGAAATTTTGTATACCAACCATCAGATTAATAATCTTATTATCGACTGAATAGATGCTCTTACCTGTAGCAAAATTTACATGTATGTTGCGCTGTATCAGAATTGTGTGTGAACACAAATTTTTGAATTAATTCAAGGAGGATGTCATTATCTGGTCTTATGTTGAATATGACCTACTTATGATACTGTTCAGTGTCCTTTTGAACATAAATACAAAAATAACTATTAGGAGTATTTTTACTTCATGTTATGGTTATTCTTATCATACTACTATGAGAAATAGTAAGTGAATGCCCCTGATAAACTTCTTGTATTACCATTGGTGTGCTTATAAAGTGCATTGTTGAGTCATAAAATTCAATAATTTTGTCAATAGTGTATACAAAAGAAAATCTATTATGTACTTTGAATGTTTTTGGAATTATTATCTGTATACAGTTGTTAGAATCTCATCTCTTATAAGCATTATTTTGTTCCTTTTTTGTGGAAGTTGGTTAGTTATCTGGAACAAAAATGTTGATAGAGGACAAAATTACTGCTATGTGGTTGGACACAATGCTTAGGCTGTCTGAACGTCAATTTTAGAAAACTTTTAATAAATTCATAGTGAAAAGTGTAGACATGTCCTTGGACATTCAGGTGTATTGAAATTATTACAGTTATGGGGAGGTGGTGAGGTATATTTTTACTCTTGACCTGGAATGTTGCAATTTATCTTAACTCTAAGCCATTGTTAGTGTAAATATTTGATTTGTTTTAATACATGGCATGTGTTTAATGAGAAATCTGTATTGCTCATTAACAAATTCACCATTCTGGGTGAACCTTTTAAGAAGTTGTTTTCATTTTATTAAAAATGTTGTCTGCAATGATAGAACTGAACTTCGAAGCAATACATCGCATTTCAGAAGTTAAAACATTTATTAGATGTATAATGATTGTAGCATTGAACAAATAAAAGTTTTCTATCGGTATTCATTGATTCAGAGAATGCACATCATTTAATAGTATATACAGTATGCTCATTTCTTCATTCATTGTTTCATACTGCATAAACTTTCAAGCAGTTGATGAAAATCTGTGATACTGATTAAGAAAGCTAGTTCTTAGCAGCAATCAATGTTCAGACTTTACTAAAAGTTATACTGTTTACTTTTGACATAGAGAATGGTTTTGGAATTGAGAATACCTGGAATGTAAACATATATACTACCATCAAATTCTGAATTGTGAATTCTTGCATATATGTAGTCAAGTTGGACGTACTCATAGCTGTATTCTTCTGCTTATATTTTCTTGTTCACAAAACCATCCAATGTTATATGTTTTGGTCTGTGGTTATTGTCTGCATGTTGTTTATTAGTTTTTATGAGTAGACAAGTCAGAAATGATAGCTGCTTTTGCACTATTCTTTGTAGAATGTAAATGTTCATTGACTGTTGTGTTGCATGTCATTATTCCAAGAGCAATGCTGCAAACAATCTTCTCATGTGTACTCAGAAATCATTTCTCATTTGTATACATAAAATATGTTCACTGATCAGCTCCTAACAATTCCCAGTTTGATGTGAAAGTGTGTGGTTAATAAATTTTACTACACTTTATATGTGACATTCTAAATGTTTCTCATGTTCAAAACCAAAAATTGCAATGCATGATTTTGTACATAGTTTTTGACCACCTGATTATGACATTCTCTTTTTGTACAAACTTCATGGAGAGCCCTGCATTGTATCTGCTGTTATGGGATTTTCATAAACAGGGTAATTTGAGTGGGCACATTCCCACAGGCAGCAAAAATTAAACAAATGTAATGATATACATGAATGGTTTCATGTACGATAAGATCTGAATGAGCAAGGATAGATTTGGCAGTACCAAGGGATATACAATTCTGCGACTCTCCCAACATTCTCTTTCATGTTATTCCTTTCCTGCCACATTAAACCTATTTATGTACCATTTCTTCATAATGTTGTTAATGCTGTTCATGAAACATGACTACCATGATGTTATGTCATGTAGTATAGGTGATTTAATGTCAGCTCTCATTCACTATGCCCCCATTCTGCCTTCTGCCTCTTATTTGAATTGGATACCAGTTAATACATATGTTCAAGTTATAACTTGTATTAAAGTATGGAAAATATGAAAAATCTGATATAAAGCTGACAAATGCAAATGAAATGACATGTTTTGGAAGAATCTGTATAGTGCTCTGGATGAGTGGAATTGATTTTTTCTCTTGTGTGAAGAGTTTCTTGAGCATGCCTACAGTGTATGCAGACTAAATCAGTTGAGTGAGTTGTACCACACATTTGCATCATTGATCTCAAAAACAGTGGGTTACCATCAATAATTCTTGATTTTATACAAGTGAGCTGTTTAGTTGAACATTATGGGGAGATGCGTGTCTTTCATAACACAGAATATTAGTACTTGTTTGCTGCTTGAGGACTGGATAGGAGGCTTTGTGAATGTGAATTGATCTTTATGAAAATGTTTATTTTACTACATATAAATTTAATTGTTAGTGGACTTAAATCCAATCTGTAATATAGATGATGCATAAAGAATGCCCAAAATGCTATTCTCACTGTTTGAAGAGAATGTGTAGTTGATGTCTCTTTTGTTACTGTTCTGTGTTTATTTTGTTTCGTTAGTTTTATTGTCTCTAAAAGAAAATTCAGATTAAGTGAAGTACCACAGTGGCAGACAGCAACACCAAATCGTTAGAGGAGACATGCACAATGTACTTTGAATAAAAAAAATTCGTTTTTGTTTTTTGTGTTCTCACAGATACTTGTATATGTTACTGCTATGTGTTTTGTATACCTTCTTTGTTTGTAAAGTTCTTTAAATAGTATATACCCTTTGTGTATTGGATATTACAACCATGTGAATTACTTGCTCACTTATAAAAAAGAGTTAAATGTGTGTATTCAGTCAAATATTTGACATTAAAGGTGATGATAGAACATACACATTACATCATAGATGGTATTGCAAATACCAGATATTGTGAACATTCCTACTGTATATTTCATCTGGTTTTCGAATTGTATTAAAAAGTTCACACATAAGCATTTTATCCTAAATTTATAGAGTTGTCAAAACCAGTTAACAATTATTGAATTTAATAAATGCAATTTCTTGGATTTTAAACACTGCTTGAATGAATATTATTATTTATCTAATCACATCATTTTACATTGCCTCTAATTTTCTTGTATTACAAACAAATTGTTCCTGCAAGCTCTACCTTTCCCGCACTCCACTAAATTTGTTACTTGAATATTTTTATTTGTGAATGACATATTATATTATTGCTTCATATTTAGATCATGACATATGAGGTTTAGATAATTTTTAATTTACATTTCTATTTTGTATTGTTTGGTTAATGTCATTTGTGTTTACCCTTACTTTCAACACATTTTTTCTTAGTAATTTGTTGCTAATTCATTTATCCCTCCTTTCTCATGAATTCACACTTGATTCAACTTAATATCACTATAAGATCTTGCAGGATTCCGCAAATAGGTAATGCCCGTTCTTTAAGAGCCAGCATACACTGTAATTTATTGTTCTTCTGAGTTTTGAATAGATTTTAAAACTTTCTTTTATTTAATGAAAGAGTTAACTTCATTTTATTCAATTGAGATATGAATATAACTAAGAGGTGTATGTCAGGCTTGAAAATGAATACCTCAAAAATTTTCATGTTGAATCAGTTATTTCTAGAGATTGCTTGATATATTCAAGCAGTTTTAAAAATCCAAAGAGCTATTGTTAGTTAATGATTTGCATTTGGAATAAATTTTATACTCTCAAACATTAAAATGAATTCTAATTTGATTGGTTATGGGGTGTACGAGCTGCCATTGAAAAAGAAGGGAAGGTTTAATAGGAAATATGCCCCAGGCACAGAATATATATTTGAAGTTTCTGACCAATAAACAAATGAAGTATTTCATTTAATACTGACCCAGTTATTCCTGTAGAATAAGCTTTTAATGCACAAAGTTAAATAAACAAATACAATTTACGAAGTCATCAATTACAAAGTATATGTAAAACAAGCCGTCCATAATGAAACTGCATAATTCAATTAGTATAGAAATGCTCAAATCAAAGGTTTATTTCAAGCTATTATTTCTGTGCATGTTTTCTGCATATTTAAGCTCAAGTGAAATCTTGTATTTGCTGTCACCGCCTGTTTAGAGTACAGGACACATCATAAACTTATGTTGCCTCCATAATTTTTTCTATATGTGAAAGTTAGACTTCTTAAAAACTTCAACTGTTGAAATGTGTCAGTGACAATTAGCAGTTTTATTTCGCTAATGAACTAAAAGTGTAAATGTTTCAACATACAAGTTTTGCTCTTCTTCATATAGCCTACTTACTCTTTACCTATTAGTGTTCTCAGTACATGGAGCTATGTGTCAATTGTTTTCAAATGTTTATTAGCAGATGACTTAATATGACATTCTTCAATGGACCAACAGAAAAAGGTCAAATGCCACAGGTTTGTATGTGTGTATATATGTATGTACATATGCATGCATATGTATACATACATATGTTTATTTCAGTGTGCACATGGCGTTATGTGTACACATATTTACATATGTATGTGTATATTTAAATTTAGGCTACCTATAATAAAATATTTGTTTTGTTCAAGTAAGCACATGTATATGATGTTACATTTTTGCTCACTTTTGGTAATATTTAAATGGTTAAATGTTCTTATAAATGGTGAAGCATATGAGTAGGACCAGTTGAGGCCTCTATGTATGTTACAAAGATGAAGAGGTAATAATACATAGAATTTTAAAAGTATTCAAAATGCATTTTGTTTGTTTTTAGATGCTATTTTCTCTGACCTGTATAATGGAATTCTCTGACAGATGTTTCATCCTATCACAAAAGTTTTTACTTTAATATCATTAAAAGAATGAAACAAGATAATCTATGGCAAAAACATGAACTGTTCATATCATACTTATCCACTGATATTCTGTAATCAATCACAATAACTGTTGGCATCTGAATGAAGTCTTTGCCTCTTCTGTCTATACTCACTGGCTTCCCTCCAGTTTACTAGGATAATTTATTTGTGTAGTTAAAAATTGAAAAAATGTACAAAGGGAAGTGTATTTAAAGCATGATTCTTTGGTCTCATCTTTTTTCAAAAATATGGATTTTTCTCTAAATAACCATATTACAAAAAAATCCTGAGCAGTATAACAGTTATTAGATAAATGTGATGTTTTAGTTTTATGAGCAATACATCTTCCAATATCTACTAATCCATTGCAATACATATTTGAACAAATTTCGTAAAATTTACAACTGCAGTGTTTGTCATATGATGATTTAGTGTATGAAACCAGTTTGATTGCTCTTGTATGTTCAAGATGAAAAAAAATTAGTTTTGATCATCTCAGTATTAACATTAATATAGCAATAACTTGAAATTAAATGCATTTTCTGAGCATCTATACAAAATATTTTTAATTCATTGTACATGCATTTCAGTGATGGTTCTGAATATCATGACCACGACTCACAAGGACTTCCTTAATAAATTTTCTTTATTCTGTATAACAGTAAGGTCTATACTATGTTTCTGAACATAATGTTCAGATATTTTAGAAGTTTAGCATTTTGAAACAAAGAAAATAAATTAACTTTTATTCACTACCTATCGAATATATTTTTAAACTAAATTTAGTTAATGTTACCCATAATTGAAGCAGTTCTTAAATTGAAATACACATACACACATGTAACTCATGCACAACTGCTGCAACATTATATTCTATAAGTTTTTCAAGTGGTATTATAAAATATGGATCTGAGGTAGGAATCGTATGAGAGAACTTTTATTTATTATTGTGAAATATTTCTCCTCGAAGATTCTCTCATTGTTTTGATGCATTTGAAGTCAATTTAAATTTTTGACACTTTAAAATTGTGTTAATGGCTGCAGTTACACAAGTAATTTACTAGTTATAACTTCTAGAATCTCTATTTATTGTATACGCAACATACAAAATATTGTTGATCTTATAAAATCATATGTAGTTTGCTTTGTTTGGATAGTAAGAGAAATTCAGAATGCGATTCATTATGCTGCACTTTTTATTTTAGTTTCTTGCAGATTAATTTTGTGATCACTTTCACAGTTACAAAAGAATGGGCCAGGAATATGACAATATTATGCGATTAAGTGGAGAGTAAAAGTACATCTTCTTCAAAAAAGAAATGAAAATCTGTAACAATTGTTGTATTGTGTGTATGTGTATTAGCTGATGTAGTAATTTTGACTTACTCACAAGGCAGACATATTAGAAATTACATGTAATTGATATATGCGTAATTCATGTTTTGAATCAGAGATCAGAAATTAATGTACTGAAATTTTTGTAGAAAATTAACAGAAGATGTAAAAGGGTTTGTCTTCTCAAAGAACTACAAAGGACTGTCAGGTAAAATAGTACATATGCATTCTACCTAAAAGAAAACAACAAAACTACTGATGATCTGCACGAATCTCAAATGAACAAGCACTGAACATTAGAAACATGCTTTGTTTTTATATGAACTTCCTTCTAAGTAATTTAATTTTTCTCATTTTAATGAATGATGACATGTAAAGTAAACAAACTGTGATATTTTTGTAAATGTAAAACTTAATCTACATTTCGATGTGTGTGTTTTAAAATCCAAACTCAGTGGACATATGATCAATCTCTTATGATTTTTATGTCAAAATTATGAATGACTAGAAAATTATCTGTATGAATTATAGTGATAAAAATCTCAAAACAAATATAGTATTGATGTTTGTTTGTGAAATAAAATCACATTTCTTTAAATTTGACACATGATGTCTGCAATTAAATTTTATATGAAATTAGAATCAATGTGTAATGAGACAATTGCAATATCACTTTTAACATTTTTATCCTATGTTGACTGGAGCTAGGTTTGTTTGTTTGTTTGTTTTGTTTTTGGCTATTTGTGGAGTAATTTTGCTACATGTTCTGAGCAGAAGATAGATTTTCAAAATATGAAATCAGCATAAAATGTAAAAAATGTACAGCATAAATAATTCATATGTGTTTCATCATTGTAAATTATTTAATTGAATTAAATTTACATTTTATGAGATTGGTTGATTGGTAGACACACTCATTTTTGTTGTCCATTTTACATTACACAATAGTTTTATGCATTTAATAGATTTAATAGTTTCTCTAAGAAACACTGATCTAATATCATATTATTAGGTGGTATACAATTCCAGAGAAGCATTTGTGTGAAATTAGCATAATTAAATTATATATGTGTATGCATACTATTACACATATATGTACACATATATAAATATGTATATATAGGCACTGCCATGACTGCTGAAAATGGAAGTATAACACAATGTAAAAAAAATGGAATAAAATTTAAATTTAAAGTTGTTTCTACATTGTCACTCTCCTACATTACCTTAATTTCAATTTTGCTTTGTTAGAATTTGACATAGTTTGAAAAAGAAAATTAATGAAATGAGCATTGAAAAATATCAATGAAACACTAATTTTATTTTCTTGAACACATTTCTTCTTTATACTCTGTAACTTTCAGACATGCAAAATACATAACATTTTTATATTCATTGTCAGTAAAAATTGCTTGATAGCAAGGAGGCAATTGAAGGTGTAAAATCAATAGTATTTTTTCCTGTTTTCATCAATTAAAATAGTATATAAAAAGGAATAACAGTGGGCAAAAATTCTTGTTTTGACATTAGAAATAAAATGTTTAAGGATTACTCACTCCAATAATATACAAAACCATACAATAGGTCTGATAAAATAAAGAAATTTATTGTATTAGTTTCAGAGGCAAATAAGCATAGTATATGCAAATACAATGTTTCTTGTGTAAAAATTAATCGTAAGATACAGTGAGCAGTATTAGACATCCTCTAATTTTATTTTGTTACAAGGATTTATTAATGCTAATGAATGCTGCTGTTATTCACAATTAGAAGTGATAAGTGTTAATTTATTATTTTTATCATTATTATAATTGTTATAATAGTAGGATCTATACAATGAATAACAATAGTAAGAATACTAAGAATAATAATTTAATTCATTAAAATGTTGCCTTAATGGCATATGTGGTTTTTATTATTTTAAAATCTATGATCACTAGATATTATTTTCTTCCTATTCCATATTGTTGCATATGTATTAATCCATTTTCACAAGAAAAAAATACTTTACACCATTCTCTTGGTTTATAACACTTATGCAGGGGATATGAAATCACTTTCCATTCCCAACAATCACTGAAGGAAAAAAAAAGCATAAAATGAATATTACATTTAAAAAAATGAATATTTGAGAATATGTCAGTGTATTATGTATGATTAAAAATAAACTGTCCTCTATAAAGTGGACTGAGTTGATGTTTCACAGTTATAAGCTAGTGGTGCTAAAACGGCACGTACTTTCTCACCCGCGTATTTTCGCGCAAAATTACACGAAAAGTGCACAAATTTTTGAAAAATTGCACATGACCTTGTTTCAAAATCTGTCTCTAAGAAACAGATTTCATTAACGGACACATCTCTATCTTTAATATTTTAGTTGTAGGAAGACACCGAAGGAGGTTTGAACTTTTATCTTGACTTGAAGCAATTTTCGAAAAATCAGGGTTTTCAACAAACACGAGACCTTCACCATTCTCTTAAACGTTCTTCACACTATTCAACAACAAAATTTAATTAAGTCGATGGAGCCATTTTTTTTGAAAATTTGGAAAATGTCCCAGGGACTTCAGGTAAAGTACCCCTACAAATTAAAATATCGATTTAAAATTCAAGGAGCCCCAACATCTGCAGCCAGATTGAGTGGAAAATATCAATTTTGGAGAAAATCGGCTTAACGGTTTAGCCGCTAGCGTTGTTTACAGGCGGACGGACGGACGGACGGACATGAAGACGTTTTGCCGTCATTCGAGTTTTCTGTATCAAGGACCCACAAACCATGGATTCTGGCTACACTACGTTTGTTTCTTTTTAAATTTAATAATTGTATTTATCCACTTTTTCGTTACCAAGTCCCTGCAAAACGAGTTTTTCTGCCGAAAATTCGCCGTTTTTTCGCCCACTTTACATAACTTTTTCTCTACTCTGTAGCTCTAGCTACGGTAAAGTTACTTTAATTAATTACTAAGACCTATGTAATATTACAGAAAACTGCCAAAACACTTTTTGTATTAAAACAAAATTGAACATATGCTAAGGAATAATATTAATTTTAGTCAATTCATAAGTGCGCTGAAGGTACTAAGGGTGCATTAAGAAATTGTTTGAACAGTAATAAAAATACAATTAAACAAATTCCATTGATTGCATAACCTATCAAAGCATTATTTTGCATGCCAAACAATTCAACAAACTTGAGAAGATAAGAGGATATTCAAATAATTTACAATGAAAAAGTAATGAATGGCTTATTAATAAAATGAAATTATTTACCAAATGATCATCCTTTGAGCAAATCTTTTCTGTGGCATAACTGTTTCTATACAATTAGGGACTATAAAGGCTGAGCATAAAAATTTTGGTGTTAACAATGATATCTAAAGTATCTAGTTACTATTTAGACTATGTAATTCTAAAAGACTACATGTAACTAACAAGAATTGTACCTCAGCTTCTGGCTCAATGATCGCGATCAGCTTTTTCGTCCAGTTTCCATCATACTTTAAGCAAATGCTGAAGATGGCTCTTGTTTCGCTTCAGGACATTATTGTAAATTCACGATCTGTGCACGTTCTGCTACATGGGGAATGTCGATAGTCAAATAATCGTTCGCCATTTTCTCGCGGCAATAATTTCACCTAGTGCACTGGGGATAATAGTCATTATTTGTAGCTGATTTGCTAGAGCAAATAGTTTTTATTACACTGAAGCGAATATTTTCGTACCAATTCTTGCCAAAAACGCACATTACTACACGTATTGAAAATTCAACTTATGTGGATTGGAATTGGGATAGAGATCTCAGAGATCAAGAAACGGTACGTACATATATTGCACTTCTAATCATGGAACGTCACACATTTTCAACTGTTTTTGACGTTAAATAAATAAATTAAAAATAATGCCAACTATTTTCTAATTTTTATTCGATTATATGAACATCAAAGAATGTAAATAGGGCTTGGAAATGTCCATTGAACGAAAAAAAAAATCAAATATAAAGGCCTCCCAAAACGACAGGTTCATCCCCACCATTGGCAGAGATGAACGAGGGCATTTGTAAATTGTAAATAGGAATCTGTTTCTTTCGTTTATTGTGCACAAAGCACAGAGATATATAGGTCGTGATCATCTATGTAAAGTTGCAAAAAATCGATATTGAGGTTTTGACGGAAATTTTTGGGGGTTCCTGAAACCGAAAACGAAATTTTACAAAAACGTCTATCCATCATCGGTCTGAGAACAACGCTAAGCGCCTAAAATGCACTCATGTGACCAGCAGGATTTTCACAGTATGTATAATTCTGTAATTCCCCGATTGATCAATCGGTCCCGGGTGTGGTCCGGAAAATCGAATTTCAAACGCATTTAATTTTTAACCTTTCTGAAATTGGCAAGCAATCCATAGCGGAACAAGCAAAACATATACCAGTATTTAATACTAATTAACTCAATTTTAAATTAATCATACAGCTGTTTTCTGAAAAACAAGAGGGAGCTTACTTCAAATTGAAGCTGCCTAGGCCGATAGCTAAAAGCTAAATCTTTAAAAATACAACAAAAATGCTTAACAGCAAATATAAATTAATTATTCAGTTTTCAGATAATTTTAACTACTAATTATTAATAACACCGTAAACCGGAATTGCTTTGTGGTACTTCGGGAAGATTTTAGTAATAACTTGTTTATTTTTCAAGTAATTAACAAAGTTCGAATACGAAATTTGAAAACATGCTTTGTCTATTTTATGTGATGATAATATAAATAAATGCTTCTGAGCTAAAAGTGCTATCTAAACTTGGCTTAAAATCATCTAATAGGATGGGATGACTTTATTTCATTACATTTATTGCACATCATTCAATGCTGCACGATGCATGGCACAGTTTCCTCCTTTCTCCATAAGTGCTTTGTAGTAAGGAATAAATTAAACAGTATCACAAAGTTTAAAACTTCATTTAATGAGTATTTTTTAAGTTATTAAGTGAACATTTTGACATTGGTAATGATAACAGAAAGCGTATCAGTTTTTCCAAATGCTTTTTTGCTTTGGAACAGCGAATTGAGTTTAACTCAGGGTTTTGAATGTTCTAGATTATATCTTCACATTTGAAAAAAATCATACGTATTCTGCGGCCATATTCAAAACCCCTTGGATTTCTGCAACACATTTACCTGTGCTGAATCATTTGCAATGGCAGTGATTTATTCAGAAAACAGCTCTCCTTCATATTGCACATCTCCTTCATACTACAAATTCTCCTACTGTACTCTCCTACTGAGAAGATAATGAATTGCGAGTGCTATTATTGGAATAATCACCACTGCATTAATTGTTAATCATACTATTTCTGGGTGTAACAATAAACTAAATGTATAATTTAACTAATTTAAAGAGAAGTGTCAAAAAGCGAAAATATTGCATTGAATATTCAAGAGCTACTGGCATAAACACACCCCTTTATTTTCCATCTGTTTCTCTCTCAAATACAAAACACTAAGACAGTCAAAAAGTAGATACTATAGCAATAGATTAATGAATAATGCTGTAAAACAGTGTATTTACTTTATTTTCCTTAAAGTTACTGTATTCTGAGTTGCAACACAAGTTTCCCGAGGTACACGTCAATTGATGCAAAATTAAGAACTAAAATCGTGGAAACACAGTAATGAGAATGCAGTTCCTAAATGATGTAATAGTACCACTCATCACGTGCATTATGTATCCACCAACACCTCTGGTAGAGACAACACAACATAGTTTAAGGCAATAGTTTTCTAAAAGGCGCGGTGGCACAGTCACCTGCGTGACCCCGGTTTTCGGTATTATTAACAATTCTACAAAATTGAAAATTAAATTCACACAATACCTTATTTGAACATTTGTCGAGTGAAATTCTCAAAGGTGTTAAGTGCTAATATACAAAAAAAAAAAATCGAGATTTTTCTTCAGAAAGGTACTTCAAGCCAAGGCCAATTTATTCTCAAAAGCGCTATGTTCCTGTTCGTCATCTTCAAGTTCAACATAATATGTCGACAAATAGCATAAGTGTTATCTCCAGCTTCCATTGTCATTTGAAAAGGGTTAAGTGTCTCATTCATTAGAGTTGGTGATTCTCATTTCAGTTTTGTTCACATTACATTAGCGCCAAGTTTACGTCTGTTTTAAGTGAAAATATTTTTTATCTTTTTTGCCTTGTAATAAAAATCTAAAGAGAAGAAACTTCCAGTACTCAAGGTAAATGAAAAATCATTTTCATTCATCAGTTTCAAAATAGCTTGTTAAAATTATTGACACTGAATTGTTTTTTAAAGCTGAATCCATTATCTAGGTTAGAACCTGGTTAATAATTTGGTAGCTTACACCAATATTATTTCATTCTTGCAGAAAATATGTAAATGCAAGTTCCAATGCGGAGAACTCATCAATGATTAAAATTTTGTCTTCATGGATTTTTGTAAGCTAGATGATAGGAGAAGTAAAAAAAATGTTCTTATGCCACATGTTTCCCTTAGAAAGGTTTCATGGCACAGAAAACGAAATAAATGAAGAGTATTAATAATAATAGTAATAATGATGATGATGATAATAATAATAATAATAATAATAATAATAATAATAATAATAATAATAATAATAATAATAATGTGTTGATACACCGCAAATGTGCGCACCTAATATTACACGGAAAGATATCTTCAATTCAATCAGGAAGACGCAGAATTGGAAAGCACTAGGTACTGATGGGATACAAAACTTTTATCCCATCTTTTATCCCACGTGAGTATATGGAAATACTCCTATGTACTCACGCGGTCTTGGCCAGGTATGTGAACCTAATCCAACACTGCATGGGAACTTGGCGTACAAAGATAAAAGTCTCCTTTTCTGAAGGCAGCTAAATCACCAAGGAACTGAAGATTAAACGAGGAATTTTCCAGGGAGATAGTCTAAGTCCCTTATCGTTCTCCCTAGCTCTAAACCCTCTCAGCAGAATGTTAAGAGATTCGGGTATGTGATATGAAATCACCAAATATCCCCA
This sequence comes from Teleogryllus occipitalis, assembly GCA_011170035.1. Classification (NCBI taxonomy): domain Eukaryota; kingdom Metazoa; phylum Arthropoda; class Insecta; order Orthoptera; family Gryllidae; genus Teleogryllus; species Teleogryllus occipitalis. Next base: position 15,688 of record BLKR01000675.1, on the reverse strand, counting down.
TATCCTCATTAATCATCAGTTCTACATGGACGATCTCAAGTTATACGCCAAAGATAAGAACCAGCTTTCCTCGCTGCTTGAACTGGTAAAGACCTTCAGCGACTCTATTTGTATGGAGTTTGACATTGATAAATGCTCTGCAGTACACGTGAAACGGGGAAAAATCCTTGATCAGGACAAACTCATCCTGATGTGTGGCACTAATATCCAAGAACTTGGGCAAGAGGATACATATAACTATTTAGGCGTGCACCAACTTTTGAGCACAAGTGAAGCAAAGATGAGACATGTTATTCAAAATAAAGTCTTGCAAAGAGTCGCAAAAATTTGTAAAACTCTTTTAAATGGAAAGAACCTCATGTCAGCTATCAACACTTGGGCAGTACCTGTGGCTGTCTATACATTTGGTGTTCTTCACTGGACAAAAACTGCACTGCAGGATCTTAATCGAAAAGTTTAGGATCACTCTTACCAAATACCGCATGCACCATCCCAACAGTTCAGTGGCAAGAATGTACATACCTCGGAAAGAAGGAGGTAGAGGTCATTTGGAAGCAGGCACCTTGGTTCTCTAAAGGTCCCGGTGTCGGCTGTATGGCACCTCGCTAGGCGAGAGACTTAAAAATATAATAATAATAATAATAATAATAATAATAATAATAATCTATTTTTGTATCTATTTCTAATTTGTCCTGGACCTTTTGGTATCATTCAATACATTTTTCTTGCAAGCGGTCACAGCTATTTATAGTGTGGTAGAGATTTCGCTCTTATTGAGAAACGTAAACGAGTAATGAATCATTTGTTACAACAGAAATGTGATTACATTAGCAAAAAAAGGGTTAAAGTTCTACACATGGTTCTTTGACCTGCGATCAATTGCGGACACTTTAATTTCAATTAACAAGCCTCCTGTTTTCGAGTAGACGTGAGATATCCTGGGAATGTTTTCATGAAATCAACTTACTGTGATATGGAAGATTGGAAATAATTTCATATTTTGAAAAACGTAATGACGATGAGAGATGTACAAAAAGCTGAAATATGTGCCAGGCCTCGTAGGCCAGAACTGCTTAAAAGAAGAAAGATCTGTTGTCAATGTTCGACTAGCTTCCTGAAGAAGCAGTCATTCTACATTGAACTCTGTGGGAAACAACAGTGAAATATGTTCAAGTTGATGATACTGCTTGAGTTTACCGGCAGTTTTGGTGTGGTAAAGTCATCACTAGTTTTGTTAGAAAAATTAGTTTTTGTAAAGTCCGTGACCTTGTAGAGGAAATTCATTACCACCTTTCTCAATTTCAGTTTTAAAATCTGATGTGTATGGTTTCCAGCTCATTTATTTTCGCATATTCTTAATATGGTAAATAGTCCGGTAAGACTTCAGTTTGAAATAGTCCGTTGCATAAAAACAAAGAAAATACTTAATAAATAAAAAAGTGCTGAAAACAAAAGAGTAATGTTTTACCACTTAACACCTTTGAGAATTCTAGTCGTCAATTTGAAAATTACTCAGAATGTCAACAAAGATCAGTTATTAAAAATAATTTAAACAAATATCATGAACTACGGCCAGTTCACAAAATCATCTACATTTTTGGGAATTTAGGACTTTAACCCATGTCTATAGAAGAAAACAACGACCAGAAACATACAGAAAATGTTTCTTAAAATTGTTATATTAATTAAGATTGTTATATTAATTACTTCTCTAAAGTGTTGATAATATCGCACAACATTTCGCGCCATCGACGTATTCCAGAAGTCAATAAATGGTAATGGTTTTCCATCCCAGAGAATTGTCATAAAGACGGATGCTCTTAAATTAATTACTGCTTACAATTGTTTATAAAAATTCTATACCAATTTTGGAAGTTATCACAACCTCATTTCTCAAGAACAAGAATAATAGGAAAGGAACCAACTGGCGAACCATAGATATTTTTATACAAAAATTATGCTTACAAAAACCCTTGTAGTTCAGAAAAAATCCTATATTAATTCGGGATCGTATAATAATATATTTCAATGAGAATGGGGAGCATGTGTGGGCATATGAAAACCTACGTGCAACTGATTCATCTTATCACCAGATGCGGTTTTCCTTCAAACATGTGGAGCATGTATATGTGTGTGTATATAAGACGCACAATTGGAGAAGGAAAAATAAGGGAAATTCAGGAGATTTGATCTGCTTTATCGTTAAAAGTATTCCCTTCATTCCTTTTAAACATAAACGATTGTTTGTGATATACAAAGACAGGTCATATATTATAATAGCTATATACAGGTGTCGTAATGCATCTTATATGAGATAGCAAAATGTGCGAACGAGGCCGTTAGGCCGAATTTGGTTACCAATGTGTAATAAGATGTTACGATAGTACCTACAATCGTATAATGTTTTATCTACTTCACAAAAATCAGATTTAAGACATTTAGTCTTCATTATTTTTTGTAAATGGAGGCACTGACAAAACAAAGAACAACAAGAACAAAGAGAACAGTTGAAGTACTTACTGTAATCTTTCCCAAATGAGTGATAGTTGTGATTTAGATATTGAAATAGCAGCAAATACTGTGTTACACACGTCAATTCCAAACAAATCAAGAAAAATTTGTGAGCGTGAGTATGGAATGGTATTGAAAGATTGATGTAAAAAAAAACATCAACTCTATTTCGGAAGTATGATGGCTTATATCTCTGGTAAATACAAGAACAAGCGAGTGGACTTTGGACGCATTACTCAGTGTTAAGTAGTACAATTTCATTAAACGACAACATTGACATTTAATGTATTAGTTAACATTTGTACTGAATAATTTTCAAGTATAAATATAGTAAAATGAAATATAGGAAATATGGAATATAGTAAAATGATTTAGGATCACGTTGGCAGCCGTGGGTGGGAGGAGGAGCGGAAGTATCGCATACCTGCGGGCATGAATAGCTTGGTGCCCGGGCGTTGAGATACATTTAGACAAAGGGGACGCCAGCCTGACCGGGAAGGTCACGTGGTAAACGCAAGCCTCCCTCCTACACCTAGGACGGTCACGTGACGGCTGCACTCTGGTATAAAATCGAGCCGACGATCTCACACGGGGGGTTTTATTCTGGAAACCGCGCCCGATGCGCAAAACTTAACGCCCAGGCTGGAGCGTGTCGTGCCTATTGCACGGGTGACGAGGTCACGGTAGTGACGCGGGAGTAGTGTCAGAGGAGGCGGGGCCTCCCTAGCTATGTGGGCTATCCACAGGGAAATACAAGTGTGTAGTTTCGGAGCAGAAGTTGGTTATTGTACATACGTGTAAATAAACTTGTACATGCTTGTAAATGTCTGTGTGTTTTTCTCCATGACGCCACAATGGCATATAATAAAAAATATCAAAACGATCAGCTAGAAACTTTGTAGAGAATGTTGTTTTAAAAGATAATGATAGAGAATGAACAATCCGGCAATAGTGGCTACTTTCTTTAAACAATACATTTTTGACATATTTGTTTCCGAAACATCTTCGTATGAAATTCTCATAATAATCGGTAAACTAAAAAGTAAATATTCGGCCGGTTTAGATGAATTTCGGATTGTTTATGCATCTGGCATTATACACCAGTTAACTCACATACCTAATGAATCCTTATTAATATTCCGATATTTTCAAAACAGCTAGATAAAGCCGCTCTTCAAAAAAGGCCCATGATTCCGCATTGTTAAGCGAAAAGTGCACTTCGATATCGTGAACCATTTAGAAGTTCTGGGTTGACCCAGAGTTGGTGGGACACCCATACAGTACGTAGAAAAGCTGTATACAACAATCATAATATAGTAAAATCTGTCTAAGCCGGAATCGATCGGGACAAAAAAGTCCGGTTTAGGGAAGATTCCGTTTTATGGAGGGTTGTCAACTTTATGACGCTTGTAACATTGATATTTCCGCCCTGAAACTAATAAATTACACGACTTAATAATTAACATTAATAAATAACATATTTATGATTATTTTAGGTGGATGGAAATCACCAATAAATGTTTAAAATTCTTCATTGACAGCTTCTGAGTTTCTCTTGCTTCTGTAAGTTTCACCTTTTCATTTAAGGTTTAGAGTTTTACGCAAAATGCGACACAGCCCAGATTACTATGACTTTCTGAAACCCTCGCATGGCCTTGAGCTGTTTGTCCCTGGCCGAGGAGTTATGATTTTGAAGGCAGGCAGGGAGATGCATGAATAGAAGTCATACCCGTACACTTTCCCATGCTCAAAGAGTCGGGAGGGAGAGAATTCCCATATGGTCTACGCCACGAGAGACAAGCGAACGCAAGGTCGAATTCTATGCTGACAACTGAAGTCCTTTCCACCGTGCGACAGTCACGACTAAATAATGTCACTGCGACAGAGAATTTAAAACAGACTTGCAGATCCATTCCTTTCATTAAGAATATTTCGCGTCTCTCTGGCAATTCACAGGAATTCCGTTTTATAAAGGACTTCCTCCCTGTAGTATCTGAAAACCTGTTCCGTTTCCACGTTGGAGAGATTCCGTTTTACTATGTAAAATGCCATTTAACTTCACGGGCTGGAGAAATTTTCCGATAAAGGCAGGTTTCCGATTTGTACAGGTTCCAGTTTAGACAGATTTTACTGTATTTATAAATCACCCAAAAACTTAACTAGAAATAAGATAATTACTATTATCTTAATATACTACAAATTTCTAATGCTTTCATTCACTACATCCTTACATCAATCAATTTCTCAATAGCCAGCACCCTAAATTGCACTTAAGTTTTTTCTATTTTTCCTTGGAAGTTGTGCAATTGAGCTCTAGTGAACTTCAAAATATAGTAGAAATCCCTTATAGTTCAGTCAAATAGTACTTCGGTGGGAAAAATTGAAGTTTTTTTCTCTGAAACTCTGTATGTTTTTCGGTGCTGAACTTGGATATAAACTTTGCCACCTTGTAGACATGTGTTCACAGAAAGTCTTTTTGCAGTGTTCGCTTACAAATTCAAACATTTTTATAGAAATATGTTTGTATACAAACATATATAACACTAAAATTGCTACGATTTTTACAAGCAGCTCATAAGAAACTTCCGCCAGAAGAACGGTTTAGGCGCTAGAACACCTTTAATTGTGAGGAAAAGTCACAATCTGTTCAATGTTTTTCTATATATCTCCAAAAATATGCATTGTTAGAGAAGTTTCCTTAGACGAACGATTTCTAGCACCCATATCGTTCCCCTGATGGGGAAAGTGCGTTAAGAGGAAAATGTTTCTCTAAACGTGCGAATATTTTGAGTCATACGCGATAATAAAAACTTTTTGGTCAGAAGATAGCTATTTTTTGTTATAATTTAACTCGTCCTGGCGTGTAATTCATCTGACGATGAATTCTAATTAGACGTAATACTAAGCAATTGAGGTGTAGAATGAAAGAGTGAGCTATTCCACAAGAACAGTTAACAAAATATTTAGAGTTTTGAGTATCTCGTCAGGGAAATAATTTGAGAACGTTAATATATGGTTTATTACAGTTTCATTTATTATGCATATAATCTACAATCGTAGAAAATTGTAGCAACTTCTTTAGACCCTTGGCAACTTAAGGGAAATTTGTATGGTTTTCATGAATCTGAAACACTAAGAAATCAGCATTATCTTCTACTATGATAAATGATAACACATGTACATCGTACCTACATGTTTATGCAGTTTCAAAATGTACTTGTAATAAATAAAATATGATTGAAGCACTGTGAGAGTCAAAGTCCTGCGAACATGGGAAATCATGATCATCTGTGTTCTATAAAAATATTTTAAAAAAATAAAATAAGATGACAAATTTCGTTTCGAACTTAACAATCAATAATCTGGGTCATCCTCAACTTCATTTTCATCATTTGGAATCAGCGACTGAAGCTCATGGTTATACATAGTGATGACATTCTGATACGTAGGGCAGCAAGATCCCTATGATTTGTAGCAGCAATCTTCCTTCCATCTGTCTCTTCGTATTACTAATTTTGAAAATATTTGATAAGATATTGAGTTGCTTGTTTTTGTGGCCTCCTCTACGTTTTACATCAACTTGCTGTTCCTCCCATGAAACAACTGTTGTATTATGAGACTTCTCTTCTGATTACTTGTACTTACGATTACTTGTACTTCTTACGCATGATGATCCTAAATTTCTATTTAATTTGGATTTTCCTTTCTTTTAATCACTCACATTTCTCTTCCGTTTCTTCGATTTCGCACAGCTATTTGGAACACCAACACTTTAAGCGCCATTCGTGTTTTAAACCAATGATTATGTGACATCTTGGCGCGCTATTGCAGTGATTAAAGTGATGCTCGGCGTAGCTCACTATAGCGCAGCAGAAACCCATGTTTTCATTTTAGTTAATATTAACGCTCGAAAAAAAATGGGAAGGAAGTGGAATTTATTAATAACATTAACTACACGGTTAAATAAAATAATGTACTACACAATCATTTAAAAATCCCAATTTTGGAAAATTTGTGGCATAGCTCACGACTCAACTATAATGTTATGCTGTAATTCTACGCCTCAACTGTAATGTTATTTATTTGTGTACAGGAACATATTGTTACGATTCTAGGTGGTGAATTAAAACTCAGGTATATTTTACCAAAAACGTTGTTTCTTAACACAATCACTGAAAAAACTTGATTTATGTACAGATAGTCTTCACTTTATTCTTTATATGGCACACTTCTCTTGATTATTTATTTACACTACATTTCTCTTGAGTATTTATTTTCACTGTTCACTTCTCTTACACTGTCGCACAGTCCTAAGCACTGACCACTGTTCGATGCACTGGCCACAGTCCACTGCACTGACCACAGTTCACGGCGCTGGCCACGGTTCACGGCGCTGGCCACGGTTCACATCACTGAGCACTATCACTGCACTGCTATTCACCGCGATTCACTTCACAGATCAGCTTCCACTCCAGACTTAAGAGTGACCCGCGGCCGCCGACCGCCGCGTATTTATACTCTGCGGGCGCCGTCGAGAATTTTCTGGACTTTGCGATCAGCGCCAAGAACACTCTGGGAATAGCTAGTTCGAGGGCTACCAGCAGAAGTCGCAATCCGTGCATACATGGTGGCAGCCGGCAGATGACGCAATATTCGTTACAATATTTCTATAAACACCACAAAACGTAAGATTAATCCAGTTATTTGAACGTATTATTGCTGCAGTTAAAATAACTACAGCAACTACCTTTCATGGATCCATAGGTTTGCAAAATGACATCTAAGAATCTAAACAATAAAAAAAGATTCAATTATCATTGAACATTCAACTGTTCTTAAGATTTCTGTCTTTTTAGATTTATAATCCAATTTATTTTAGACAGTCATTTTTAGACATACTGAACAAACCAAAAACGCATTAATCAGAAACCATAATTTAGGTTGAAGAATTTTATTAAAATGTTCTCTTAATTTGCATGTTTTTACATCTCAACGTTTCAAGGACAATTTTTCCCCTTCCTTAGGAATCTAAATTTATGATAAACAGAAATTATTTTAAAACAGTGTTAAATTTTCTAGCTTAACGATTATAGTCAAAGTTGCATCAAACAAAATGAAATTATTATAAATATGTAACAGGTACAAATGAACTCGTCTTAAATTCTGTCAATTTTTAAAAATCAATTCCAATTCTATGTAAGAAAAAGTTCCTACATATTTACACGTAAGCTTTCTACATATTTAATGGAAGCCGTTTCTCTCCTTCCGTGGCGTCAGAGACCAGATGAGCATAACTTGCAAAAATAAAGCGATTCAGTTATGTGTTGGGAGAAGAACTATAGAAGGAGGTAGGGGGAAAAATAAAGGAACAACGGTAGGAGACGTTACATATTTAAATTTGAAAAAGAAAGGAAAAACGAGATGGAAATTTATAAACTTTGTACTAAAATTTCTATATTTTGTCTTTTACTCTATGTAATACATTGTCATAAATACTAGAAGTTTGACTACTTTCAACTTTGTATTCATCGTTTTATAAGTAAATTTTATAAGTAAATATTTTAGTTACGTTTACTTTATAAGTAAATTCTCTGAAATCTGTCTGGGATAAATCCTACTTTCACGGTCTTTGATACGCACAGTCTCAAATCAAATCTCAAATCAAAAAGTTCAATTCTATATTTGGTTAATGAATTTTGTTTATTTGGATGTTTTTAAATATTGTTTTTATTATCTTTAATTCATCTTTCCAAATTCTTCTTTGACTTATATACATAAATTGCCAATTTTGACAAAAACGTAGATACACAAAGTTATTTTGATCTAGAATGTTCACCTTGTCTTTAATATTTTTAAAAATCTAATTTTTGTTAGTAACTTTTGTTAGTAAGTCAGTTAGTTTTGTTATATTCAATCTTAAATTTAATTTATTGTTCTCTCAAACTTCTGAAAACCGTAATAGTAAGGGAAGTAATGTAAGGTTGTAGAATACAAAGACATTCATCTATCTCTATCTTTTTTAACATCAATTCTTGAGTTGAATATTTGCTTGTTAATGTATTTCCTGGAAAAGGAGGCGGGATAATTAATTTGTTGTAATAAATGGAACCTTGTTAAAATTCTTTTCATGAAATTTTAATTTGCCAATGTGATAACTCATAAATAACGCCAAATTTTGAGACAACGGATGTTTTGTTGCATAGTTTAAAATTATTTAAAAAAAAGAATGGTTGCTGAAACCGTACCTCCATGCAACGTGCTTGTATATGTTGCTTATGCGTGCTTGGTGGCCGCTTAGTGGCCGTGTGGTGGCCGCTTGGTGGCGCTAGTGGCGTGACAGGCCCAAAAATTCACTCGAAGCCGCCGGACTGTTAATACACAGTTCTGGAGCTTAAGATGACGTGCGTAGCTTGTAGTTCTTTCCCATTCTGACATGTACAGATTTTTGGGGAATTAAATCTAATCATTTTTGTGAATTAATTCAAGGGCATTAGTGGCTGAAATTGAAGTATTTGGAGTGAGTTTGGGTGTAGTCCGACTGTGTGAAAAAATCGATTTAATTTTCACTTTGACATGATAATTCGATGATGATTGGAAGTGTTGGGCGATTTTATAAACAACTGGAATTATTTACGTCATAATAAAAGTTTTAAGAAATGTTTTGAGGAAGAATATCTGTAGACTATTGATGAGTTACTTTCTTTTTTCCTTAGACATGAGGTAATGTACCCTAGTCCCAAGAAAAAAATTCTAATGAAATTTTATCTTCGTAACAGTGCGAACATTCTTGGACAATTCCCAATCCGAGGAAGGAGCGCGTTGACCTATTGCTAGCACTTACAACCTTAATAAAACTATCTTTTTCTTGGACTCCATCCATTGACTTCCCGTACGCAAGTATATTGACAAGTTAGTTTTGCAATATTCCGCTTTGTTTGTCCGCTATATAAGCTCAATGTTGAGGGCGGGGGTGATTTCTCGGGCATACGTTGCGGCTGAACTGTGCCTCAGAGGAAATATTTGTTACTAATTTTTTTTAACACAACACAGCGTTTGCTATCGCCGTTGTAACTATGACTGCTTTTTATGGTTTTAAACATCGAAACGAGCTATTTTACGGCGACTATGGACGTAATATTATTGTTCATTTTTATATGCACTATTCAATAGTATAGCATGCGGGGCTATATATTAACTGGCTAGTAAGGAAATTGATGATAAACATATATTACAAATTTCATTGCGTCGAAACGATGGCTCGTTGAGCAATAGTGCTAATGATATTTTCTATCGTGGGTAAGTTGACAGATCGAATGGTTGAATATTATGGAATTTTTCAAAGTCCTCGCTTCGCGGTCACAGCAACACGAAAATTAAATGTTCATTTACCGATAAAAGACAAACAAACTAACTTGTCGATAAAACTAATCGCTTATCGCAAAACGGATTGCCTGTAAGCAAGCATTCTGCTGCGTAGTGCCCTAAATTTTGGTTGTTCTGAGCATGAGGTCACTGTCGAGAAACTTCAAGGAGTTTGTCGTGAGAAATCCCAGTGCGTGTTCGTCGCTTGAGCATTTCTGGCTGCATTTTGTGAATTTTTGGCGGTATGGATAACATGGGTTAATATTGTGGCGTCATGGAGAAAAACACGCAGACATTTACCAGTATATACAAGTTTATTTACACGTATGTAAAATAAATAAATTTTGCTCCGAAACTACACACTTGAGTATTTCCCTGTGGATACCCCACATAGCTAGGGAGGCCCCGCCTCCACTGACGCTTCTCCCGCGCCACTACCGTGACCTCGTCACCCGTGCAAGAGGCACGACACGCTCCAGCCTGGGCGTAAAGTTTTGCGCATCGCGCGAGTTTTCCAGAAAAAAAACGTGTGAGCTCGTCGGCTCGATTTTATGTAGAGCGATTTTCCTAAGGATGAGCCAAAGTGACAGCTAGTGCTGGCAACATAACTGAAGGTTCTGTGGTCGTCGTGCCCTCGAACCCAATGGACTTCCTTCCTGCATTTGTTCGTTTGCAGTTGGCAAATTTCTAAATGGTTTCGACGCTTCCTTTCGTGACGTCATCGTCCGACAAAAATATAGTGCGCCGCGAGAAATAATTGAAATTAGGAAATGCTGTGTTATGTGCTCTTTTGTATAATTTTTTTTGCCTTTATATATTACATTGAATTCACTCTGTGTGTGATAAATATTATGTTTATTTTAAAACCGATACTTGAATGCCGGATGCGTACCGATGCACGTGGTTCCGGCTTTTGTGTTGTTGTGTGGCGAGCTGTGATTGAGAGCTTTTTATTAACATTCGTGGCAGTTTTCTTTTACTGGTTGTGAGAGCATGTTAAGAGATTTTCCACTTATGTAATTAAATTCAATTATTTCCCGGACTCGCGTACGGGCATACTCTGCGAAACTCTTAGACTTCTGGATAGTGATGTCATCTCAGGAGCCATAACCAAACACTTTACGAAGGGGCTGAACAGCTGTCGTGGCGAAGGGATACTTCTCTGAAATACATGTGATGTTCACTTGTTTTCGCGAACTGTCACTTTGGCTCATCCTTAGGAAAATCGTTCTATACCTAGAGTGTAGCCGTCACGTGACCGTCCTTGGTGTAGGAGGGAGGCTCGCGTCTACCACGTGACCTTCCAGGTCAAGCTGACGTCCCCTTTGTCTAAATATCCCAACCACGGGGCGCCAAGGCTATTCAGCCTGCAGGCATGCGATACTTCCGCTCCTCCTCCCACCCACGGCCGCCAACGTGACGCTACAATATAATTAAAGGTACACAACAATTAGGTTTTATTAGTCAGTGAAAAATAGTGGTGTTGTGATGTGCGCGTGTGTTTAGTGTTTCAAATTAAGAATAGACTAATGCACTCATTTTACGATACTCAGGGAAAATGTCGAATTGTGCAGTGACAGCTTGTAAAAATTACAACCAAACGATTAAAGGAAGTGATGTGGTATATGATTCGAAATGGCGTCTGTGTTTAGGTCGCGGCCCAGACAGCCAAGTAGATATAAACGATTCATTTTCGGAAGATCTAGTAAGAAAACATAGATTCATGCTTGTTAGAACTCAGCTATATCCTAGTAGACATATTACCCCTAGTAGACTAAAAAACGCAGCTATATCCTAGTAGACATATTACGTCACATACAGTTTTTAACTGTTTTTTACTCTTTTAACTGTTATCGATAATGACGTCAATCGCGGAAACTATAGTGCATGAAGCCATTTCGCACTACCTCATATTCTAGATACCTAGGCATGTAAGTATGTTTATTACACAAGCCATTCATGAATATTATTTGTAAAATAGGGCTATCATACAATACTTTCTCTTATTTTTAGTTATTTCCTATATTCCCATATAATTTTATTTTTCATTCACAACTTGCTTCATTGTTTCAAGTACGTTTATTATGCAAGCCATTCATGAGTATTATTTGTGACCATACAACAACCAACAGTGCGACCATAAAATACTTTCTCTTATTTTTACAGCTATTTCCTGTAGTTCCATATAATTTTATTTTTTATTCACATCTTACTTCATTGTTTGAAGTAAGTTTATTACATAAGCCATTCATGAATGATATCTGTGAAGTACAATGCAATATTTTTTATTTCCTGTTTTCCACTTATAACAGTGATTTATGAATAAGTGTAATATTTATTTTTCAAGTAGTACAATCTGTCTCGAGACAACAAATATTGTGATGAAGAGAGGAGGATTCTTGGGGAATTGTTATTAGAAACAAAGATGTGGTGGAGGATGGAGTCTCTGGTTGGATTTCCCTCCTCAAAAAACGCTGTATGGAATACAATAACCCACGAATTTAATGCTAGGTCCGAAATACCTATCATGAAATATTTCATGTTACAGTTTGCTTGAAATTTAAAAATGCCTAATACAGAATGCTTTATTTTTCAGAGAAGCGTGGATCAACAGCGCAAATTGTGGGGAAATAGTGCAGGACGTCAGAGTTGGTAGCAGAAATGGAGTGGCCCAATGCAGGAAAGAAGAGTTGCAGAGGACCCGGAACTGGATTCCTGCAGAGCGGACATCCTTCTGCAGAATACACTTGACAGTGATTTTGTCAAAATTGTGAGAGCGGGACCCGTTCCAATTATATGATTGTAGATGAGGTATTCCAAGAGAATGGAGAAACTTCACTCGATTCCGAGGTTCCTGCAACAAGTTTTGATGTTGCCCCTAATTCTCCACAGGTGTGCCAATGACAGACATGAAAACAGGGTACCTTTCACGACTCCCAAACCGTCAAAGGCACATGTCAAAGTCTTCCATGCAGAAGCAAGTTTAAGGATAAGCAAAGCTGCATATCTATGCCAATTAGAGCAGGAAATAAGTGAACTAAGAAAGCCAAGAGTCTTTGTAAGGTTGTTGAGCGGCAGTTAATGCCAGAAAAGAACAGGTTGAAGATGCAAGACATCGAGCTACAGATCATAAAACAAAAAATAGAAAGCCAAAAAGAGAGGAGATATTCGGGAAAGAAGCTAGGATGCTGGAGCCTTAAAATTAAAACAAATTTCTTTACGCTTTGCACTGCACTGCTTTACGTACTGCAAACATGATAAAAACCGATTAGTTAATAAAATTTGGTTAAAATTACAAAAAAAGCTTAATTATCACATTTTAATTTGCATTCGATTTCAACAATGATATTTTCCATATCTCCTTCATCCAAATTCCATAAATCACCAATTTCAATTCCAATGTTGTACACTATATCACATTTATAATTCTTGAGATACTCTTAACAAAGATTTACATTTGAAAATACAAATGAGGTAACCTCCTTTTCCATGCCCCAATCAATCTCTCCAGTCCACTTATAGTTGTTTTATTTGCCCTGATGTAATTTTGTTCAGGGTGATTTGGTGGGTTTCGGACAGATGTAAAATATATATTCTTTCGTGGCATAGCCACCATCTCCAAGAAGATGTCCGGCTACTTGTCCATCACTCAGTAAAGCACTATTTTTGAATATTCTATCGTGGACACCACCTGGAGGATAGGACAGTACATTCGCACAGTATATTTTGTGTAAAGTGTGAGGAATTCTATACTGATCTGACGCTCTCCGAATACTAAGCATTTTTTACTGTACTGCTCTCAAAGCATTAAGCAAATATTCTTAGTTGTAGTTTCTTGTCGGCTTTACAGCTCTTGTTTAATTTTTCAAGATAGGATTCACGCTTCTCGATAATAAAATTTCACATTAGAAATTATTCGTTGAAAGGGGAATTAATTACGAGGGTAATAATTTAGGATAATTCTTGAAGGGTGAACCTAAAACCAAATAACTTATTACTTACCAATTTCACATCTAATGCACGATCCTGCAACAGAAATTTTCGGAAAAACGCCTTCAATTTGCAAATGCTCTGCAAATTAAAAAGACCAATACCATATCAAATTTCTTGCCGTTGGTTGTGGCCACAAACCATTGTCGCCGACCAATTTCTTAGAAGAAAGACATCGCGTTCACATGCGCGATTGTTGCTGGATTACATGAGTGCGTTTGCCACTATTAAAGCCAATGCAAATAATCGGATTACCCGACATGTAGACCTCCGAAAGCCTAATAGTAGTTGGTCGACATCTGATTCCTTGACTTCTAATGAATTCCTTGCCTCGTCCAGCAAGGACGCCGACGAGAGCGTTATAAATAGAGACCGGAAAAATATGTAGTATGAAACGTGAAAATACATTCATCGTTATAAAAAAAGCTGCAACCCGAAGGACTCTACTGATCCGCTGCAAACTCGGTGGGTATTTTGCACACCGTTCGCTAAGCCAATGATTTCGTTTTCACGGTCGGCCGCGCTCTGAGGGGTCGGGGATAGAGGCATGACGTCGCGCCCACCCGCCGAGATAAGAGGGCCTCAAACGGCCGCGCCGGCCATTGCGATATCGGGTAGCGCCGCCAGAGTGTCACCTGCACTACACTTTGCGCAGCCGACGCGTTCGACAGCCGGTTGCCCTGTTACGCGCGTTCGAGAGGGGCCGCATCGTGGGTCTGCGGGGGGCTGGTTGGTCCAGTCGCCGTATTGCGCGCCACACCGGTCGTACGGATACCACCATTGCCCGCGGTTGGCGGCAATGGATTGAGGAAGGCACGCACACACGCCATGCAGGATCTGGACGTCCGCCACGAACCACGAGGAGGGAAGACCGACGGATTGTCCTCCACGCGTGAACAATCCAACGACAACGATAGGTGATATTCAGCGGGCTGTGCAGCCTGCACTGTCACATCCTGTAAGCGCCAGTACCATTGGCAGGCGGTTGCACAACGCAGGGTTAGCCGCAAGCTGACCCGTTACGACACCTACCATTCACAGCCCAGCAACGTTGCTACAGACTCGCCTGGAGTCGGGAACGACGGACATGGGGCCATGCAGACTGAGTCATCTTCAGCGACGAGTCTCGCTTCTGCCTCGATGGCGACGACCGCCAGATCCGTGTCTGGAGGCGCAGTTGGAAGCGCCACGACGACCGGTTTGTGGTATCCCATTGCTCTTCCTGCCAGCCTGGTGTGATGGTTTGAGGCGCGATATCCTATGGTGCCCGTTCGCAGTCAGTGTTAATCGGGGGCACCGTGGCAGCCTCACGGTATCTGAGGTCTGCAGGTTCAGGAGGTCTGCAACCGGTGGCTCTGCCATTAGTGAACGCCCACGTCCACGCCATTTCAAAAGGACAACGCGTGTCCGCATACCGAAGCCATCTCCCGAGCATGCCTTGCAGCCGTGGATATTCTGTCACGGCCACCAGCATCGCCTGACCTCTCCCCGATCGAGAATGTTTGGGATGCTATGGTGCGTGCGATCAGGACTCTAACCCTACCCACCAATCTGCAATAACTGCGCGCTCAGGTGAAAGGTGCATGGAATGGACTAGCACAGAACTCCATTCGAGACCTGCACAAATCCAAGCTGAACTATGCTGCTTTAAATGATGTCTTACATTTATGTGCTTTAAATGATTTCTTACAAAGTTTTTCGAAAACTGAAATTTTTCTGCGAAAATGAGCTCAAAATTCCGCATTTTCAGAAACGCTCAAAGCCATTTTCTTAAAAACGGTTCCAAATGTTTACTTCATTTTTTTTCGTACGGATAGTGCTAATT